>CM028378.1:134994103-135260406 GCA_013146195.2 Codonopsis lanceolata | reverse complement strand
ATTTATCTCTTATGTTTTGTGCCTTTTTTGTTGTCAGGATTTGCATTCAAAATGCATTGTGATTTCATTGTTCTAATTCTATACTCTCTCTCTCAAAAAATTTGTTGTTGAAAAATCTTAAGACCATAATGGAAGAGAGCTACCTTTTGAAACCTAGGGATGTGGCAATTTATCTTGGTACTATGGAACTTAGGTTCTCATAGGTTGATCTTGAGAAAATTGAATTCCCTTAGAAAAAGTGTGAAAGCTACCTAACGGAAAAGAGCTACCTATGAACAAGGTTGTGGCACCTTTCTTTTGGAACTATGAATCCTTTGATTTCATGGGTTGATCAAAAGCAAAGTGGCTTCCCTTGGTAAATAGTGTGAAAGGTTCCTAGTGGCCTGATGTGAATATGCTTGAAATAAAGTAGAGCTATTCTCCTAGGGAAATAAAGTACTATGGAATTTGTGGGAGATGAGTCTTGATAAAATGAACAAAAGATGAGAAATTGTACATAAAATCACAATTTTGAATCATCTCCCAATCTGACTACATTGGGAACTACATTAAGATGATCTAGACATTTGTCACATGTGTGTGAATGCATTTGGATTTTTTGCACTTTCTGTTCTTGTCATATGATAGACATAATTTTTAGGACATAATATGTTCGATCATATCGACTTATTGAATTTTTGTCCTTATCTCAAATTTGCAAAATAATTGCCAAAGTATTCCATGTTGAATATTTTATGTGGTTGTCTAATCTATGTAATGATCTAGAAGTTCTTGGATAATGGATATAGTTGCTATTGAATGCTTGGATTGATACAATTTTGGTTAACCCTTTGGTGTGTTTGTTAAGAATCCTTGGTGAGATTGGTTGTTATCTCAACACATAGCTCTCCACATTTTCTCTTGTCAAAATCGAGATTTTCTATTACACTTGTATATGATTTGGTCGGCCTTGGTTTGTTTTCAAAAATCAAAATTTGGTTTATGGAGTTCACTGGCGGCCCCTCAAATTCTGAAAATTTTGTTACTAATAGCTAATGTGTTTAAGAGGGTGTCTCATGTGATCTTTCGTGGCAGGATTAATATCACTCTCCACTTTCTCCTTTGCTAACCCATTCCGAAATATTGAAGGACCTTGCTACCATTTCAATCTCTTTCTTCTCTCCTTGTATTCTTCCAAAATTCTCAATGACATCATCTCATTCACCTCCAGATTCTCTAAGCGAACCATCATCGATGTAGCCGAGTGCTACTTGGTGAGAAGCTATCATCTCCTCACATCTCCATCGAATCAGTACGCCATTGTGATAGCTAAACCCTTCAGAGCCCTCGGTCATATTACAGGAGAGAAGGGTAATGCCATAGATGTTGAGAATCACGGTGACTTATCGGGTTTTCCCCATATTGGAAACCCTAGCTCGCGTAAATCCAAGCGATTGTGGGGCATTCCAAGTAATTTTGACAATCCAAGTCACGAGGTTGAGCGTGCCAAGAAACTCGAAGTAACTCGGGCCAATTTGAAGAGGCGTTCCCGTTGCGAGTGATTACGATGATGAATCTTTTGTTGATGCGAGCGTGTGTTCATAAACCCGCAGCGTATCGCTCCCTCCATTGATGCCGCTCCTCCATTCCGTTCCGGTGGACACAGTGATGAAGACTACCCCATTCCTTCCCTAAGGGTAGTCTTCCAACATGAATTTCTACTCATGTAGTGGCTTCTTACAACATGCTTCTGGCAGTGAAGTCAACTTCTCGACTGAGCTATTCGGATGAGCGAGAGAACCCTAGTAGACTACTTAGTTAATTTGAAGAATGCTTCTCCACAAATTTCGCATCTCCTTCTTCAAGTCTTGCCAAATCCTCAAGCTCCTCGAGGTTTGATGACAATTCGATAAGGATTTTGCCACTAAAGAATCACTCACGAAGATAGTGAGGAAAGTGAAGAGGTCCCCAGATTCACAAGGAGAATGGTTGCTATGACCAATGTAGCTCCCAATGTAGCTACATCAGAAGCTACATTGACTCCTGTCTCCTCTGATGTTGTTTTAGGTACCCCCATCTCTGTTCAGTTTATTACAGCTGCTGCTTCCATGAGGTTTAATACCTCTAGGAAAATTGTGGATGAAAGAGTCATTCTTAAAGATGACTTGATTGCACAAAATCTTGTACAATTTTTTCCTGATAGGGGCTTCTTACTACTTTATCTTCCTACTTTATCTTACTACTTTATATTCCTCTTCTCCATATCATAGGAATATTGTTCTTGAGTTCTATGCCAATCTTGAGAAAAAGATTACCTCTCCTGGTGATAGGTTTGAAAAAGTGTTCATTAGAAATCAGTGGTTCAATTTCTCCTCCTCCTTCATCAATAAACATTTTGGCACTCCTAAAATTGGGTTTGTTGGGTTTGCTTCTGATTTAAATCTATGTGCCCAAGAATTAAGAGGGTTAGTTTCCCAATGGCTCGGAAAAGGGGCCAATATCAGCACCTCCAAGCTTTCCTCACTATATGTTGTGATGCATAAAATGTGTTGTGCTAATTGGGCTCCTACCATCAACTCTAATATTGTAACAGAGGAGCATGCTAGAATTTTGTTTCAAATAGGAACTGGTCTGCCCTTTGACTTTGGAGACTTTGTCTTTAGGAAAATTGTGTCTCTAGCTGAATCTGAAGGTGACAAAAGGGCCCCCATTTTTCTTCTCTCATCTACAATATTTTGATTGCCCAAGGTTTTGTTCACCCAGTAGAAGAAAGACTATCCCCTCTCATTGACCCTCTTCACATATCAGTCAAACTTCTAAAGGGAGATAGGGTAGTCAATTTGCCTTTAGTATATCCATATCTCTTGTCCCTGCTCACACTTGCTGCTCCTGTATTCACATGCTTCATTCTTCTTTGCTTCTACTTCCACTTTGCTCTTGCTCAGTATTACCCAATGTAGCAACCAATGCAGCTACATCTTGTCTTTGTATCCTTGCACCGGTTGGACCTTACCTCCCATCTCTGTGACTTTCATATCTGAACAGCTTGCTCTAGTTAACTCTTAGATTGCCATACTTACTTCTCAGATTGTCCTTCTTCAAAGGATAGCTGCCCAGTACACTACCTGGCTGAACTTACATTCTGGACAAATAGAGGGAGGAAATAATCCAAGTGTTGCACCTGCACCTGTTGACCCTGCGTCTGCTGCTCAAGCAGAGACTATTGAACCTGCATCTGCTGCTCAAGCAGAGACTGTTGAATGTGCATCTGTTGCTTAAGAAGAGACTGGTGTCTAAACTTCTATTAGTAATCTGAATTTTATGTCTACTTGGATATACTTTGGTCTGTAATAAGTTCTTTGGGATTGTTTGGATTGCTGCATAACTAATTTGGGATATATGTGCTTAGTAGTCTATTGCATGTTTTAGTTTCTAACTTCATCTGCTTGTTATATTCAGGGGGAGTTCTTTACTATCATATGCAGTTTTTGAAGGAGTTTGTTTGTGTTGAATATGTGACAACATTTGTCATAATATTTGACCAGAAAGGCTCAACAAAGGGGGAGATTGTAAGGGTAAAATAGGCATGGTCTATTTTATTTTTTTTTGTATTTCCCCTTTCTTGGTAATTATGTTTAAACAAGTTTGACAATTTTGGAAACAAAATATTCCTAAAGATTTTTTGGTTTCTTTGACCTAAATTTTAGGAGTTGTTTTTGAAAACAAAATCAATATCAAATATTTCTAAAAACCGTGCCTTAGAATCCTTATTAATATGGTAAGAAAATCTAGTATCTAAGGTAATAGATTTTATTTTCGATTCTAATCCTTGTCATTGTTGGAGTTGGATTCCTTCTTTGTGTGTATGTTTCCTCCTCATTATAAATAGAAGACATGGGGAACAGCTGATGATATGCATTGAGAGACAAAGGGCAAAAATTCGAAGCGAAAAAATTCGAGATCGAGCGATTTCGGTTTCGAAGTTGTGCAGAATTGTGATTGTAGCTTCGAATGTTATAACATTCGAAGCTACATTGAGTGTTGGTGCTGTTTTGTCTTCCTAGTTGTTTTAGGAAGCTGTTTGTTTCATCCCACGTTTGATGTACATGTTTTTCTGTGGGGTTTTTACTCTCCAAGACTAGTTGTCTTGTAAGAGTATTTTGTTTGGTGATTTCACATTCTTTTTGTAAAACAAATCATTTTTTTTAGTGAAATCTTTTTTGCCATGAGGCTAGATCTACAAGTATAGGCTTGTAGATTGTTTGGTAAACCTTTGTGTATAATTTGCTGCTTTATAATCAAGTCTTCCGCTGTTTTACTTTTCTGACTATTGTGACTTTCATTGTAGCTTCATCAGAAGTTACATTAAAAAATGCATTGGTAATTTGAAGAATCCTAACTACTTGTATTCCAACAATCCTTAAATAAGAAAATGCTTAACTACCAAGATTTTGCACCATGAAAGACTACCAATCTTAAAGAATTTTGTATATAAACCTACTGACAAATAGCGCGATACTTGCTTAATTGCCTTTACTTTGGGATGTAATTTTGTTGAGCTGAGTGAGCTCACAATCTGTGCAATTGACACTATGGTTACTATAAAATACTACCACCGTTTCGGAAAAACAGTTCCGGTTTACACATCAAATTTTTTTAAAAAAATTGATACTTTTAGTAATTTATTAATAATAAAATGATATTTGTATGTTTTTAATTTTTAAAAGTAGACACTTTAAGTGCAATATTCCAAAATAGAATAGCGGAAGTTTTGCCGGAGGGAGTAATCTTCATCTTTTAGAATTTTCTTTTTTAGGAAAACATTTCTACCTCTTTACATTTATTTTTTCTACATATTTTAATTATGACACATAGACAACGACATTAAAGGAAACCACAACTTACATCAAAATGTATAATATAGTCAATTATATTTTTCTTAAACGATGTGACAAGTTAAAAAAGATAATAATTTAGAAACCGATGGAGTATTATTTAGATATAAGAAATATTAGTAATAATAAGTTAAAATACAATAAATGTATAATAACAAAAAAATTGATATTGTCTTAGGTTCTCACAGGGTGGAAATTTCCCTGCGTGAGCGCGCAGTACCACGAGCGGATACGGGAACACGTACGGGGAGACAAAAAGAAGGGTAATCTTTGCTAATTGGCCACTTTAATAAGACTCAATTTGGGTCTCGCATCAAATGATGTAGTATCTTGTATTATTACGTGTCATATTTTTAACATAACTTTTTAACTTATAATAGAGCCCATAAAATGCCAAATAAGATGACACATTGGAAACCATATCATTTGGTGCACAAATTTGAGTGCTCATTGAGTGACTCTAGCATTACTCCAAAAAGAAATACTCTTTTTAAAAAATATTATCCTCTTTGACTTAGTACACTATTTAAGAAAAATTAGTTAAATTTATTATAAATATTGATAATATATGTGATTTCACCATCAACTACACATTTTTTTTAAAATATTGTCTAAAGATTTATCCTCCTAATAATTTTCATTTTTTCTTAATTCTTACATAAATCTCGTTAACAAATCATCCCATTTTTTAAATTTTTTTTTCTAAATTCTTGCCCCCCTCTCTCTCTCTCTCTTCCCACTTCTATACTTGCTTGGAAATTGCTTGCTTTTTGGATATAAAATAAAATAACAGTGACACACAGTACGATGTGGGACCTATTCGATCGGAAGTCGGCTCTGAATGTTCACAACCCCCAATAATATAAATTCAGTATTGCACGAATGGCTTCTCCAGTTCTCCCCATCATACTGATCAATTTTTTTCCTCCAAATATATGACTTCTTTAGACCTTCGTAATCTGATTCTTGTTTTGATTGAAGTTATCTTCAATCATTTCAAGAATGATAACCTCGATACACATCTTTTCACTGCCAAGTTCTTTGTCATCACTGTCTTTCTCCTCCTCAGTTTCACTCTACTCCCCCTCTACGTAACATTCACCAAAGAAGGCCGTATTCTTTTCAAAGTAAAAGGCTTCTCCGTTTTGGTGACTTTGTCATCTCTATTCTTGATTGTTTTTGTTATATTAGCCTGGCAGTGTTGGATAGGTTTTTGTGTTAAGATCAACGAGATTAATCTCTGTCCTTAAGACAAAAACTAGAAGCCGTGTTCTAGATGCGCTTGGCGTGATTCTAGTGAGTCTCAGGGATATTGATCTTACCGTGATTGAATGATGGCAGACCTTCAACGCTTCAATCACCAATGAATGCAATCGTTGTTGTAATCTCTGTAGGGCAGAAGGGAGTAGTATAGAAAGAGCAGAATTTTCGATGCCAAAAATATGTTTGAAAATTTGTATTTAAACTAGGTTGGGATGACGATTGGGAATGGTTAGAAACGATTGTATTTGTTGGGATTAGGAGCAGTTAGAAACGATTTGTATTCAAGCAGACACAATCTTTGGGATGACGTTTAGCGTTATGTTTATGCGAAAGGGACACAACCTTTCGGGCAAAAACCAAGCTCTTGTCTTTCGAGTGAACTTCGAACCTATACAAAAGGTTCATCTTTGAAAAGGGTCACACACTAAATGAACCAGTTAGCAAAAAGATAGGTTCGAGGCGAGGTAGGTCTTCCCTCCTACACAAAGTGTAGTGGCCCAAGGGCTTTGAAAGTAAAACCTCAAAGCTCTACCTTATAAGGTAGAGCTTGTTTCATTGTTCCCAATGTGGGATTCCCACATTTACACTTACATAACTTAGTTTATTCAAGCTATTGGAAACCAAGTTTCCAACAATCCCCCACATTGAATAAGATATCATGTAAGTTGATGACATATTGATATTTCTGAGATACAAGCGAGAGTAGCTAGAGTGGAAGAGGTGGCTTTTGGCTTTGAACCTTTCCTTATGAGTTGACTATCGGGAAGACTTACTAATCGCTGGCCGGTGTGTCTTGAGCGGCGGTGTTTGATGTCAACCAAGACAATAGTATTCACATAGCGCCCTCAAACAACGTTTGATTCTACGTTTGTGTTCATTTTGGCCCCGAGCGCTTCACGGTTACGTGAATGTTGTTAGAAAATTTTGCCTCGAAATTTCCATAAGATCGGCCGATCTTACATTCACATAGGTGATTTCTTATAAGGGTGTATCACTGTCTCCCGCTTGATCAAATCAAGTCACAAGAATCATTAAAAGCGAGTGCTTATCCTAAACCGTGACGGGTAACACTAGTGTTTTCACCATAGGAATGAGTAGGAGTGTGAGTCCGTTAGTGTTAACAAAGTGAGATCAATTAGTTTGGTTGTCCCTTTGAACCTAGACCATGGGGTTGCCAATCAACTAGGTGGGGTTTTCCGCTAAAGGTTCTCTTTATTTCATAGGCTTGAGACCCATTCCCTTCGATGAATCGCATACTAACTCTCTCGACAATCCTTTAGTTAATGGATCCGCTAGGTTGTCCTTAGATCGAATATAATCGATGGTGATCACGCCATTGAGAGTAGTTGCCTAATGGTATTGTGTCGCCGCCTTATATGGCGGGACTTACCATTATACATGTTATTTTGTGCCCTTCCAATTGCGCTTGGCTGCCGCAATGGATGCATATGGTGGCCATGCCGAATATTTTCAAGGAAGTTACGTGAACCATTCACTTCCTCACCGCTTTATCTAAGGCGATAAATTCGATTCCATAGTAGACCTTGCAATGCAAGTCCTGCTTGGAAGATTTCCATGCAATGGCACCGCCACCAAGAGTGAATACAAATCCACTTGTTGACTTGGAGTCGTTAGTATCGTAAATCCAATTAGCATCACCGTATCCTTCAATAATCGCCGGATACTTGAGTAATGCAACCCGTAGTCCTTAGTGTATCGAAGATATCTAAGAGTCCTTACAATGGCTTTCCATTGATCGGGGCCGGATTACTTGTAAACCGACTCAATCGGTTAACTGCTTGCGCGAGGTCGTGGCGTGCGGCAGCTCGTAAGATACATAAGACTTCCAATGATTCGAGAGTATTCAATTTGAGATACGCCTCGTAGGTTCTTTTTGAGATGAAAGTTAGGTCGATTGGAGTCTTAGCAATGCTTGTATCACCGTTGCTAAATTTCTCTAGCAATTTCTCAATATAATGAGATTGTGATAAAACTATCTCCTGATGTTCTAGATATTTTAATACCTAGGATGACATCGCCTAACCCTAAATCTTTCATGTCAAATCGGCCAACATCTTTTGGTGTCTTTGATCATGTTATTATTGCTACCAATAATTAACATGTCATCAACGTAAAGACGATAATGACGTAACCTTGTTGTGTATTCTTAGCGTATACACACTTGTCACATTCATTAGTCTTGAAGCCATTAGCAAGTATAACGCCATCAAAACGCTTATGCCATTGTTTTGGTGCTTGCTTTAGACCGTATAAAGATTTGACCCGACGACCTTAGTTTCATTGCTCGGAGCAATAAAGCCTTCTCGGCTCGTTTCATATAAATTTCTTCTTCAAGTTCACCGTTGAGGAAAGCGGTCTTGACATCCATTTGATGTATCTCGAGACCGTAGTGCCGCCAAGGCAATGAGTAGGCGAATTGAAGTAATTCGAGTAATCGGAGCATAGGTGTCAAAATAATCAACACCCTCCTTTTGATTAAAACCCTCGCGACTAGCCGGCCTCAGATTTATCAATGGACCCATCGTTTCAATTTTCGCTTGAAGACCCATTTACACCCTAGGGGTTTGCAACCTGGGAAGGTCGACGAGCTCCCTGTGTGGTTTTGCATAATGGAAGATATTTCGCCGCTGACGGCTTCCTTCCATTGTGGAGCCTCTGAGTAGACATTGCTTCCTTGAACGCACGTGGTTCATTATCCACGAGAAACGTGGTCACAAAGTCGGTCCAAAGGTCTTACTCGCGAGCTCGCTTGCTTCGACGAGGTTCATCAATGTCTTCATCTTGATGAATACCTTGATCAATAGCCATGGGACTATTGCTTGTGAGGTGTTATCTTGTTCGCCAATTGACCAAGGAAATGAGCGCTTATCAAGTATCATCTTTTAGAGGAAAGATAGCTTCAAAAACGTGGCATTTCTTGATTCCATAACGTATTCACCTCGATTTCCTGATTATCGATTTATGGACTAAGAACCGATAGGCGCCGCTATGGGTTGCATAACCAATAAAAGTACAATCCACGGTTTTGGAACCGATTTTAACCTTTTTAGGTGGTGGGACCTACTTTAGCTAGGCACCCCCACACTTTGAGGTATTTGTAGGATGGTTTTCGACCATGCCATAATTCATAGGGCTTTTGTCCAATTTCTTGTGGGGAAGCTTGTTTAACAAGTAATTGGCGTGAGCACCGCCTCCCCCACATTTCGTCGTAGACCGGATTGAAGCAATAATGCATTCATCATTTCCTTTAAGGTTCGATTTTTTCTTTCGCAATCCCATTGATTGTGGGCTATATGGGGTGTAACTTTGTGAATAATCCCGTGGTCACGTAAGTCTTTGAAGGGAAAACATATTCGCCTCCTCGATCGACTTAAGAATTTTTATCTTCTTTGAAAGTTGATTCTCGACTGCTTTTTGTAAAGTTTAAAAGCTTCAAGGCTTCAACTTTACTTTTTAAGAGATAGAGATGACAAAACCGGTACAATCATCAATAAAGGTGATGAAGTATTTGTTTCCGCCATAAGATTCTATGGATTTTAAGTCACATAGATCACTATGAACCAAATCTAATGGTGTCGTGTCACGCCGATTGTCTTAAACGACGTTTGTTTGCTTAGCTTCAACGCAAGTATGGCATTTATTATTTTTATTAATGCGACTTGGAGGAATTAATTCCATTTTCATTAATCGCCTCATAGAGTCATAGTTAACATGACCTAATCGATAATGCCAAAGATCAAAATGCTCAAGCAAGTAAGAAGAAGATGGTGCCAGTAGCACTTTTATTATCAACATTGTACGCGGTGTTAACCACCATTACATTACACTTAAAAAGGCCCTCATCGAGGTAACCTTTACCAATAAAAACCCCACTCTTACTTAGATAAACTTGTCCGACTCAAAAGCCAACTTAAACCCATGTTTAACCAAAAGAGAACCCGAGATCAAATTTTTGCGAATGTCGGAACATGAAGGACATTGGTTAGCACCACCCCGCCCACTCGCCATTTTCGTGGTCACTTGGCCTTTGCCTTCCACTCCCGAAGTAGATGAGTTGCCCATGAAAAGCTTCTCCCCAAGGCCACCTTGTTGTAAGCGGAGAACATCTTGGCATCGCCAAGAAATATGACGCTGCCGCGGTGTCCACGAACCACTCGGCCAGGCCAACCATGTTTGTCTCTGAGACGACACATATCATGCCGATCTCCTCATCAACCATGTTTGCTTCACGCTTGACCCGCTTCTTCCCGCGGCATTCAGCCTTTGTGGCCGACCTTGTCGCAGCTCAAGCACTTCCCTTTGAACTTGTAGTTCTTGTGCTTTTTGGGCTCTTCTACCGAGGACCGCCAGGCTTCGAGCTTTTGCTGCTTGCGCTTGTTGCCCCTCGGTTCTTGCTCAACAACGTTGGCCCCGCCCATAGTGCGGTTGTTCCTTTTATCCGCTACCTTGTTGTCTTGTTCAATCCGTAGCCTTAGGATCAAGTCTTCGAGAGACATGTCTTTTCGCTTGTGCTTAAGGTAGTTTTTGAAGTCCTTCCAACCTGAGGGAGCTGACACCGCAAAGAACTTGAAAGACTCGGGAGTTGCATACCCTGGCTTCCAACTCATGCAACAAAACTTGAAGCAACTGAACCCGAGAGACAACAAAGCTTAGTATCTACCATAGCAAAATCAAGAAAGCGAGCAACCACAAATTTCTTATGCCCTAAGGCCCCTGCTTTTGTACTTTTTCTCAAGGACTCCCACAATGCCTTAGCACTCTTAAATGGACTATAAATTTTATACAAGGAATTAATAAGTCCATTTAGAATGTAATTGCGACATAAGAAACCGAAAGTGCTTCCACGACTCTGGCAAGCCATCGTGGTCCTCCGTCTGCCTCGTTAGTGGTCTAGGACGGGTCAAGCTTTCTTTCAAGCATTTCGACGCATTCAAGGTGGTCAAGTAGAATAGCATTTGCCGTTGCCATCGCTTGAATTCGTGCCATTGAACTTTTCGGTCGCCGCTATGAATCGCTTGGCGGTAGGTCGAGTTGCAACAACAATGGGCGCTCGACTACAACAACGGTTTCCTTTCAGACTTTCAAGTAGTCATTGCCGCGCAAAGTGAATCGACATTTATGCAACGCTTCAAAACCTGCTCGATCTTAAACGACGCAGATTATGTGAAATACGCATTATGTATTCGAATCAGATATTAATACAAAGTTCAATGCAAAGCTGTCGAATCAAACTTGGATCGACCGAAAGTGTCCGTAAAACAGTCAGAATCGAGTTTTGTGAACCGATTCTTATAACATTTAAGCAAATTCGAAAAACCTGTTTAAAATATAAACGTATTTAATATACAAGTTAAAAATGTATAAGTAACGTAAACATGTTTGTAATTGATAAACATATGCAAAATCGAAGTTCAATGCGATATGCAAAGAAAATGCAAGTAATCGAATTTGTAAATCGTATTTACAATGAAGACATGATTTGTTTTAGATCAAATGCGTAATCGTGTTAGTTGTGCATAAACGATGCAGAGCAATTTTCAGAAGCAAAACCGAATTTAGCGAAATTAATGAGTTCTAATTGCGCTTTAAATCGCAGCTTCTTAAATTGTAACATGCTACTTAAATCCAATTGATGTAAACCGGTACTAAGCATGCAATCGAAGTTACTAAGTAATCTGCAGCCGATATAAAGCAAGATGCTTTTATAGCGTCAATGCAAATGAACAAGTATGCAAACCGCTCAAATAGATGAAAAAGTATCCGATTCCAGAATGTTTGAAACAACATGCAAAATACAAGAATAAACAACAAGTTACAATGTGTAAATCAATAGAGTCTGAAGTTTATGTTGCAGAACAAACAAATGTTTAACAGTAAATGCATGCGTAAACTCGTATTTCCGCATTTTGTGTATGTGATTAGGTTTGGCCGTAACGTAAAAACATTTGTAGTTGTACACATGTAATCAAAAGCAGAAGTAATAAAATGTATCTAAACCGCATTAATGAATAGATAATCCAAAAAAAGAAGTTGTTTAGATTCATACAACAATTATATAGTTATAATTGTCAGGATTATGAGAACAAACTATAATAAAACCAGTTAAACACCGCAGTCGTAATTTGTAATGTGATAATTTTTCAGATAGAAACAAATGAAAAAGCATAATGATCCGTATGTTACTAAATTGCAGCGTAAACAAATTAATTTTTGCAGATTAAGCCTATAAGGTTTTATGAGACCGTTAAAAGATAAGTGCGTAACTGCTGACTAAAACCGTAATCGATAGCATGCGTAAAATGTGGGGAACAAAACCAAAGCGAAAAGAATTTTTGTCTTAAGATTGTTATATGGCCCGGCAAAGTTAGGTAGGTTTTTGTTTTAAGATCAACGAGATTAGATCTCTGCCCTTAAGACAAAAACTAGAAGCCGTGTTCTAGATCCGCACGGCGTGATTCTAGTGAGTCTCCCGTGATATTGACCTTACCGTGATTGAATGATGGCGCATCTTCAATGCTTCAATCACCAATGAATGCAACCGTTGTAATCTCTCGTAGGCGTAGGGAGTAGTATAGAAAGAGCGTAATTTTTCAATACCAAAAATCTGCTTTGAAAGGTGTATTTAAACGTCGCATTGGGATGACAGCTTGGGAACGGTTGAACAGGACTGCTCAAAGACACAATCGCTTCAAAAGCATGTTTGCAATCTGACACAACCTTTCGTAACGACAATGCTCCTCGAGCGGCCGAACTTTCGAACCTATACAAAAGGTTCATGCCGAAAGGGTCACACACCAAATGAACCTTTAGCAAAAAAGCAGTAGGCCGACCAACCAACCAAAACCGAGCCAAGGGGCTGCTGCAGTGTTGGACCTACACCTAGGTAGGTCTTCCCTCCTACACAAAGTGTAGTGGCCCAAGGGCCCGAAAGTAAAGCCTCAAAGCTCTACCTTATAAGGTAGAGCTTGTTTCATTTTGTTCCCAATGTGGGATTCCCACATTTTACACTTACATAACTTAGTTTATTCAAGCTATTGGAAACCAAGTTTCCAACAATCCCCACATTGAATAAGATATCATGTAAGTTGATGACATATTGATATTTACGAGATACAACCGAGAGTAGCTAGAGTGGAAGAGGTGGCTTTTGGCTTTGAACCTTTCCTTATGAGTTACTATCGAAGACTTACTAATCGTTGATCGGTGTGTCTTGAACCGACCGGTGTTTGATGTCAACCAAGACAATAGTATTCACATAGCGCCCTCAAACAACGCTTGATTCTACGCTTGTGTTCATTTTGGCCCCGAACGCTTCCCTCGGTTCTCGTGAATGTTGTTAGAAAATTTTGCCTCGAAATTTCCATAAGATCGCCGCCTTACATTCACATAGGTGATTTCTTATAAGGGTGTATCCCGTCAAGCATTCTCGCTTGATCAAATCAAGTCACAAGAATCATTAAAAGCAATGCTTATCCTAAACCGTGACAGTAACACTAGTGTTTTCACCATAGGAACGAGTAGGAGTGTGAGTCCGTTAGTGTTAACAGTGAGATCAATTAGTTTGGTCCCTTTGTCCCTTTCAACCTAGACCATGGGGTTGCCAATCAACTAGGTGGGGTTTTCCGCTAAAGGTTCTCTTTATTTCATAGGCTTTAGACCCATTCCCTTCGATGAATCGCATACTAACTCTCGACAATCCTTTAGTTAATGGATCCGCTAGGTTGTCCTTAGATCGAATATAATCGATGGTGATCACGCCATTGAGAGTAGTTGCCTAATGGTATTGTGTCGCCGCCTTATATGGCGGGACTTACCATTATACATGTTATTTTGTGCCCTTCCAATTGCGGCTTGACTGCCGCAATGGATGCATATGGTCGGCACGGCCGTGGCCATGCCGAATATTTTCAAGGAAGTTACGCAACATTCATTCGCCTTCGCCTCACCGCTTTATCTAAGGCGATAAATTCGATTCCATAGTAGACCTTGCAATGCAAGTCTGCTTGGAAGATTTCCATGCAATGGCACCGCCACCAAGAGTGAATACAAATCCACTTGTTGACTTGGAGTCGTTAGTATCGTAAATCCGCTAGCATCACCGTATCCTTCAATAATCGCCGGATACTTGGAGTAATGCAACCCGTAGTCCTTAGTGTATCGAAGATATCTAAGAGTTCTAACAATGGCTTTCCATTGATCATGGCCGGATTACTTGTAAACCGACTCAATCGGTTAACTGCTTGCGCGAGGTCGTATGCTGCAGCTGTAAGATACATAAGACTTCCAATGATTCGAGAGTATTCAATTTGAGATACGCCTCGTAGGTTCTTTTGAGATGAAAGTTAGGTCGATTGGAGTCTTAGCAATGCTTGTATCACCGTTGCTAAATTTCTCTAGCAATTTCTCAATATAATGAGATTGTGATAAAACTATCTCCTGATGTTCTAGATATTTTAATACCTAGGATGACATCGCCTAACCCTAAATCTTTCATGTCAAATCGCCGGCCAACATCTTTGGTGTCTTTGATCATGTTATTATTGCTACCAATAATTAACATGTCATCAACGTAAAGACGTATAATGATGTAACCTTGTTGTGTATTCTTAGCGTATACACACTTGTCACATTCATTAGTCTTGAAGCCATTAGCAAGTATAACGCCATCAAAACGCTTATGCCATTGTTTTGGTGCTTGCTTTAGACCGTATAAAGATTTGACCCGATGCACCTTAGTTTCATTGCTCGAGCAATAAAGCCTTCGGTCGCTTTCATATAAATTTCTTCTTCAAGTTCACCGTTGAGGAAAGCGGCCTTGACATCCATTTGATGTATCTCGAGACCGTAGTGCCGCGAAGGCAATCAAGTAGGCGAATTGAAGTAATTCGAGTAATCGGAGCATAGGTGTCAAAATAATCAACACCCTCCTTTTGATTAAAACCCTCGCGACTAGCCGGCCTTGTATTTATCAATGGACCCATCGTTTCAATTTCGCTTGAAGACCCATTTACACCCTAGGGGTTTGCAACCTTTGGGAAGGTCGACGAGCTCCCTGTGTGTGGTTTTGCATAATGGAAGATATTTCGCCGCTGACGGCTTCCTTCCATTGTGGAGCCTCTGAGTAGACATTGCTTCCTTGAACGCACGTGGTTCATTATCCACGAGAAACGTGGTCACAAAGTCTCGGTCCAAAGGTCTTACTCAGGCGAGCTCGCTTGCTTCGACGAGGTTCATCAATGTCTTCATCTTGATGAATACCTTGATCAATAGCCATAGGGACTATTGCTTGTGAGGTGTTATCTTGTTCGTCAATTGACCAAGGAAATGAGCGCTTTTATCAAGTATCATCTTTAGAGGAAAGATAGCTTCAAAAAACGTGGCATTTCTTGATTCCATAACGGTATTCACCTCGATTTCGGATTATCGATTTATGGACTAAGAACCGATAGGCGCCGCTATGGGTTGCATAACCAATAAAAGTACAATCCACGGTTTTGGAACCGATTTTAACCTTTTTAGGTGGTGGGACACTACTTTAGCTAGGCACCCCCACACTTTGAGGTATTTGTAGGATGGTTTTCGACCATGCCATAATTCATAGGGCGTTTTGTCCAATTTCTTGTGGGGAAGCTTGTTTAACAAGTAATTGGCAAGTGAGCACCGCCTCCCCCACATTTCGCTTCGTAGACCTGATTGAAGCAATAATGCATTCATCATTTCCTTTAAGGTTCGATTTTTTCTTTCGCAATCCCATTGATTGTGGGCTATATGGGGTGTAACTTTGTGAATAATCCCGTGGTCAAGACAAGTCTTTGAAGGAAAACATATTCGCCTCCTCGATCGACTTAAGAATTTTTATCTTCTTTGAAAGTTGATTCTCGACTTCGCTTTTGTAAAGTTTAAAAGCTTCAAGGCTTCAACTTTACTTTTTAAGAGATAGAGATGACAAAACCGGTACAATCATCAATAAAGGTGATGAAGTATTTGTTTCCGCCATAAGATTCTATGGATTTTAAGTCACATAGATCACTATGAACCAAATCTAATGGTGTCGTGTCACGCCGATTGTCTTAAACGACGTTTGTTTGCTTAGCTTCAACGCAAGTATGGCATTTATTATTTTTATTAATGCGACTTGGAGGAATTAATTCCATTTTCATTAATCGCCTCATAGAGTCATAGTTAACATGACCTAATCGATAATGCCAAAGATCAAAATGCTCAAGCAAGTAAGAAGAAGATGGTGTCAGTAGCACTTTTATTATCAACATTGTACGCGGTGTTAACCACCATTACATTACACTTAAAAAGGCCCTCATCGAGGTAACCTTTACCAATAAAAACCCCACTCTTACTTAGGATAAACTTGTCCGACTCAAAAGCCAACTTAAACCCATGTTTAACCAAAAGAGAACCCGAGATCAAATTTTTGCGAATGTCGGAACATGAAGGACATTGGTTAGCACCAACTCCCGCCCACTCGCCATTTTCGTGGTCACTTGGCCTTTGCCTTCCACTCCCGAAGTAGATGAGTTGCCCATGAAAAGCTTCTCCCCAAGGCCACCTTGTTGTAAGCGGAGAACATCTTGGCATCGCCAAGCAATATGACGCTGCCGCGCGGTGTCCACGAACCACTCGCTGCTCGTGCCAACCATGTTTGTCTCTGAGACGACACATATCATGCCGATCTCCTCATCAACCATGTTTGCTTCACGCTTGACCCGCTTCTTCCCGCGGCATTCGCGGCTTTGGGTCGACCTTGTCGCAGCTCAAGCACTTTCCTTTCAACTTGTAGTTCTTGTGCTTTTGGGCTCTTCTACCGCCAGTGCTTGAGCTTCTTGGGCAGCTTGCGCTTGTTGCCCCTCGGTCTTGCTCAACAACGTTGGCCCCGCCCATAGTGCGGTTGGTCCTTTTATCCGCCTACCTTGTTGTCTTGTTCAATCCTGCAGCCTTAGGATCAAGTCTTCGAGAGACATGTCTTTTCGCTTGTGCTTAAGGTAGTTTTTGAAGTCCTTCCAACCTGAGGGAGCTCGACACGCAAAGAACTTGAAAGGCTCTGGGAGTTGCATACCCTGCTTCCAACTCATGCAACAAAACTTGAAGCCGCTGAACCCGAGAAACAACAAAGCTTAGTATCTACCATAGCAAAATCAAGAAAGCGAGCAACCACAAATTTCTTATGCCCCGGCCCCTCGGTTTTGTACTTTTTCTCCAAGGACTCCCACAATGCCTTAGCACTCTTAAATGGACTATAAATTTTATACAAGGAATTAATAAGTCCATTTAGAATGTAATTGCGACATAAGAAATCCGAGTGTTTCCACGACTGGCGGCACCATCAGGGTCCCGTCTGCCTCGTTAGGGTCTAGGACGGGGTCAAGCTTTCTTTCAAGCATTTGGACGATTCAAGGTGGTCAAGTAAAATAGCATTTGCCGTTGCCATCGCTTGAATTCTCGTTGAACTTTTCGGTCGCCGCTATGAATCGCTGGCGTAGGTCGAGTTGCAACAACAATGGGTCGCTCGACTACAACAACGGTTTCCTTTGCACTTTCGTAAGTAGTCATTGCCGCACAAGGAGATTATCAAATCGCTTATAAGACCGATCAATGCAACCATTTCAGCAAAAAGCCTTTATAAACTTCCGCATCCGAATAGTCTTAAATTGTTACTTGCGTAATTAGAAATTCAATGTAGTAAATGTATAAACTTGTTATCAGCCGACAAGAATCAATTTGCAGCAATTTAAAAACCGTAATCTTAAACCATATAGAACAAAAGCGTGAACAGTCAGAATCGAAACCCGATTCTCAATATAAACGATTAGTGCGCTTGTTATGAGAACCGGTACAAACACGTAAAAACTAATCGATTAGTTTGTGTTTTGTTTTAAAAGGAACCGCACTCGTTTCAAATGATTTAAACGTAAGTATAATCGTTGATATAATCTGTAATGAACAAAGTTGTGTAACCGTTGATATAATCGTTATATGCGGTCGTGGGCAAGTTTTGAGCGCATCGATTGCGATTTGAAATCAATTAAAATCAGAATGTAATCAGATTTAATGCAAAGACATGAACCAGTTTTTAGCATAAAAAGCATAAAAATGCAAAATCGGAAGCATGAAGACCTAACTATGTAACTAAAACAGATACAAGTTAGTCTTTGTTTGCATAAACAAGTTATATGCAGTAGCAATTTTCAGTGAAGCAAACACTGAATTTGAAACAAGCAGATTATGAGATTGCAGTTTTGGTGTAACCAGAAGATTTGCAGTTTCTGTTATGAATGCAGAATCTGTGTTTTAAATGACAGACTGGTATGCAAACTGAATCTGTATGTAAAACAGGTAGTTGTATCCAGATGTTGTGTGCTGGAAATATGCAATATACAGATTATGTACAGGTTATATGCAATTTCAGGTTAGGCTGTAATGAAACCAGGTTAAATAGTTGTGGTCTGAATGTGTAACTGAAATAGATCACAGAACCAGTATGCAGAATTGAAGCACCAACAGCTTGCAAAGCAACAGTTTCAAAGCAGAAACAAACACAGAATATGTAGGATTAGTAATCTGTAATGAACAGGTTGAAGCATACAGATTTCTGTAAATCTGTTAAAGATAAACAGATTAAAGTACAGGAATGAATCAGTTTAAGCACTGCAGTTTTGAATGAAGAATCTGTAAACTTAAACGCAGTATTTAGTTGCAATAATTTTCTGTACAGAAACAGAAGGCATGCATAAACAGGAACTAAAAGCATCAGAACTAAAGGACAGATTGTTAATGTAAGAATGCGATGTCGTACATTAACCGGGTTACGTAAATTTGTCCGAATCTGTTTGTGTAAAAATTTTACGTTTCACAGGCTATATGTTTAACAGATCACGGCGAAGTTACTAAGCATGCATAATCGAGTTATAGCATGCGAGAATCAGGCGAAGATGAATCAAAAGATCACGACCTAGTGTTTCTAATTGTCAACCAGTTTGTGTATGCAGTATCTGTAAACTAACATGCAGTATCTGGAATCTGTTTGTGTATGCAGAATTCAGAACACTAAAACCAGGGCCAAAAAGGTCTAGTTTTTGTCTTAAGATTGTTATATTGGCCTGGCAGTGTTGGGTAGGTTTTTGTATTAAGATCAACGAGATTAATCTCTGTCCTTAAGACAAAAACTAGAAGCCGCGTCCTAGATGCGCACGGCGTGATTCTAGTGAGTCTCCCGGGATATTGATCTTACCGTGATTGAATGATGGCGGATCTTCAATGCTTCAATCACCAATGAATGCAACGTTCTTTGTAATCTCGTAGAGGCGAGAAGGGAGTAGTATAGAAAGAAGCGAAATTTTGCGATACCAAAATACTGTTTGAAATTTGTATTTAAACGGCGGTTAGGAGCAGTTAGAAACGATTGTGGGTTCAAACGACACAATCTTTGGGATGACAGTTGACAGATTATGTTTGTGCAGAAAGGGACACAACCTTTCGAGCAGGAAAAATCGATTAATGCATTCCAACCAACCAACCGGCCGGCCGGCGTGGCTGTGTGTTTGGACCTACACCTAGGTAGGTCTTCCTCATACACAAAGTGTAGTGGCCCGAGGGCCGAAAGTAAAGCCTCAGCTCTACCTTATAAGGTAGAGCTTGTTTCATTTTGTTCCCAATGTGGGATTCCCACATTTTACACTTACATAACTTAGTTTATTCAAGCTATTGGAAACCAAGTTTCCAACAGGATGTGTGTCCCTGCAGCAAGCACCAACCGCACATACACTGAATTGTGCAACTAATTATGGCCAAACACGATGCAACCGATAAATTTTTCTTGAGGAGAGGAAAGAAAAGAGGGAAGGAGATGATGAAACGCAAGGGAGAGGAGATAAGAGGGAAGAAATTAAGAAAAATAAAAAAATGTCGACGGAAAAAATGACACTGTTGAAGAAAAAATGAAAAAGAAGAAATGTGAGGTTTATTTGTTATGGTGATAATTTTACAATTTTTTTTATGGAGTAAAAAGAGTATATTATGAGGTGTGCATAGTCCGATTATTTTTTTAAATTCTTTTTGCCATGATAATTTTATATTAAAATAAATTTTGTTTAAAAATAGAAACTTATTTTAAGACGAAAAGAAAGAAATATTTTAGTACTCCGTATTTGATTTAGTAAAGGTGTGGACAACATGGACATTATGATTACAAAAATTATGTTTTACTAGTAAAGTTAATATTCAAGTCTTTATGGTCTACACTCGGAAATCGTAGCTTTGACGTCATGTCATTCGCCTTTTATGTTTTTGTATTAAGACCCTTTTTAAGTTATCTCTTCCGTATGAATATCAATATTATAAAACAATATTAATTAATAATATTTAAAAGTTAAGATTAATTTTTTTAATAATATTTAACGGTTAAGATTTATCCCTATATATATATATATATATATATATATATATATATATATATATATATATATATATATATATGAGTAGTTATCCATTTTTAACTTTTTATTTTTTTTATTACAAGGCATTCCATACAATTAATATTATGACCAGTCATTCCTTTTTCTTTTTCATATATTTTATCTTCACATTACAAAGTTACATCATGCGATTAATTTTCTGAACAGTCATCCCTAATAAAACACCAATCTCTCAACTATCACTAGAAGTAATGTACTCCTCAACTATAACATTTTTTTTTAAATTGCACCTTCTATTTAAGTACTGTTATTTCAATTGACTAAATCAGATATACTAGCACCGTGTCATAGACACGAGCATGAAAATCTATCTATATTACTCCATCCGTCCCTAAATTATCTTTCTCCTTTCCTTTTTCGTTCATCCCAAAATAATTGTCCAGTTTGAAACTTACCTTTTTAGAACATCATTTTTACCACTTTACCCGTACTTTTTCATTCTACTTTAATTATGGGCCACATACACATGGGCTTTAAAGGAAACTACACATTAAACTAATATAAATAATCAAGTCAATTGTTTTTTCTTAAACTGTGCACCGGGTCAAACAGGACGATTATTAAGGGATGGAGGGAGTATAAAATAGCTAGGTAATTGATTAGGGCTATTCAGAGGCTGAGATTAAATTATCTTTAAAAATTTAGCGGTTGAAATTCATTCTCACATTCACATGTGTGAGTAGTAATCCATTTTTAACTCCCTATTTTTTCTTTCCTTAATACAAGTTACTCTCGATAATTAATATTATGAGCAGTCACCCTTTTTTCTTCTCCCTATGTTTTATTTTCATGTCATAAAGTCACACCCTGCAGTTAATCTTCTGAAAAGTCACCACTTATAAAACATCAAATTTTCAACTATCATTTGAAGCAATATACCCCTCAATTATAACATTTTTTTAAAATCGTACCTTTTATTTAGGTACTGTCATTTCAATTGACGAAATCAAATATATTGGCACCGTGCTATAGGCACGTGCATGAAGATCTAGTATGGTTATAAAGTAACTAGTGTTTGTGCCCGTGCATTAAATGCATGACATGACACATTTTTAATTAAATTACACATAATCAAAATACTAAGGAAAAAACAAAATTAAAATAATAAATTAAGGGGATCATCTTAAATATAAATATATCCTTCTAACATTAATTATTATAAATTATGAAACACTTTGTTATGCATAACATTTGTTGTTTTATTTGTAGGTTTTTTTTTTATCTTCATCGCATATCAATATTTTCAGACCAAAACGATTTGTTACTCTAGAAACTGTGACACAAGTCCATGGCTGAAAATTTGATTTTCCAAAAAAAGTTCTACATGCGACGATGATTGACCCTAACTCTTGTTAATTTTCATCGTATATAATACTATCAATGAAAATTGTCTTCTCTGAAACCTGAAAAGCAAATTCACATCTGATGGAGTGAATGACATTTTTTGGATAAAAAAATTTTCTCCAATATTATTTTCCATTTTACATTTTAGCTTCAACAACGTGATTCTTAAGTTTGGTAATGATTAGTTTTGTAACTTAAATACAAAAAAGTTCACTCTCTCAAATAGGCCGCTCACTCTATATCTAAGGGTCACTCAAGGTCTCACATCCCTCATCATGTGAACATGGGAGGATGTCATTTCGTCATCCTCTAACCCTTCGATTTAAAAAAAAATGTCATCCCCGACTTACCTAAAGAAACCCTAACGCTTGATCAATTCGTTATATTCAGATCTTTAAGATTCTTTTTTTAAAATGAATTTTTGTTAGTTATCTGTAGTATTCAACATTTCATTTTGATTATTTTATAAATCGTAGTGTTATTTATTTGTTCTATTACTACACTTTTTAAAATACAGTTTAAAATACATATATGCTATTTTCAAATACATATGTGTAATTTTGGAAATATTTTTTAGTATATAGCTGTTTTGTTCCACCATAATGAAAAGTACTTTTATAATTGACAATGCCCAATATACTTAATTAGCTATATGGACAAATGCATACTTTCTCTCGCTGGATTTGTCTCCCTTTTATTGTCTATTAACAAATACAATTTAAAATTACAATCTGTTTTATTAAGATATGAAAATTTTAGATATTTTTTATCAGATCTATTTTAATTTTTTTTATATAAAATACATCTGTTATACAATACAGATCTCCAATTTTTATACCTGTTTTTTAGATTTCGAGTAGAACAAAAAAACACATCTTCAAATTTTTAATTTGTATTTATCAGATATGTTTTCCTAATTTATTTGTAATGTAATTCATCTATTTTAAAATAAAGATCTCTAATTTCTATATCCTTTTATTTATATTTCAAGTACAACATAAAATACAGATCTCTAATTAAGATCTGTATTTAACTGATATGTTTTTAAAAATACATATTTATAAAGTAGGTCTTAAAATTAAAATCTTGCAATGATTTTATATTTATTTTATTTTTTGAAGAACTTCTTTCATTTATCTTCCACTTAAGATGTAAAAAATATTCCAATAACGAAAAGACGACCAAGATCCATATTTTTTACGGCCAAGATCCATAGTTTTTACGTCATTCTCTTGAACTAAATTGAATATGTATTGTAAAAAATATATACGGGTGCCTTTATTTCGTTTACGGTCAGGTTTTTTATTGTGATTTCGTTTATAAAAAATATTTATTTACTTTATTTGTATAGATAGACAAATGGAAGTGATTCACTTGCCAATAAATGCTTCACCTTTTGGCTCCAATAACTATTCATTCAATTAATTTGTTTACAAAAAAATGAAGAGTTTTCCCAGCGATATAAATTGAAATAAAATGAGTGAAAAACATGGAAACGTATATTTTCAAGGCATGACACACTTTTTTGATACTTTCTACTTTTAGCAAGGTGTTTTAGGCGGGAAAATGTTATATATATCAGTGTTATGTAATATATATATATATATATCGATAAAATAATTATTTGGTCCCTGAACTATCCCAAAACTCTGCGTTTCGTCTCACTATTTTTTTGTATGCGTTTGGTCCCTCAATTCAATTTTTTTGGTCAATCCCCCCTTCATATCATTATGATTACTAAAAAATTTAACATTTGCTAACTTTTCAAAATATCCAAACTTTAGGGAGTTAACGTCGACAATTATTATAGTTGTGTCATCACCTATCAAATGGGTTGAATTAGGAACAGATCTTACTTGAAGTTGTCGGAGATGTAAAACTCACCTGGAAGTGTAAAACTCAGCGGGAGATGTGGGTGATGATGGATTTGGATGGCCACTGGGCTCAGCTAGAGCACAGTGGAGCAGAGATTTAAGCGATAATTTGATGGGAGGCAGAAGGACTCGACAATAGAGGAAGGACGACTGTGAAGTTGCAGTTGACATAAGTGATGGCGCTTGGAGCTGGAGGCTTCGACCAACGCTGTTGAGCGAGCGTGGTGCCGGATCGGTGGTGAGGCTCGACCGGCTTTGTGGAGAAAAGGGAGAGCGAACTGGGTTCGCTTGGTGATGGTAGATGGAGGGGGAGGTCAGCGATAGAGTGCTTCTGTAGATCCGGGTGGAGAATGGAAGAGACATATCACCGGGGTTTGAGCGGTTTTGGAGCAGGAACCGTCTGAAGAGAAACGTCGGCGGCTATGAAAAAGGATATGGCAAAGGATTTGGGGGTAGGTCTCTGTGCTCTCCTTTTCCATTCGCTGCTTTTAAAACCCATAACAGATGAAGATGCAGCCATCTTCGATTTCTTTCTTTCTCTCTCTCTCTCTCTTCAAGGTCTTCAAAATGGGGCCACCAAGAAGGAGTTGTGTTATTTGAGACATCCCGAAGCAGAGAGAACTTGAGGAGCGGAAGGGGCAAACGTGAGCTCGTTCTTGATGAACCCTCTTCGGCGGAAACAATAAACCCATTTCCAGATTTCTCCAACAAGCATTTCAAACAAGCAGGGGAAGAATTAGGGTCAAAATGTTATCGCCATGGGTTTTGGTCAAGAGAGAGAAACTCGTGGCTGCCCTAAGGAGCATGACTGAGAGAGAGAGAGAGTGTGTGTGTGTGTGTGTGTTAGCAATTGAGGAGAGCAATGAGTTTTGTTCGTGCATGCGTGTGAGAGAGAGAGAGATAGCAGGGCTGTTATCAATGGGGGAATATGTAGCCAAGTAGCCGTTGTTTTTAAAAAAAATGTTTTTTTAATGTTTTTTTTTCTGGCCAGAGATAGAGTGGGGGGTCGGCTGGAGGTAAGGGATTATGACTTTTTAAATTGGGACATTAACTCCCTAAAGTTTGGATATTTTGAAAAAGTTAGCCAATGCTAAATTTTTTAGTAACGGTAATGGTAGGAAGTGAGAATTGACTAAAAAAATTGAATTGAGGGATCAAACGCATATAAAAAAAATAGTGGGACTAAACGCAAAGTTTTGAGATAGTTTAGGGACCAAATAATTATTGAAATCTAGATATATAGATATATAGATTACAGATAAATAAAAAAGAAAAAAAGAAAAGGAGAGAAAACGTGTAGAGGTCGCGTGTTGACTTTTGGTAACAAAGAGAGAAATCTCACGCGCCACCCTGGTTGCCTAGTCTTTACGCAGAAACCACGCTTTTTCTCATACAGCAGTATACGAGAGCCAGAATCAAACGTTGGCTCATCTCAGATAAGGGAGGCGGTCATCAATGGCGGTAGACGGCAGCGCTGAATCGGAAATGGTTTTACCGAAAGACAGAAGAGCAGAGGCGTTAGGAGAATTGCGAGTGCTTCCAGATGAAATCTTATGTGCAATATTGGTCTTTCTCACTCCTCGCGATGTTGCTCGTCTTTCTTGTGCTAGCAGGTTCTTACATTTTTTTTTTTCTTATTTCATTTTTTATCCTATGATCCTATATTTTCACTTAGATGTTTAATTATAATTATTTTGTTTCAATCCAATTGGTTCATATCTCAATTTTCATGTACATTTCGATTTTAGTGCTTTGAATTATTTGTTGAGCAATATAATCATTTTGAATCATTTCGCTTTTATTATATTAGTCTTTTATTAAGAAGATAAGTGATGTACTCATGTACATGAGTTGGAGATAGGTTCATTAAGTGTGCACATAGAAGCGAGAGGAAAGAATAAGGGAATAATCGTCTTTTATGTGCAACCTCCATCCAGAAGCAAAAAATCTAAAGCACAAAACGATTTTTTTTAAAAACTTACTCTTGTTTTTTCATGCAAATTATATGAAAATGATTTACATAGCCAAAACCTGCATTATGTTGGACTTGACTAGTTTAAGTATTACTGTCTCTGCTCCACCCAAAGAATCCTACTTTTGTATTTTGGGACGGTCCACACAAAGAGTCCTTTTTGAGAAATTAGGCCAATAAATGTTATGATGTCTCAAATGTACCCTTATTGCATTAAACTCAACAATTAGTAAAAGTGTTTTAATCCTTATTCCTTAAGATTAATTGTATTTTATGGAAAGCTATTTTAATCCTTAAAATGTTTGACTTTCAATTGTGGACTCGTTGAGTAGAATAGCAGGGAGTGCAAATCAACATCTCCAATGACTCGATTAAGATAGGACTAGACAACTGCAATTTATCAACCAAAGAGATAAAAAGTACTAGATAGCTGCAATTTACAATAGCCCAAAAGTAGCGGATTACATCACACAAATCCAACTTATCCATAACTTAAGTTCAAGCACATGGAATCCCTAATGTGTTATTCAAAATCAAAATTTTTACTGTTGTTTTTTCATTAGTAATTTAATGCGTAATCAAAAATTGATTTGAAACAAACCGTGGGACATCACTTGCATTTGTGTGGGACATCAACAATTCTAAACAGTAAACACTATTAAACATGCAGTCAAAACATTGTATTTGTATGTGCATTCTAAGTTTTTTAGTTTCTTATATTGAAAGCTCAAGTGACAATTGTTGGGAACACTCTTTGAGAAGACCAATAAAAAAAGAAAAAAAAGAAGACCAATAAACCGTTGGTAATGGGAGGTGACTTCTGCTTGTAATATGGATGAAACCTAGAATTGATCAGACTTTTCAAGTTGATAGGAAGGAGTTACTATGCATTTAATTAATTTCTGAATCAAACTACATTAAGTATCTCTGCATAGTGAGACAGTAAAAGTCGCCTCGATAGCATTGCTTAGGATGGTTTGAACGCATACAATGTAGACCGCGTAGTGCACCCCTCAGGAAGTGTGATTGTATCAATTATAACAGGGCTAGAGTTAAGGTAATCATGACCAAAACTATTATTGTTTTGGATCAAATTGAATGTCAGAAAAGGATTTATGTAGCCGACCCAAAGTGATTAGGACTAAGGGCCTAAGGCTAAGTTAGGTTGAGTTTAAGAATGTATATGACCTTTTTTGTTGTTGTGGTATTGACCATGCTGGTTGGTGTGACTTTGTACAACAGAACACTGAAACAGTTAGAAGTTCCAGTTATTTTTCCTTCAAAGAGTTTAACTTGACCAGGTAATACTGGTGTTCTTTGCAAACTAAGAAGTAAAAGACGATCTTGGAAGGCAGGAGACATTATGATCCATTTTAAAAAAATATTTTGACTTTTCTTGTGAGTATGATAGTTTGAAATAGCGAGAGGTAAATGCCTTGTAATGTCAGAATGTGTGGAAAGTATCATCATCAGTAAGGGACTCTTGGAAGAAGAATGCTGTTAATGTTATTGACCACCTCCAATGTGCCTTACATCATGGAACTGAAAAATAAGTATATTGATTTCCGAGGCTTGAAATAAGAGGCCATGATAGCCAATCTGAAGGCTGCAAAAACAGTAAATAGTATGTTGAGGTCCTTGGTTCCAATCCTAATACTAACAAGGGTCATACTACCTATAAAAAAACAGTAAATAGTATGTTGAGTGTATCATACTTGTTAAGTTACCTATTCATCTAAAAGCTTAAGCTGATAGATAGGGCCCAACAATGTATATCATTCTCAACAATACTTATGTGTATATATCTATATATACATATATATGTATATAAGAGTGCTGCTCTTGGAAGATAATTGAAAACACTTTGGCAAATGGTGCATTTAGGTAGATAAGTTGGCCAGCAAGCTAGTGATTTGCTTCCAAGGAGGCCATCATATGAGTTTTGGTCTGTGACTGTTACTCTCTGAGTCTCTGCTGGTTTATTTAAGTATCTGTCATAATTACTGAAAATTTAAAGTCTGAGTTAAGGATATAGAGTATTTGAAGGAAAATATGAAAAAATGCTTGCTTCCATTTGGCATGCCACATGTAAAGCTTTACTGCTTCTCTCATTCTTCTTTTCTTTGTGTTAAGCTTGATTTACATTTTTGGGCTCGCATTTAACACCTTAAGCTTATAAATGAGTTGGTAAGTTGACATGGTATTAGAACTCTAGTTTGGCAAGGTTAAGGGTTCAAGTCATCCTGCTTGCATTTCTTAAACAGAGACAGTATTGTGTGAGTGCACATGTTAGCATCATGTTTGGTTTGTGATGCTCGAGGTGAGGCATGTTTGTTTATCTCTCCACGTGAGGGGAGTGTTAAGCTTGACATAGATTGTTGAGCCCAGATCTAACAACTTGGCTGTTAGGTGAGTTGGTAATGTAACACTTTGACTTTGTTTTCTTATATGCAGTGTGATGTATATATTATGCAATGAAGAACCATTGTGGATGAGTTTATGCCTTAACAATGTAAATCGGCAGCTTCAGTATAAAGGATCCTGGAAGAAAACTACATTGCATGAGTATGTTTAAAGATGCTCTCTTTTCCATAATTTTATTCAACTATTCCATTTTGCAACTATATTCAGTTATTAATATCTTTGTTAATACTCTCTTTGGAAGAATCTGACAAGTTACTCAATTCCCATCACCTCTTTCCCTTGTGATGCAGACTGCAAGTTCTCAGTAAATATGAAGGATCCTTGGGAAAACCACTGCATTTTGATGGTAACAGAGCTACTATCTATTTGGTTTCTTGCTGCTACACTATGGTTATTCCTTCTTCTAATATAGGTAATGGCATTCTTCCTCTTACAGGATTCAACTCTTTATTCCTGTATAGAAGATTG
This sequence comes from Codonopsis lanceolata, assembly GCA_013146195.2. NCBI lineage: Eukaryota > Viridiplantae > Streptophyta > Magnoliopsida > Asterales > Campanulaceae > Codonopsis > Codonopsis lanceolata. The sequence continues at coordinate 135,231,680 of CM028378.1, read as the reverse complement.
TATCGGTCTTACACTCAGTTGAATGGATTCTCTTTTGATCATGGAAATGTGGAAAGGAAGACAGACCTTTCATTGGAAGAGTTCCATCACCAGTATGATGGACAAAAACCAGTAAGAGTTTTTGATCCTATTAAATTGAGATGGAATTTGGGAAGTATTATTACTAGTGGCGTACATCTAACCAAGAGTTTGCACAAGTTATTTCAGCTGCCCCTTCTTTTTCTATTTCCCTTGTTGTTTATTGGCTTCTTTGACCTATGGCTTTTAGTTATTTTATATATTCATATGCATGAAAACCGTTTTCGTATGAATATTTTCTCCTTATACATGGATGCTAAGAAGTGGATATTTCTCTTTGATGATGGAAATGCAGAAAGAAGATGGACCATTCATTAGAAGAGTGCCATGAGCAATATGATTGTACCATAGTAAGATCAGTAAGGTGTTATTGATCTTACTGAATGGAGATGAATGATTGGATATACTATTTATTCCAACTTGCATTTAAGCAAGAGTGAATGTGATGTTTCTTTAGCAGTATCATCCCTGTCCTTTTTATTCCCCTTCTTGTCATATATCTCCCTTTCTCAACGGCTGACTACTAACTGAAAATCAATCTTATTTAGATAATATCTTTTATATGGGACCTTTTTGGTGTATATTTATGATTTTCAAGTAGTTTTGTGGCAATCTCATTCCTACACCAAATATTAAAGTTGATAGAATATAAGTCCAATTAATCTGATTATTTGTTATTTTATATGTCGAGTAGATTTTCATTCATTGATATAATTCTTCTCAATCACTATGCTGTTACATTGCTCACATGGGTTATTCAACATCAGGTTTTAATCTCTGGATTGGCTGACACTTGGATAGCAAGGAATACATGGACTCCAGATCAGCTATTGGCTAAGTATGGAGGTACACCATTCAAAATTTCTCAGAGGAGCGCTCGGAAAGTAACTATGAAATTTGAGGATTATGTCTCCTATATGAAAATGCAGCATGATGAGGATCCCCTTTATATATTTGATGACAAGGTACTTATTAGAAAAGAAAGTGATGACAAGATGGCTTACATGTATTAGCATTCTTTTGAGCTATTTGTAGTTCTTTAACTACTAAATTTCAACTATGCAGTTTGGGGAAGTTGAACCAGACTTACTGAAGGATTACAGTGTGCCGCATCTATTCCAAGAGGACTACTTTGATGTTTTGGATAGAGATCAACGACCTGCTTTTAGATGGCTCATTATTGGACCAGAGAGGTCTGGTGCCTCATGGCATGTTGATCCAGCTCTTACTAGTGCTTGGAATACTCTTCTATATGGCCGTAAAAGGTAGAACAAGGGGACCTTTATGAAATGATACTATCTATGTATGCATCAGTCCACCTTAATCTAGTATTCGTGTGCAATGTTACTGTTTCACGTTCTTGTGTTCGCTAAAGGTTGTTGTCTTAGTTACCAGGAAAAAGCAAAATGAGGATGTTAATGAGCTGAGTTGAGTCAAGCTTTGAGATTTCATTTTCGGCTTGATCTTTAATGCAATCTTGAGCCTAGCTCCAGCTTGACTGGGATCTAGAATCCTATGCCCAATGTGGCTCATTTTCATCACGAGTTGGGTTGATCTTGACTTAACTGAATAGCTTTATGGTAAAATGCATTTGTAATAAATAAAATATGCATAATGTCTAGTTGTATTTAATCTGAACAAATCAAGCTTATTGAGGCCAGTCGAACCGGTCTATATATTCTACCGATCCTAATTGTTTAAGCTCAGTTCATGTACTTGCTGATCTCAAGCTGAATCGAGTTCAAAACAGCGAACTTTATTTTCAACTTTTAACTACAGAAGATTGCCAACTGTTTTATCGCTTTACTGAGTTTACTTCCCTTTGCATGTTCTCGTCATAGGTGCGTCATTACTGAATTTGTTGATCATGATAACAATAAGTGTTGAGCATTTCATTATTTGGTTATGTTGTTTTGTAAAAGTGGGTGATCATTTTTAGTTCCTGAAGACAAGTACAATTATTTCATAGTCAAGACACTGAAAATGGAGTTCACAGCCAGATATGTTCAAGAAATATCTTGTCCTTGTCATATTTCTTCGGTCAATTCTTTGTCAACGCACTTTAAAAATAATGGCGAAGAGACGAAAACAGAGTTTTTTGTTTTTCCTGTGAGGAAGTTAATTATGAAGTTGCTAAGTATTTCTAGTATTTGAGACTTGATAAAGGAAAAGCTTGATTAAAAAAGGAAGCACTATAAAGAAGTGGAAAGAACCAAAAAGCCTAGTCCTGGACAGTATATAGAGCATACTGAGCTTGGAAACCCTGCTGGAATCTGGATTATCTTTAGCTCGAAAATGTACCTGCATGGCTCATCTAATTAGGAACTTAATGTAGTAGTATTAGGTAGTCTGGATTTAATTGACCTACAACTCAAATTTAACTCTGGCCTACCTTGTTCAGGAGCCATATTAGAGGTGGAATTAAGGTCTTGTCCACCTAAAGAAATATACAAGATCTTTGTTCACTTTGATTACTTTAATGGTGACAGTGCAGTCAAACTATTCAGAACTTCTCTTATTAGAAAGGTCGAATTAAAACAACAAATGTCATCAATGGAAAAAAATGTCATCAATGAACAAAGGTGTCAATGTTATGCTCATAATCTTGTCGTGAAAAATTGGTAGTACAAATCTGAATACTCGCCCTTCCCAAAAATGAGTGTAAAGTTTCCAGTTTGGTATGTGACATATGCCCTATTTTAGTGGCAAAGATGTGACATGAATGCTTAGTTTCTTAAAAATGACATTTCTAAACTTCTTGGTCTTTGTTTATATCCAAATTCCAAAATGCTAAAATGTAGATCCTATTAAAGAGAAAACTTGAAGAGTCAATTTTCCTACTCTACTACATTACACGAGAAAAGAAGTCCTCTCTTAGAATTTGTGCAGAGGTTGTGACACTTACAAACAAATTAATTGCTTCCAACCTCTTTGCTCCTTTTTGCAACCTTCAACACTATTTCCCCCCGCCCTGTTTTTTGGTCAGGCCACTGGTGTCCAAACCAGAAAAGGAAGCTCAGCAAATGTAATTTGCATCAGACATGAAACTTCAATACGTGTGATCGACAGTTTGGATTGATGTTAGACCTTTCACCTGAATCATAATGATTATCCTCTTACAAGAGCTTGATGCTTTGAAGGCTCTTTGTGTACTTAAAATATACTACAAGTATATTCACCTTTTCTACCATCGGCAAATGTATTTTTTTTCTATTCCAAGTTGTTATGTAGTTTTAGACTTTTAGTTGCAAGGATATTTTTCTGTTTGTGGTTTTGATTTTCAATATAATCCTGTAACTGATGTCTTGAAGCCTTTGCTCCAATGTTAATTCAATAGGTGGGCAATGTATCCTCCAGGAAGAGTACCTGCAGGTGTGACAGTACACGTAAATGATGAGGATGGTGATGTCAACATTGATACTCCATCATCATTGCAGGTATTCTGATGTAGAGATATAAAAGCTCGTCTGATCAAATGAATATATGGCGTCTTGGTTATTTATAGTGCATTAGTTCATGTGACTTTTAATAATCTAACAAATCCATTTCTGTGTCAATAGTGGTGGTTAGACTTTTACCCACTTCTCGCTGATGAAGACAAGCCAATAGAGTGTACTCAATTACCTGGTGAGACAATATTTGTGCCAAGTGGATGGTGGCACTGTGTGCTAAACCTGGAGACAACTGTCGCTGTAACACAAAATTTTGTAAATTCCAAGAACTTCGAATTTGTATGTCTGGATTTGGCTCCTGGTTATCAGCATAAAGGAGTTTGCCGTGCTGGATTGCTTGCACTTGATGAAGGCTGTTTTGAGACTATGAAAGTGAACGCATCGTGCTTGGAAGATAATTTGAGCTACTCAGACCTGACTAGGAAAGAGAAGAGAGTCAGAATTTGTGAAACACGAGAGGATCCAAACATTGAAAATGCTACAAATGGTGCCTCTGAGAGTTGTATTGTGTCAAGTTTAGAATTTTCTTATGATATAACCTTCTTGGCAATGTTTCTGGATAAAGAAAAAGATCACTACAATTCTTTATGGAGCTCAGGGAGCTGTATTGGACAAAGAGAGATGAGAGACTGGCTTTGGAAGCTTTGGATCGGAAAACCGGGACTGAGAGACTTGATATGGAGGGTACTACTTTTCCTTTTAGCTTTCTTTTACTACTTGTTAGTTGTGAATTTGGTAGTTCATTAGGCTCAACAAGAAAAACAGTCAAGAATTCCATCAGCTGTGATCCACATCAACATCATGATTAATATGAGCGCTATATTTCCATGGGGACTTCAAACGTCCTCTTGGTCTTGACTGGATAATTTTGGCTTTCTTCTCCCCTTCACGAGGGTAGCTAAGTGCTGATAGTCCGTAGGGAAATATTACTGGAGCTTCCACTCTAAATGTAGTGTTCTTGATGAATTATCTGACATTTTGTTAATTTACCTGAAGGAATCTCATTAGATTCAAGTTTATTTGTACTGTTCTTAAGTTTTTATCATGGACTGTCTTTATGTTGTAGTGTATATTGTCCTAGTTACTCAAATGTTTTATTAATATTTCATCTATATGACAGAATAACTTTGGGTTGAATTTTGATTTTGATGCCAAAAATAGGAAGGGGAGATTGTTCTTAGGGCATACATTTTCCTAACCGTAATTTATGAAGAGAACGTAATAATGAGTCAGTGTAGCTTGAGCTTGGTCACATTTGATTGGAAGAGTCAAATGGTTTCCAATATGGAGCCTGGAATTTTGTGGCCACATTTTGTTGACCTTTTAGAGCAAATTTTCTTTAAATCTATTGGCAAGTGCCAGGGGGAGGTGGGGTTCAGAGGATCTTTTCCCATCTGCTTCTCTTTGTTTCACCTCAGTTGGTTATCCAACTTGTGCAATCTGTACTGGCTATTTTAGTTCTCAATCATTATGTCAGTTTGTGTGTATGAATAAGAGGGGTAGGCATATACTCCAAAAAGTTAAGGGGAATTTGTGAAGATCCTTTGCACTCTTATCCCTTGGCCCTTGAACCCATCCACCTATTCTCCTTTCTTTATATGTGCTTGATTGACAATTTGACATCTAAAATGGGGATGCTTGTTGCTCGTAAGCATCCTTGTGTATCAAGTGTCTGGCAGTCTTTCCAAATTTTTAAAGCAGTAATTTTGAATTGCATGTGTCTGCAATATCCAGGGAGCATGTCTTGCATTGAATGCTAGCAAATGGTCAACATGCATGGAAGAAATCTGTGCCTTCCATGAGTTGCCTTTACCTGCAGACGGTGAGAAGCTTCCAGTTGGCACTGGTAGCAATCCTGTAAGTGCTTATATCATTTTTCAGTCATTTTATTCAAGAGTATTAAGTTCAAATGCATATTTAATTAATGTGGTATCCCTTTCCTTACCATCTTTTCAAACATTTGTGGTCAACATTTCAGGAGTGCTGTACTCATTTAAACCAGAACAGTTTTGGAATCTGTTCTGTCCCCTCCCTGTTTCTTAGCAGATTGTTAGACACTGGATTTGTGTGCTTAATGAAAGTCTACTAGGTTAGAGATATTCTAGGAGATGAGTTCAAAAATTTTCTTTTCAAAATTGTTTGAACTAGAAGATGTGTTTATCAATAAAATATCTCATACGTGAATTCTTTGAAAGCAATAACCCAACAACTGATTCTGTTCATGGAAACTTGTATTCCAGTTCTTAATCATATTTTTAACAGGTTTATCTCGTTGCTGACAATGTAATCAAAATATATGTGGAAGAAGGGTTGGAAGCTACTCTTCATGCTTTAGTTTCGGAGGTATTACCTTAGATCTCTTCTTGTCTCTAGCATAAGTACGTTTTACTTGCAGTAATCATACTAACTCTGAATTGCATCTTTATTACAGCTTGAGTTTTACAGCTTACTGAGCAAATTGGAGTCTACACTTAAACATCACATCCCTGGTGTTTTGGCAAGTGGGATTATTTTCCTGGATAATGGGTCATATACAATTGTGCCCTGGGATGGCAAAGGGGTTCCTGATGTAATTGCGAGATGTAATCTTGTTCAGGAAAGTTGTATGGAGGTTGATTATCCATTTGGCATATGGAGCAAAAGACATTTTGAATATCGAAAAGCTGGGATGTCATTATACGAGTCATTTAGTTCCAGTGAATGCTCAAGGATATGGCCCTATATTGTAACAAAAAGATGCAAAGGGAAGATTTTTGCCGAGTTGTAAGTTTTATATGTCCTATATCTATTCCGTCCCAGTATTTCTTTGATATGCTAGTAGCCTAGTAGTACTATTGTGCTGTTACTCAAGTGTCCTTGATTCTGTTCTTGTTTTTTTGCAGAAGGGATACCCTCCCATGGGGAGACATTCTAAATTTAGCTTCATTTTTAGGGGAACAATTGCGTACCCTCCATCTTTTGCCTGTTCCACATTTGAATGATGTGACGTTCTCACATAGTAATAAGAAATTTGAGAACACTGGTGATAATGTTTATCTGGAGAATGCTACCGGGAAAACGAGTATCCCAGCAGAATGGAAACTTTTCCTTGGCACACTAAACAAAAAGAAGAAGGACGCATGTAACCGCTTGACTAAATGGTATGTCCATGTCTGTTACCCTTAATAGTTAGCATGGACAGAGTCAGTGGCATAAATTATTTATTGTGTGCTAAATGCCAACTAAATATTCCTCTGATTATTATTTTCAAAGGAAATCAAAGCAACAAAGAGAAACACTGAGGACCTGTGACAGTTTAATCAGTCAGCAAATTCCTATCACCTTCTTTGTGTTTGTTTAGATTGCTCCTTCAGCACAAAGGAGTCCACCGAGTTTTCTCAAAAGATATACTACCTGGAAATCTGGAATGGATCTTTTATTTTTGCCACAGTACCAATGTCAACAAGACCTGATGGGGGTGGGTGTGTGACAGTTTTACGCTGAATTATTGTAAAATTTATAAATTGCGGCAAATCTGACTCCCGGATCTACACCCGTATCTGATCCTCATAGTCAAGTCCAGGTAACATAGCTCAAAAGTTTATATAGATGTCGGAGCCCCCCTCCACACCCTTTCTTCCAACCCTGTTGGTTATGAAGATAGGCTGTTTAAATGACAATGTTCCTATTTTTGACATCATCTATGGCCGAGTGTAGGTTTTTATAAAGTGAAAAAGTAGACCACACACTTGTGCGGTGGACACTGCAACCTTCATTGTAGTTATAGGGTGGTGTTTATGTCCACCGCCTTTGAACAATTTTGGACCGAAATTCAGTTTAACGTTTGGTTTTTGGATACCTGTTTTGAAGATGAACACAGGCCTATTACTGAGCAGTTTGGCATGGTTAATTAATGAGATCAATATCAGTTGTGGTACCCTAGTCACTCCTTGTGACTTCCTCTCTTAATTCAAATGGTCCTTTATGTCAGCTCATTCAGATGATAAATTTTAACCAAGGTAAATATAGTTGACAAGTCTTGTTGATGAAGGTGTTACACATTAAAACTCAAAACACGGACACTATGCCTTGGACGATGTTATGTAGGTAGTGTTGTCTTGCATGATTAAGTTCTCAACATTAAATTTAATTTAGAGAATGATTTTACCAAAAAAGGAAAAATATGCACACTTTTTTGTAAATATGGCGTGTGCTCACCTGACTTTCCCTACTCAACAAAGAAAATAAGTGATCATATGCAGTACAGATACACAAGATGGTGTGCCTGCCATTATTTTCTGGTGGCCTTAGCTTAAGAAAAGCAATGCTGGATTCTTTGGGTGGGGTTTTGAGAAGATGGGAAAAGAGATCCTGCATGTAAAGCTTCAGTTTCTACAAACAGCAGCCTCTTGTTTTTTGTGGGTCTTTGGACTGTTAGGATAAAACGGTTGTTAGAATTCAAAGATATGCTTGCTAACTCCATTATAATGGTTGGAAGGAGGGTTAAAAAAGTACTACCACAGGTATAGCTGCTATTGAAATCTTTTAATTCCTTTACTGTTACTAAAAGATTATATAAGTATATATTGGCAGGTTGCCTAATCAACTTCTAGGGATCTAAACTTGAAAAGGAACTTTGAGTACTGCTAAAGAGCATTTCAAATATTAAAAGATACATCAAATGCTTCCAGATTACTACCACGGACATGACTATAGCCCTTGCCCACCAGTTATGAAAAAGAGCAGAACACGCTTGATTAATTGAATTCCTGCTGAAAGTTAGTAAACATAAGTTGTCACAAAATATCAAGCAGCTCCTCATCAATTTGACTCTACAATGCAAGAGCTGAAATCTCAAATTTGTTTAATGAGAAACTGAGCTCATTTGAATTTTTCTCAATTTACCCCATTTTGGCAAGGAAGCCGGGTTCAAGCATGTGAATCACATCCTCATGTAATAAGTCAAGCCTTTCACGTCTAGTCTTTCTATTTCTCCAGATGAACGTTGGATCTTGATGAGTTTTGTTTTAGTCATTCTTTGTCTACATTATTAATGTTGATATGACAGTCTCATAGTTATATAAATGTGAATATTGAGCTCCCTTTGTGTTTCAACAATGTATATGCTAATTTGTAGGGGTGATCCGATTCCTAGCACACTGATTGAGAAAGTTGATGACTACATTCCTACAGACTTCACAGAATGGCTTGATATGTTTAAGGTCGATTGCAGTTCTCTTGTAAGTACAGATATTCTTTTCCTGACATTATGATTACTCATATAATCCCTCCATCCCAAATAAAAGTCAAATAAAACTTTTTATACTTTTATTTCTAAATATTTCCTTCAAATTGCACTAAAATTATATATTTCTTTTATGGCACATTAGAGAATTATCATGCTTGTGAAAAGAATGGAATTGAAGAATAATGATATTTATAGCTTAAATCTGGAACTGTGACTCATTTTTTGGGACGGAGGGAGTATTTGTGTTTATGATATCGTATATCAACTTCGTGCATTTTTCCAACTTTTGTTTTAGGATGACAAGGGTCTGCTGGAAATGTCTAATTTGTGCTCCTGGATACACTCTGATGTGATGGATGACAATATCCACATGGAACCGTGTTCTGATGCTGCCATGGTAAATAATAGTCATCAGAATGGCTCCAATAGTAGGGGGGTGACGTCATGGCGTCCTAGCTACATCCTTGACTTCAGTAATTTGTCTCTAGGTGAGAGTTGTTCTTGAATCATTTTCTTGTAAGCACTGTCTATTGTTTTGTTTCATGCTAAACATGCTCAACTACAAAGACACATGCACGTTTACCCCAAATTAGAAATTTCTTGCTACTGACCTTCAGATAGATATGTAACCACACGGCGATCTATTTGTTTGGAGTATTTTCCATGACTGCGATAGAACAAAGAGAGTGAATAGAAAGAGGACTGAAGTGAAAGAAAGATGACTACATCATGACTGCTCTTAGCAAACAGTCATTATTTTGTTCTAATTCTGTAGAGGGAGTGGCACATATGCTGGTTGAATTTTGTTGCTTTCCATTTCTCTATTCACAAGAGTGTCTATGTAAGGGATTGCTAAATGGCATTACTATTCTTTGACATGCTCCACTTGCATCACATATATAGATTATGCAGAAACTAGACCTATGCTGGCAACGATAATCATGTTTCTCCCCTTTTTTATGCACTTGGTATTTTCATTTGTTTGTGTTTCATACTTTCATGTCATATACACCCTCAACTTCAGCAAAGAGTTCACCTTTCTGTTTAGGATGTTCCAGTTGAATAGCACGATGTGGAAAATTTAAGCAAACAAATTTACTTAGAGGTATGATATTTTAGCTCGAGCTTGTGGTATTCCTACAAGCTTTAGTGTTAGTTCCGTTACATCAAATTTACTTAGATCTCTACGCTGTCAGCTCAAATTTACCCTTTTCTAAGTAATGACATGGACATTCCAAATAATTACAAGCGTAACCATCCAACGGCTCTAACACTAAAGCTCGTACGAATACCACAAGCTCGAGCTCACATGAAACTATATTATAACACAGGTCAAAATACGAAACTACCATAACTAGCCACTCACTACCACCTTCCACTAACAGCAACCAGAGCTCGGAAGGAAGTTAACTCTGGATGCAGGAATCAGTCGAAAACAGAATGTTATGATAATAAAAGAGGGAAAAGAAATTGCAACAACTCAATCTAACGTCTCTGAAATTTGTGAAGGAAGTAGAAGGCTTTGCATTCTATTAAACAATGGACATAATTTGTTAAAAAGGAGTGGATTATAAGGAATCAAGTTCCAATAAGAAGCTCAGATGAGAACATCGGTTATGATCACTGAAACTTGATTCCTAAAACAGGGACTTAAAACTGCTGAGCATTGAAGGAATGATCACATATGATATATCACCAGCATTAGCACTAATTTAATTATTCTCTCTCTCTTCTCTCTCTCTCTCTCAACATATGGTATGGCATCTTGAAATTGTTAACGTTAGCTCTTATAATGGATAGGAGGGAGTGTTTGAGGTTCTCTCAACCTCTGCTGTTTGTGTCCGTGAGGCAATGTGTTCCATGTCTACAGCATGTCGTTGCTCCATAATGCCTGTTACAATTGAAGTGCTGCTTACCTTGTATTTTAGGATACTTGTGCTTTAATACAGTTGTCTTTGTTGGGTAGACTTTTATTTTGACTCAATACCAGTTGGGCTCCAAAGCCTAGTTGAGGCAACTCTTAGAAGAAGTGATGTGCAGTTCTGGTTAGACGCCAGCTGTGGTGATACCTGCACTGGAGCTTGGTGTTAGCAATAGTGTTTGGCCTGTGTTTGGCATTAGGAGTTCGTGACTTCTTTTTTGTTGGATTTTGGACTTCTTCGGACTCCACCATCTTTCTCTATATCTCTTTCTTTCTTTTTCTTCAATCATTGCAAAAAAATCTCAAAAGCCAAAAAACCTTCTCAAGCCAAACGTGCCATCTAGATCTTGGTCGAACTTGGGGCTATTGTTAGAGCAAGAGTTGATAGCTCATTGTGGTGTGTTATGGTGCCTCCCATTAGTGTGAGGCGGTTAGTTTCGTGGTTGAGAAATTAGTTTCCCATTTTAATTTTATTTTGTTGGTAGATTCAGTTTAAGGACTGCATGTGTGCCTCCTTTTTCCTATAAGACAAAACACATTGATGCAAATGTGTTCTGGGGCCTATCAGCAATTATTTGGCTTGGTCTGGCCATAGGTGAGTTAAAAAGTAATATGGTTGAATTAATTTTGTCGTGCATATCATTATTGTTCAGCAAGCAATAGAGCAAGAGCAAGGTAATTATTAGTGAAAACAGAAAATTAGGTGGTCATTAGTAGTTTTCACAGCCATTCTTCTTACGCTGGTACTCTTGAGGTAGAGGTGATCATGGGTAAGTGTGGTTGGTATAACAGGTTTACATTATTATAACTTCTTTTCAGAGTTCAAGGGAACTAGCTTGCATATTTGCGTAATTGTAGATCGCAGGTTTCATAATTGTGTCGGATTACTTTGTTCACCTGACACAGTGACGTCGAAATTACTCATTGACAACTATTTATTTAAATTCTTGACCCTATTTACACAAGACCATAAAAAAGGCTATGGGCAAGATGAGCAGTTTAGATGAGAAAGCAGGGGTTGAAGGTTTAAATGAAGCTGAAGAGGAGCGTTGTTCTAATCTAAGAAGAATGTTAGAGCGTCTTCTTAATGAGGAAATTTGTTGGAGACAAAATCCAGGATGCAATGGCTTAAAGGAGACAAAAACACAAAAAAAATCCATAGAATGGCGAATGCACATAAAGCAGCGAACTAAATCAAGAGTATTGCAGTTGAGGGTTTTCTGGTGGAAGGAAAGGACTATAAAGGATGGTATCGTGGGATTTTATGAGGCTTTACTCAGAAGATGGTGAATGGCGACCTAAAGTGGATGATCTGTGCTTCAAGTCACTGGAGCATGAGGAGGCGGCTTACCTGGAACAAGCCTTTTCAGAAGAAGTGTTCGCAGCTCTGCACATTATAAGTGGTGACAAAGCCCCGGCCTGGATGGATTCTCCATGTCTTTTTTCCGGAGGGTCTGGGAGGTGGTTAAAGATGATATGATGAGAGTTTCCCAGTTCTTTCACGAAAATATGGGTTTTGAGAAGAGTTTCAATGCCACTTTCATTGCCTTAATTCAGAAGAAGAAAGGAGCTAGTGATTTGAGACAGTACTGACCTATAAGCTCGGTTGGAGGTATCTATAAGCTTATAGCGAAAGTGCTATCTCAAAGATTGAAAAGAGTGATTGATCGAGTCATTTTGGATTCTCGACATGCTTTCGTGGGTAATAGGCAGGTAATCGATGTGTCTCTTACAGCAAATGAAGCTGTGGATTCCATGTTAAAGAGTGCGGTTCCAGGTTTGTTATGCAAGTTGGACATGGAAAAGGCGTACGACCATATGGGATTTCTTGATTTATTAGTTGGAAAGATTAGGTTTTGGTCTGAAATGGAGATGATGGATTCTTTTTTGCACATCTACGGTCGTTTCTCAGTTTTGGTGAATGGGGAACCTTCGGGGTTTTTTGGTAGCTCTAGAGCTCTAGAGGCTTGAGGCAGGGAGACCCTCTTTCCCCTTTCCAGTTCATTATTGTCATGGAAGCTCTTAGTAGATTCTTAGAAAAGTCTATGGCAGGAGGATTCATTTGTGGATTCAATATAAGTCGGCATAGAGGTTGGAGGTCTTAGTGTCATATCTTCTATTTGCGGATGATACGTTGATTTTCTGTGACGCAGATTTCTCACAACTAAGCTACCTGCACCTAATTTTGTTGTGTTTTCAGATGGTCTCGGGCCTCCGAATCAATATTGCAAAAATTGAGATTCTGCTAGTCGGAGGGATTGATGTCGTTGTGGGTTTTGCTCAGTTATTCGGGTGTAAGGTAGGCAATCTTCCTTCCTCATACCTAGGGTTACCCATTGGAGCTCGTTTTAAAGAACAAGGCAACATGGAATTCAATAATTGAGAGATTCGAACGTCGATTGGCTGGGTGGAAAAAACAACTCATTTCTAAGGGGGGGGGCGGCGGCTCACTCTTATAAAGAGCACTTTGTCGAGTATGCCCACCTACTTTATGTCTTTATTCGTGCTCCCCCAATCTATTCGAAACAGATAGATAAGCAGCTGGAAAGGGATTTTCTTTGGGAAGGCCACAGTGAGAGTCATAAATATCATTTGGCCAAATGGGAGAAGGTTTGCTATAGTATGAGGGAAGGAGGCCTAGGTGTTAAAAACTTGAACACTTTCAATGAGGCGTTGCTGGGCAAGTGGTTATGGAGATTTTTGGTGGATAGGACGGTTTTTGGAGGAAGGTGGTGGTGAGCAAATATGAGGAAGGGGATGGGAGGTGGGTCCCAAATGTTACCTCTTTTCCTTACGGAGTAGGAGTTTGGAAAGAGATTAGAAAAGGGTGGGAATCTTTCGAGAGACTTATTCGCTTCGAGATAGGAAATGGCTCATTGGTGAGATTTTGGAAAGACAAATGGTGTGGAGACATAGAGTTGTGGAGATTATTTTTGGATCTATTTAATATAGCCAGTGATAAGAATTGTTTGGTTATTCTGGGAGATAACAAGGTGGTTTCGAATCCCACCTTTCGTAGGAATTTTCATGACTAGGAAATGGAATCATGTGTGCTTTTCTTCGATTTGCTATATTCCCAGATTGTTGGTAGGCAAAGGGAAGATCTTTGGTGGAAGGGTCCTAGAGACAAGATTCTCTGTCAAGTCATATGTTGAGTTTTTGTCTTGTAAAGATTGCACTCTATTTTCTTGGATATCAGTTTGGAAATCTACGGCACCTAGTTGGATAGCGGTTTTTTCTTGGGAGGCTTGCAATGAAGCCATTCTAACAGTAGATAATTTGAGAAGAAGGCACATTATTTATGTAAACTGGTGCTTTATGTGCAAGGACAATGAGGAATATGTCAATCACCTGCACCTCCATTGTTCTGTAGCCATGGATATTTGTTACCTTATTTTTGGGCTCTTCAAAATTTCGTGGGTTATGCCTAGATCAACGAAGGAGCTGTTTCTAAGTTGGTCATTTTACAAATGGAGGAGAAGAAATTTAACTTGGCAATCTGTTCTTTTGTGCATGTGCTGGACCATTTGGATTGAAAGGAATAGATGGGTATTTGACAAAGAGGGTCCTTGTCTCAGTTGAAAAACACTGTTGCACACTCTTCAGTCATGTATTGGAGTCATGGTGTTGGTGTTTCAGAAGATGCTAATACTTCCACTTCTCATTCTCATTCTTTTGTAGAATTTGTTAATAGTCTTTCCCTAGATTAGTCCTTTGTGTATACTCCTAGTGTACAAGTACGTGTCACCTTTTTAGACGCCTTCTGATATATAATACTCATACTTTATCAAAAAAAAAATAAGATGGCATAGGTTGTCACCCTAAAGAATTAGCGAGTTCAAGATTTGTATGATTCTTTCTGTTCCTGATGTATTTTGTGAGAAGACATGCATTTTTCTTTTTTATATTTTGTACAGTGTAGCTTTTGTTGGTCCTCAGATATCCAAGTCTTATCTCTAGCCCATATTGGAGTATCTTGTGAGATGCTTTGAATAACTGTAGCTTGGCTTGAGATTGACATATTTTGGTAAAACGTTTATTTTTTGGAGTTCATTTATAATGCCTAATAATAAAGTTACTTCTCTTTTGCAGGTGACCCAGTTTTGGACCTAATTCCCATCCATCTAGATATATTTCGAGGAGATCCCCAGCTCCTGAAGCAGTTTATGAAAAGCTATGGACTTCCTTTGGGGAGAAGATTATCTCAGAACAAACCAGTAGATAAAGGATATAAGCACCAGCGAATCTCTTACCAAGCCATGTAAGCATTAGCACGCATTCTTTCTAAAGTTCTTTTCTGTCTCATTTTTCTTATTAGACTTTTTTCTCATATTGACATTTTTCAATTTACTTATGTCCACCGAATAATGAAAGTTCACGTTTCCTGTCCTTTTCCATTAGTACCCCCTTATACATTCTTGAATTCTGCTCATGTACTCTTTTTTTATAAGTAAATTCTGTTCATGTACTGCATGGTGGACAAGCAAAATATACCAATTTACGTCACAAAACCATCTCCAAATCTGATTCACTTCTATTGTAAATGTACTGTATATGGGGTCAAAGTGATAATATTTTTCTGGAAATACCAGTGGGTTTCATATGTCATCGAAGATTGTCCCATATGAACCCATAATTACAAATCCCATACTTGCATTCATTTCACATTTTCCTTGCAAGTGGCTATTTCCACTTATATATGCTTTTCTTACCCCTAATTGGTGGTTGACTCGAGCAGATGGAAGGCTCATACTCTTTATTTTTAACTGGTAAAGTTGCTATCACACCTAGGTTGAAAAGTACCTCGGGAGTTTCCTTGACAAGAATCTTTCAAAAAGACAATTTCCTCCAATATATGTTTTGTCGAAAGTGCACTGGGAGGTTTGTCCAGTAAATATAAAGGTTGGGTCTCCCTTCGCATATTATGTGTCAAGACAAAAGTTCACAGTTGAAAGGGTCTGACTAAATGTGATCAAACCTTAAAACCAGAGGAAGAAGACTTGAGAAGCTTCTGTCAATCTCCAATAGGAAGAAAAAAAACTCATGTTGTTCCTCATCATCTCCTTGCCTCCGGCCTTTGGCCTCTCTCTCACGCACCACTCACACAACGCATTTGTCTCTTTCTCTTGAGATCCTGTTTTTCTTCCTCTGATCCCTCATAAACTACTCGTTCTGCCATCTCAGCTATAGCTGCATCTTTGCACTACATGTCGCCACTCGCCACTTTGGCAGTTCAACTCCCACGAAAGCAATGAAGCCTTAAGCACCAAGTATCATCACCATTTGCCACCACCTTGATTAACTACCCTGTGACTTGCAGCCTAAAACCGTTGAACCAAAATGGTTTGAACAAAGCATCAAGTCCTCGACTGTCCAAGCTGATACGGCAACAATTTTCTGAGGAACTATAATGCCCCAAACCCAAAAGGCATGAATGGAAGTGGGTGGCCAGTTATAAGGCATACAAATTTCCCACAACTATCCGATGTGGGATAGGGTATTACAATACATTAAATGGTTTAGTATTTGGGAAATATCTGAGTTTAACAGCACCCACTAATGGCATTTGAGAAGTGTTGCGGTTGCTAACCAAGGAGTTGACCTGCTGTTAATAATACAATTTACTCGTGTGATGTTTGTGCTGATATTACAATTTCACTCTGTAATTTTCGTGGCCTGAAATATTATTTAAGCTAACAGGATGTATTTGTTGATTTACAGGTGCTACTGTATTGTACATGAGGACAATATCTTGGGAGCCATCTTCGGTATGTGGAAAGATTTGAGAACAGCCAAATCATGGGAGGAAGTAGAGGAAGCTGTGTGGGGAGAGTTGAATAACTTCACGGGCATCTGTTGATTAGGCCACTCTCTTGTTGCTGTTGGGCTGTCCTGCCGTGTGTTAACATGTAACTTTGAAAATTTTAAATCATTTTTCCGTGGAATGAGGTACTCTTCAGGAAACTTGGACGAGTGTTCATCTCATTATATTGATCAGTTCTTTATTTGTGTCTTGAGACTGCAACAATAAAAATGGAAGCATTAGTGGGCAAACTGTTTTGTTAATGAATCGATTGTTTTCAGATCTTAGTCGTTCACATTTTGCATCAGAATTCAGAGTGAAATGTGTTACAAGCTGTCTACTTTTATCTCAGGCAGCTGCAGAATCTCATTACCACTCTATTATTGTATTATTTTGAGATGTTTCACCAAATAGTTCACTTGTCAAAATAGTATGTTTTCAGTTTCAAATTCTAACCACACTTCAATTATTGAAGTTTTCAAACATGGACCGACTATTTGGATGGTATTGTCACACGGTATTTTAGTTGATTGCAATGTGTAATTAGTGCGCAACCATTTCATAGCCTTTAACATGTTTCTTCTTATTTTTAAATAGTGGTCGGTTGCATATTTATTTTTAACACGGGGTTAATGAAACAGAAATTCCTATTTGCTAGTGAAACAACAACACAATACCACTCTAGGAAAATCGTGTACAAACGACCTTCCAAGGCCTGGGTGCTTACTGCTTACCTCACTCGTTAGTATTACCATTTTTCTCTCTTCTCAAGGAGAATCATTTCCAACCATGTAAATGGGTTGTCTCCTCAAATATTCACGGATTCACTGTTCAGCAATTACCATCGATAATCTGGATTGTTGATTTTCTCCCCCATACCCCCACTATGACTTGTTGCCTTCCAGAAGATGGATCTACTTCCTTCTCCAGGACATAGAATCTTTGCTGATGAAGGTCAATTTGATCCTGCTTCGTCTGATTTCATCCTGAAATCTTATAAATATTTGCTTTAAGTTTTTCTTTGCCTTGAATAAAAGAGGCCAAATGATTCAACACAAACTATCGTATTTATTATAAGAAATAAAATTCATTCAAAGTAAAGACGATCCAAAATCAACCAAATCAATCCATGGTATACCCAAATCTTGACAAATCAATGGATGATAAAAATTATATATGAACATTCAAGTAAGAAAGTTGATCCACTCAATATCCTCCAACAGAAATTGAAACATTAGACAAAGACTAGCAGGGCATAGAACCAAAAACTAGTAAAATAGTAATATAATCCTGAGCAAAACTTCAAAATGTCATCACAGAATAACCCACTGAATGATCAATATCTATCCAAAGTTGAAACATAATAAATTGACCACATCAAATCTTAACCGAAACTGAAGTTTATTCCAGACCACAAGCCTATGCTGCAACAGACGGCTTAGATGCAGCAGAAAGCCTAGACCTTTTCTTTGCTAAGCTCTCACTGCGCTTCTCTCTCTGCTCCTTCAACCTGGAAGCAAGGAGCTTCTGGTAGTCAGCTGCCTCAGACTTGGCCTTTGCAATTCTCTTCTTCTTGTCAGCAACTCTTGCTCGTTTCCTCTGTAAAGTCAGTGGAGTGACTAATCTCTGTATCTTGGGAGCTTTACTGGCGTTCTTCCCTGTTTAGAACACAAAAATCAGAATTTCTGTTTGTTTTCTATTTGACAATGTCAAAAAAAAATAGTGTTAATACCCAAAGAATTAACTTAGACCAAGCCAGATGCTCGCATGTCAGACTTCATTTGCATACATTCATTCTATATTCTTGTTATAACAATCATCAAAAGGGTGCTCAAGGAGAGAAAAGCAATCATCCTTAATAGCTACAACATGAGAACCATGCAATCAACCAATACAAGTCAAATTTAAAAGCATCATTTTAAGTATATTGAATTGCAAATAAATGAGCAGAGGGATGATGGTGACTTTGGACTACTATTTCTTCCATGAAGTATAACGATCATGTTTCATTTATAACCATGTAAAAAGAAACTAGTGGGCAGAAAGTAAACGTCCCTACCAGTTTTGGTTGTGAAATTTCTGCGGTATGTGTTGACATACTTCCGGACATCATCTTCCTTGGAAAGATTAAAGAGTTTACGGATTTTTGATGCCCTCTTTGGACCTCTCATTCTAGGTTTCTCAGTATCGGTCAGCCCCGGAAGATCATTATCACCCTTCTTCACAATGACCAAGTTCAGTACAGAAAGGTCTTGGCTTACAATGCACCCACGCACAGACTTCCTCCTTCGCTCTCCATTCCTCCTACCGTGTCCACGGAAGCAGGGTGTTCCTGTTAAGAACAATTTGGCAGATAGGACAATCAACACGTATCTTTCACCAGTCATCTATAAGTGTTCATAATAAGGTAGAAAATGGTAGGAGTCAGTGCTATTATCAAAATGGTAAGGCAAAACTAAAAATAATTTATGCATATACCTCTAACTAGCAAGAGACGAACACGTCCAGGAGTTAAAACTCCCTGTTTCATTGGAAACCCTTGTTTGTCACAGCCTCCCATGATTTTGAAAACGTAACCTTTGAATTCCTACCAAAGTCCAGAAAAAGGAGAAAAATCCTTGGAATTATTACACAAATAATATGAGAATCAAATCATCACAGCACAGCAAGGAAATAGACAATGCATACCTCTCCAAGCACATCTCCACTCACTTCCTGTGAGATCCTCTTGTCATAGAAGGCTCGACTGTACAATTAAACGGAAAGGGGAATTAGTTAGTTAGATGGACCCTCACAAAGTGACAAAAATAGGAAAAAAAAGAAACATAAAGTAATTGAACCATGCTGCACAAAGTGCGAGAATCCTGTTCAATAAATTGTACTGATAGTTAACCGAGAAGACAGTTATACTTATAGAATTCAGTCCTAGGTAGTTTAAATTGTTCTTGCAAGATAAACTAAAATTTCAAAATCATTTCTAAAGATTGTAAACAAGTAATACTTGGTCATTCAGTAAATATTTATTTTTATAATGTTAAATGCAAGCATAACAATGGCAATGGTATGCAAGTGCTCCATGGCAAACCAATGAAGGGCTTGGGATATTGACAAGCTAACTTAAATCACTAGGAACCTTGATTCTTTACAGGAGTAGTTTTGCTGTGGTAAATCATGATGATTAGGCGTCAAATTTATTCAAGATTGGGGTCATATTTCTATGTGGATTTGATGGATGAACATTTGCACTTGCTCTTAACCATCCTGCGATGAATAAGAGCACATATGTTAATATCAGGGAGTAAGATTTTACTGATTTCGTTGGATAGGATGATTTTACCGTCGAAATAACCAATATATGCATTGCGTCAAACAATACTCCAGAGCTGTATGCATGGCATTGCTCAGAGAAAACTTCTAGCAACCCACAAATATATATTACTACATTCTAGCAGCATACCAGATCTACATTCCTTGGAAGTAAAAAACTCCCAAGTAACTTGTGAAGGCTTTAAGCAGGGTAACATGGAGCTAAGTAGGGTTTTAAAGAAACTTCACAGACATCATATTACTTTATCTAAATTGACATAAACATGAGTTTTATGTCATGAATCCATATATCCTCCCATTATCATAAACAAATCAACCCGTTTAAAAACCAAAGGTCAAAAACCAAAGGTCGGTCCACTTACAAGTAAATGGTACAACAAAGTTCAACAACCAATAATAATAACTCAATCCACATAAACCAAAGCATGGCAGCCAACAATCTTATCATGACTAGAAAACCAAAGAAAGCAACCCACCGAATCAATTCACCACCAAGATAAACACGCTTATTTCATCTAACCTATGCGTACATAGATATAATAGAGGAACAATGCTACATCATTGAACATAGATATAGCTCGCGACTGCAACTACCTCTCTTAGTCCTAATTCCAAGTGACACCAACTCACCCAACATATATAATAACACAGCAGCTTAAAAAATGACCCAAGTTTACATAGCAATTTCTCAGAAGGTCAATTAAATTGCTTAGAAACTTTAAAAAGAATCAAAAAGGGAACTCACAGCTTCTGGTCATCATCAATCTCGAGCTTCTTCTGGCATCCAGTGGTGGGATTGGCTATATTGAGCTGCAAAACATCAAGAAAAATATTAATTAATTCATATCGTTATGCTAAGAATAATTAGAAATCGAGATTCAGAAAAAAAATGTAGAGACGGAACCGATTAATGCTAGAGATCAACCGAACCTTCATGCTGTATCGACGCTTGCTGCGCTGCGAGGCCGAGGGGGACGGGACGGGACGGCTGGTTGCAAATGTAGGGATGCGCCTCTGTTTAGGGTTTCTTCACTGCGGTCTCACTGTTCTCGATTGATTATATACTGCTGGAGTTTCAATGACACTTGACACCCTTAATGAGTCTTAGTTTTACTTACACCCCCATTATTTTTAGATTTAACATTATGCACCATATACTTGCATCTCCTTTCGTCCAAGTCTTTCATTTCCAATAACCAAATACAAATGTCATAGTATTTGAGTAATGGAGAGGCTCCAAAATTATTACTGTACTATTAACTTTGACTTTTAACTTTTGTGTTGAACACATATTATCGGTCAAGGCTTAGATCACTAGTAATTTGTGGATCATTTGCAATTTTGCATTACTAGTTAGTATCATTGACACCTCAAATTTGTTACGGAGATAAGGGTAGAAATAATAAGTGATTTAACATTATCCTTCTTATTTCTCTTTTAATGATTCCAAATTAAATATTTCATCTGTTTCAAATAAATAGTTTATTATTTTATTTTATTATGTTTCACTTTAAGAGTTCACATTTTAAAATTATGCTTACAATTCTTATCACATTTCATCTTTACCCTTTATTTGTGTTGTAAACACATTGCTTGTGGTCAAGTATTTTTGTAATTATAACTAGTCCAAAATATGAAAAACACCATAAAGTAATCACTCAATCCCATAATACCCCCCAATATTAAAATTTTCCCAACTTCATACAAAATCTTACCATTTGTCTCAGTTAGGACCCTTCCGTCAATGATCGTTAGAAATGCTAACGGATGAGGGGTCATTTGGGTCATTTGATTCGGGGGGCAAAATGAGATTTTGTTATAGTTCATCATTTAGTTGATATTTAAGATGTTTTTAAGTGAAAATTTGTTTTATAATTCAAAATTATTTGTAATTATTACAAATTTATGATTCAAAAGTATTTTTAAAATCAAGATTAACAACCACATTTTTTTAAGTGAAAAATTAAAAAAAAATATTTAAAATTATTTTTAAGTGAAAATTTGATACAACTACCACAATATTATACCGAGTTTTTTTTTTACCAAAATATTGTAGTTTTAATTAAATATTCTCAAACTATATATTGTATTTCTTAATATAATTCCCAAATTGTGGTACTTTCAAAAATACTAATGATATAAGGGTACCAATGTAATTAGCTAATTACAAATTTTAAACCCCTCCTTCCCCGTTTCATTCCCTTTCTTTCAACACCAGTGCAACCGCGTCTCCCATTACCGGCGAATCACTTGGTTTTTTTTGTTGAGTAGATCGAGTTTTCGAGGGTACTGGTAAAAGTCCTCAGCACCGGCGTCAGAAGGTGATTCGAGATGCAATGATTATGGATCGATTTTTACTGGGTGTGTAGAGGGCTGGATCTTGGCCAATGGCTGGATTGTTGATGGAGATCGTTGGGGCACAGAGAGAAAGAAAGAATCGAGGCCAGATCTGGATAATGTTGTTGAGCTGGTGGCATTGATTTGTGAGTGGACGCTGATGGTTGCTGAGAAGGCTGTTACAGCTTGTCTTGACCGTGCCGAGGATTTGCTTCAGCAGTCTATGTTTCGTCTAGAGGATGAGTTTAAGTCGTTGATGGAACGCGACGGTGAGTCGTTCGATCTCACTCACGACGAGTCTAAAGGTGGTGGAAACTACTTCGATTCAGAGGAAGATGAGGACGGCGACGATGTTGATGGTGGCATCGATGTTGAAATACTGGTGGCGCATCCGATCTCCGGTTACGGTATTATTATTGATGCCATTCCTTCGGGAATTATTAACGATCTGCACGATATCGTGGAACGAATAGTGGCCGCCGGGTACGACAAAGAGTGCTCACACGCGTACAACACGTGCTGAAGGGATTTCCTGGAGGAAAGTTTGTCCATACTAGGGTTACAAAAATTGAGCATCGACGAAGTACAAAGAATGTCGTGGATAGATCTCGAGGACGAGATCGAGAAATGGATCAAGGTCGTCAATGTTGCCTTACCCATTATTTTTCCTAGTGAGCGACGTCTCTGCAACTGAGTCTTCTTTGGCTTCAACTCCGCCGCAGACCTTTCCTTCATGGAAGTTTGTAGAGGATCGACTATTCAGCTTCTTAATTTTGCAGATGCAGTTGCCATTGGAAGCCGAGCACCGGAGAGGTTGTTTAAGGTACTGAATGTTTTCGAAACTATGAGACTTAAAATATCTTAAATATCAAGTGTTGAACTATAACCAAATCTCACTTTGCCCCCCAATTCAAATGATCAAAATGACCCCTCATCCGTTAGCATTTCTAACGATCATTGACGGATGGGCCCTAACTGGGACAAATGACAAGATTGGGTATAAAGTTGGAAAAATTTTAACTTTGGGGGGCATTATGAGATTGAGTGGTTACTTTGGGGTATTTTTTCATATTTTGGCATTATAACTAACTTCAATGACATTAATATATCCCCTTAATAATTAGAGTTTTCAAATAAGGACTATTTGGGTGGAACAGATAGAGTATACAATATATAATAAAATATACCCTTTTTTGGCTAGCCAGATTCTGACGTCAACTGTAGCGTATCAGAAAATGTTGTATACAGTATATAATAAAATAAGGTCTTAATTTTAAGTGTTCCCATGGATTTATAAATAGGATGAGCTTTTTGGAAAAAAATTATTGTTTGTCCAGTTTTTTTTTTATTTAGAAAAAGTTAGGCGAACAAGTTTAATATTTTGAGTCGGGCAGAACCACAAGGGTGGTAAAAGTTTTCCTACCATGTATTTAACCTAGGTGCATTTTCATATCTTGAACTCAATACCTACGGTTAAACTATAACAACTCTTGTGAGATACAAAGCATACCCTGGGGGAAGGGGGTGAAAGGTTGTTATATATGCCCCCAAACTTTCCCTACCAAGTTATATATAAATAAATAAATAAATAAATAAATAAATATATATATATATATATATATATATATATATTAGAAAATATATGGAAATATGTCTATTTATACTTAATTTGTTAAAATGATACTCCATCCGTCCCTAAATTATCGTCCTCCTTTCCTTTTTCGTCTGTCTCAAAATAATTATTCAGTTTGAAACTTACCTTTTTAGAATATCACTTTTACCACTTTATCATTACTTTTTCACCATATTTTAATTATGGACCACATACACATGAGATTTAAAGGAAACTACACATTAAACCAATATAAATAATCAAGTCAATTGTTTTTTCTTAATCCGTGTGCCATATCAACTAAAATGATAATTTAAGAATGGAGGGAGTATCTAACATTCAAGAAATCTAACGTGTTAGTATACATTATGGATTGGGCTTCAGATTGGATTCATGATATATTAAAGGAGAAAATTCTGGTCGGTCTAACTTTTAAAGTTTCTAACCCCAAAAGTCCATTTTTTTTTTCAACTGCAAAAGACAACTTTTTCAAAATATTGTTCAAAAAATGTCATCGTCTTCTTCAACAGCTCCGATAACATACTTTGGATTCGAAAATCACAATTGTTCGCAATGAAACGGGGATCGACTTGCCTAGTCATGTCGCGGGGGTTCGGGGGGCAACGCCCCCGAAAGGTAAATAAGTTTTTTGATCATGAAATACGAAATTATAATAGATCTATGCTTGGTTGAAGAATTTTTTAGTTAGGAAGGAAGGCGGAAAAAGAGGAGGAAGAAGAAGGCTTACGATGGAAGAAGCAGGTGGATGACGTGGTTTCGTTCTTTATGATTTTGTATCGCGGTTAAAAAATTAATGCACTAAAATTGATTAATCGCGATTCAAAAATAGACTAGCAATTACACTATTGAAATGCAGTGCAAAAATTAATACACTAAAATTGATGAATCGCAGTTCAAAAATAGACTAGCAATTACACTATTGAACCGTGGTGCAAAAATTAATGCACTAAAATTGATGAATCGCGATTCAAAAATAGACTAGCAGTTACACTATTGAACTGCGATACAAAACTAATTCAATAAAAATTGATGAATCGCGGTTCTAAAATAGATTAGCAGTTACCCTACTGAACCGTGTTGCAAAAAATAATGCGATAAAATTGATGAACCGCGATGCAAAAATAATGATATCCGTAGCGCGCTTACCGTTCATTAAATGTATCGTAGTTATTTTGCCACAAAAAGTGATTTTTTCGGTTAAAAATAAAAAAAATGTACTTTAGCGATTAAAAGTTTCAAAAAATGGACCGGCCTGCAATTTTTTTCTAGAATAAAAGGTAAAATTATGGTCGATCCATTTTCCAAAGTTTTTAACTTCAAAAGTCCACCGTTTTTTTTTTCAACCACAAAAGAACATTTTTCTAAATATTGTTTCAAAAATGTCATCGTCTCCTTCAACAGCTTCGGCAACACACTTTGAATTCGAAAATCACTATTGTTACGCACCGAAGTGGGGATCGACCTACCCGATCAGGTCGCGGGGGTTCGGGAGCAAAGCCCCCGAAAGGTAAACGGGTTGTTTGATTCATTATGTACGAAACTGTAATAGATCTGTACTGGGTTGAATGATTTTTCAGTAGGACGAAGGCGGAGGAATAGTGGGAAGAAGAAGGCTTACAGGCGGAGGAGATGGAAGAAGAATGTGGAGGACATGGTGTGGTTCATTATCATTTTATATCGCGGTGCAAAAATTGATTAATAATATTTTATATATCACGGTTCAAAAATTAATTTATGGCAGTATATAAAAATTGATACCGTGGTGCAACTTGGATTAGGTATATATACCGTGGTTTAAAAATTAATGCAATAAAATAAATAAATCGCGATGGAATTAGACTGGACAGTTAAACTATTGAACCGCAATGCAAAATTAATACAATAAATTTGATGAACTGCGATGCAATTAAATTAAGTAGTTAAACTATTGAACTACAGTGTAAAACTTAATGCAATTAAATTGATGAATTGCGGTGCAATTAGACTAGACAACTAAACTATTGAACCACAGTGCAAAATTAATGCAATAAAATTGATGAATCGTAGTGCAATTAAACTGTTGAACCGCGATACAAAAATAATGATATCGGTAGCGCGCCTACGGTTCATTAAGGGTATCGTAGTCATTTTTCCACCAAAAGTGACTTTTTTCAGTAAAAAAAGAAGAAGATGCTTTAGCGATTAAAAACTTAAAAAAGTGGACAATCCCGCAATTTTTTTAGAATATAATCAAAGCAAGTTGTAATGTGGAAATAATATGTTGTATCAGATAAAATGTTACATTGCGGGATATGTGTTAGGTGACACTTCTTGTATCTTACATCGCCTATGGAACTACAATCTTAATGATTACTAGTGTGTAACATGTGCATTGCACGGGTGGTTTTTATTTTCTCACTAAATTTATTAAATATTAGACATACTTATTTTATAAGATAAGATATATATATATATATATATATATATATGATAAAAATGTATTAATTGAAACATGAATGTTATGTTAATGTCATTTAATAATAAATTAAATTACAAAAAAACTTACATATTGGTAAAATGAATTTTAACTTACAAAAAGTAATTGATTATGTTCACTTTATTATTATTATTATTATTATTATTATTATTATTATTATTATTATTATTATTATTATTATTATTATTAAATGATTAATAATTCTTACAGTTATATGAATTATTGTTACAATACCCTTAATTATTGTCCATAATTAATGCAATTGATGGTCATTTTAATGTTATATTAATAACATAATGAGAACCAAATTATTGTTCTTCTTCCTCCCCTCCTTCTCAATCTAAAGACCCTTTGCATTTCCATTTTCGTATGATCCATTATTTTTTTTGCAAGTTGTTGCACGTCAACTATTGTATCAATCTTGACATGATCAATCCATGTGTATACATTTTCTTACTTGTGAAATGACATTGTGTTTGACTTCAGTTTTTTCCTTGTATTAGTTCAAAATTTAAAAAAAAAAAGAAGGTAAATCAAGTAATCAAGTATACTTGTTATTTTATGTGTTAATATTTTATATAAAATACATATATTTGGTAGTAATGCTTGTAAGCAATAGTATTTAAACAAATATGTAGAGATTTTTAATTTATTAAAAATATTTTAAGGTTACTACACAATAAATCAAACCCAAGAAATTATATACCAAAATTTAAATTGAAATAAAAAAACTAAAACGATCAAAAGTCAAAATCAAGAGCAAAATAAGAAACCAATTTGTATTGAGTAGTAAATATTAGATTTGAAATCCATAGGGCATTAAAGAAAGAAAATAACACAAATAAAATTATAACTAAAAAACATTAATAAAAATAAAATAACCGTTTTGAAAAAACAAAAGCAACAATCAATATCAAAACCAATATAAAAATTTGCACAAAAATCTAAACTAAAACTAAAATCGATGTCAAAACCAAATATTAAAATCCGTCAAAATCAATATAATTTTATCTAAATAGAAGCAAATTAAGAAATCAAAAGCTCAATTGAAATAAAGCTACTAATAAAGAACCATAAACCAAAACCGAAACCGAAACCTAAAAGAAATCTAGGAATCAATTACAAAAAATTAAAACTGAAATCATATTTAAATCCAAAATAAAATAACAAATAAAAATAATATCATAATCATCATATGTACAAAATGTAATATATCAAATGTCAAATCAAGAACAAAATAAAAAACTAATTTATATCAAGTTGCAAATATTAGATTTGAAATCAATACGAAATCGAAGAAAGAAAATAACACAAATAAAATTATAACTAAAAAATAATTAATAATAATAAAATAATCGTTTAAAAAAACAAAGGCAACTACTGGTATCAATGACTAAGGATCATAAGTGACCTGTAGAAGTTACTCTTGTCCAGAAGATTCTTCCACTATGGTGGAGTGTTTCATTGTTTTAGTTATTGTTAACAAGAATTAGACAAATAAACTCCAACATAGTCATCTTGTAAGTCATCCACATTATAAGGAACACCATCTAAAGAGTCATTAGGATTAAAAACACATTCTGTAAATTTGTCCTTTTGAGTTTCTTCAGGTTCCTAAGGAAGTAACCTTCATTGAAAGGGAAGGACAATCAAAGGAGGTATTAATGCAAAATATTTAGAGATTGGTCTAACGACGAGGTCGATCCAAATTAAAATCATACATGCAAAGGAAATGTTGGGTCAAGACGTGCTAAGAGGTGTTGGGAAGCTCGTTATGCCACGGTGCACCGAGGGGGTGCGAGTCAGTTGTGAACGTACAAGGGGCTGGATAATTAACGGGTTAAGGGAGGGTGTCAAAGGTAATGTTACGGGGAAGCTTTCTACTTGGGTTAGTCTCGGATTGGGCAAGTTTGGACTGTTGTTCGACTGGTGAGTCCGCCTATCTGTTCTTTAATTGTTCTGTTATTGTGCGTGCAGCGAGGGGCTGTTACGGGGCTGTTTTGGAGGAGTGTTTGGGCAGCCTAGTCGAGCAGTTTAGGACGTTTACAGGCTGTTCGAAATTGGTGTTACAAGGCTAGATTAAGGGCTGTTTTAGCAAGGGTTTTTGAGTAGATTTAGTGGCTGGATTTGGAGGATTATTTGGGTGGCTTGGGCAGTCCAAAAGCTGGGAATATTTGGCTAGTTTGTAAACAAATTAGTAGGTAGTTTTGGGGTTTTATTTTGGGACAGCCAAGTTCTTTAAAAAGAAAAGAAACACAAACAAATTTTTTTAGAAGGTTGAGATGGGATTGGGCTGTTAAAGGGGGCTGAATTAGAACTCGAATTGTTCAAGTTTTTACACCGCATCATGTATGCCCATAGCCATGATAGTTAAAACATGTAGGTGTATATGAACTTCCTCGAGAAGATGTAGAATGTGATTGTATGTCAAAACTAGAACCTTCTTCCTTTAGCATGCCTCCTACTTCAAACCATTCATCAATTCCATTATATAAAAAGGAAACACCTCCCAATTCTCATTTCACCACCCCAGTAGAACTCAATGTATTCCAATAGAAAAACAAGGCTTACAATTGATGAATTGATAGCTTCCTAGTGACTCTGCTATTACGAAAATTTGGCAAGCTGTTTTCTATGTATTTCAACAAGTAACACGAATTAGTAACAATTTTATCCTAGTCAGAACAATGGTTCATTTGATACTCGAGTGTTAAGTGCACAATTTTCATATAATTGGCTCGGCATCAATCTAATGGGCTCAATTCCACCACCTAGAATAAAAATATATGATAGACATCTCAGTATTACTTCTGAAATGACTAGCATTTTCTGTCTGGACAAAGGCAAATCCAATATCAAAATTATTACTTAACACGCAATCATTATGATCTAGGTTATGAAATCGCAGTCATTGAATCAATATTAAAAACCTTATTGTAAATCAAAAACCTTATTATAAATCAATGACAACCCTTATTGTAAATAAAAAATCTTACTAAAAAAATCAAATTATGAAAAGAACTAAACCCTAATGAACATTAAAACCATAAAATTGAAAGAAAAAACTGAAGCTTTAATCCATAAATCCTAAAATCTTTGAAGAAACAAAGATATCAAAGAAGGGAGAGAGAGGCCGACATACCTGTAGAGAAGCGCCTTTGGCCAGAGAGAAGAGAAACAAATTCTTGGAAAATGACTTACGGAGGTGATGGTCCGTAAGTCATTTTACGGAGGAAAACGGGTCATTTTCCATTGACCGTAAAACGTTTTCCGTTGATCCATATTTTCCTAGGGTTACCAAACATCGGAAAATACGGAAAACGTTTTCCCTGAAACAAACGGAGCCTAAAACTAAAATTGGTGTCAAAACCAAAAATTAAAATCACTCAAAATCAATATAATTTTATCTAAATAGAAACAAATTAAAAATCAAAAGCACAATTGAAACAAAGATATTAATCAAGAACCATGAACCAAAACTCAAACCTAAAAGAAATCGAGGAATCAATTAAAAATTAAATACCAAATAAAATTAATATCAAAATAATCAGATGAACAAAATTTATAATTAAAAAGTAAAACAAATCGTGAGGGTCAATATCCAAAAAGTTGAAAACGAAACAAAAATTAAACAATTTTGTAATAACCATACATCAAAACCAAAATCAAAATTCTATCACCTAAATAGCTTAATAGGGGTCTTACCGTATCACTATCACTTTTGCGTGTCATCATAACAGCTTAATAAACTTTTAAAAGTACAAAAGATTAATCTCTAATGAGGCCCCAACATAAGATGCTTGAGGCGTTGACCTAAAAGAAATTCACTTCAATATTTTTAGTTTACTGTTCCAATCTGTCAGATTCAACTGATGTCATCGCCCATCAGTGATCATTGGGGATCTAGCTTTAAATCTCTCTTCATTTGATGATTGAAAAAGAAGTAAATGGGATGATGAAGTTACCGCGTGTGAGAATGAAAAAGAAAGGTCGGGGGCGAGACATGGAAGAGACGATGTTGAGAAATGTATGATTTTTGTCAACTTAAACACACAATATATATATATATATATATATATATATATATATATATATATATATATATATATATATATATATATATATATATATATATATAACTTTTTGAGTTCTTGAGCCAATAGATAAAACACTTCTACAATTGGTTATAGTAGGAGTCTTATAGGAAGAATTATGAGTTTTATATAAAAGAGGTTAATACCCCATGTTATAGCTATTGTAATTAAGTATAGTTATTAGATAATGACAAACAAATCATTTAAGGTTGTATTTGAAAAGACTCATTTGTTAGAAAGCTTGAGAATGCAACTTTAATAAAATGATGTGAGGTGTCACACCCTCAAACTTCCTCACCAACTTTAAATATATTTATACATAGATTTGGCGTTGGCAAGGACATTTAGAATTTAAATGATAAATGATAAATAATGAGGATTATAATATTGGAATCCCACATCATTGGACACCAATAATTAGTGTCTATTTGGTGGAACGTTTTGACCAAAACGCTGGTAAAAAACACAGCGTTTTCTATTTAAAAGTGTTTCAACGAGGCCTTAGTATCGATGGACTTCTGAATAGTTTGTTGTACCTAAATACTTCACGTGTCAATGCATGGGCATATATTAATGACCGAGCGTTTAGGCTTAAGTTGAGAGATTACAAGCTAAGTTTTTGACTCTGAATATTTTCGTTCATCACTATACTCCCTCATTCATTTTAATCAAATAATCTATGACAGATAATCTAATATTTTAAGAAATAATTTTTCATACATACCCTTAACTGTAAGAACTATAATATTTTGTTTTAATTTGAAGTTTAATGAAATAAGGATGAATTTGGAAACTAAAATATTTTATTAGCAATTCTTGGAATATGACTATTCAAATGAAGCATTTGAAAAATCAACAGTCGCTATAATCTTAAAGCAACTGTCAATGTAGCTTGTGATGCAGCTGTATCCAAAGGTGCATTGACCAGAATATATAACAAGTAAACAGCAGAAGTCTTTAAACTATTAAAGCAGTTGATGTGGCAAAATCACAGCTTGGGCCGTCCGTGTGTTGGGTTGGATATTTGGGCTTGAATTTGTTTCCTTGAACATGGCCAAGAACACAGAAAACCTGAGTGGAAGTGAAAGGCAGGGCCTTGCGAAACCCCTCCGGCGTGAAAGTAAATATCGTATGAGAGAGAGTCTAGAAGCAATTTGACAGAGTGCCAAGGCTCAAGAAAGTGTGTGTACCTTATTTGTGGTTATGAAGGAGTATTTATAGGCCCCCAATGTCATTGAATCCGTCTAGGATTTAGTTTCCTTAGTTACCTAATCAATTAAGGAGAGAATCATTTGATTGTAGGCATGATAAGCGGCTGGCCGCATAAATGTAGGAACAGATAAGGCAAGTGCCTTGCTCGGATATGGAAACCATTGACTTGTCTCGAAGAGCAAGTTTCCAGAGCTTCCTGCCAGATATGTGCCCGGGCGAGCAAGGCTCTGCCCGGCTGTTCGGTGTATACTTACTCGAGGTAAATGCCGATCCCGGGCGTGGCCCCTGGTCGGGTAGGCGAGGCCGGTGCTCGACCAGGTTTGGACAGGACGATTCTAATTCTTTGGTTGGTGTGAGTGAGGTCCATGGGCATGGCCCCTGGTCGGACAGGCAAGACCTGTGCCCAGCCAGGTTTAGACGGGAGTTGCACTGCTCGTTGTTTGATGCCTCAATTACTTTGTTCGTTAGGCCGGTGGGCCCCATATTCATTATGCTCGTGATTGGCACATGATACTAGCTCGTGCTTCACTCGTGACCCGGCTTGGGCCGGGCATATCAGTGGCCCCTAGCCCCTTGTCTGACGAGTATTCATGCTCGAAACGGGGAGCGTACATGATGGATGATGCTCGTACGGGCCTCAACACTTGTGATTTTTTTTTAAAAAAGAAAGGACTGAGAGAAGACTTGTGGAAGATTCTGGGGCATTCAATGGAAGGCAGCTGGAGCGTACTGGAGAAGTTTGCTACTAAGGGCGTACCGGGTGAGTGGATGAATGGGCGCGTGAGCCGTCAGAAGCTGAGGCGATTGGACGGGGGCGTGGACCACGAAACGGCGCATTAAATGCGGCGTGCTTTTGGGTGACGTGACCCATCCCTCCAGACGCCGTTTCGGCCTCTACCTTTTCCCCCCCAAAACCGTAAACCCTGCCTATAAAAAGCCAAGCCCCTCCCTTGTGAAATCTTTTACTGCTTCTTGATTCCTTAGAGAGAAATTTCTGGAGAGCTCCTGCTGCTGCTGCCCTGAGCATTCCCAGATTCTAGAGAACTCATTCCCTTCCGAAAACTCACTTCCTTCTGGCGTTCCAGGTCTATTCTTGGTCCCGTTTCAACACTAATTATTCACAGAGAAACGTTTCAACCCCACAAAACGGTAAGTTTCTTGCCCTTTCTCTGATATGCTTTTTGCTTTTTCTGATTTGAACAAAGATTTCTGGGTTTAGGCCCTTTGTCTTCGTGTATCTCTGGTAGGGTTTAGGATTAGAATTGGCCTTTAGGTAGAGATCGAGGAAAATACCATGTGGTCTTGCTCGCTAGGCGGGCATGGCCCCTTTGGTGTACTTAGACTTAGGAATTTTTCCCATTTTGCGTTATCGGTTATCTGGGCAGAACATTGATTCTCCTTCCTCGATCTCTTTGTAGATGTCAGACATTTCAGAGAAGGTTTAAATCTCAATTTGTCACCCTACTTTCGGCCAAAAGTCATTAAGCTCATTCAACTTTTTTTTCCTCAATTTAATCACTTTACTTGGTTTTGACATTCAATAAGGTCACTTGAGTCATTTTTGTCCGTTATGTTGGATGGAAATTATTGAAAAGACCAAAATACCCTTATTAAGTTGAAGGGGTTTACTCTCAATGTTAAAAGTTGAGGGTTCAACAAGCCCCAACCTTATAATTAATTACATATAGGCATTAATTAGATGTAAAATACAACTTAAAAATGTTTAAACCCTCCTCCCACCCTTCAAAAGCACAGATCCAATCACAATGTCAGCAATTGCACCTCCAGACAACCCTTTTTTTTCTTATTCTCGTCCTTAGTTGCCGAAGACGACAGATTCAACCTCGACGTGCATGTAACCTCTACTCTATAGTTTTTCGATCTCTAGGATTTGCACTCATCTATCCTTTCTCTTTCCCTAGCAAGTGAAGAAGGAGTGGATGTTTTGAAGTTAGTCTTGAACGATTGTATGACCATCGTTGCCATCGCCATTCCCGACGGAGGCTGGCGGACTTCCATCGTTCGGGCACGAATCAATGTAAAGAGTTCTCAACCGAGTCAAATTGTTAAACCCAGTTGACCGATGGCCATGAATTTCCAATCTAGATCGAAGGTCTATGACTTTGTTAATGATTTTCGGATCGAGATCTCTTTCTACAAATGAAATCACAAACTTGATTTAGAGTGAGAAACTCAACAGAATTGAACTATTGAGTTGGTTCGGCGGCGGTGGTCACCGGGAGTTGTTGTCATGAGGGGGATGTGGTCGCCGAAGGTTTTCAATGGCGTTGGTGGTCGCTGGAGGTTGCCGACGAGGTAAGCTGGTTGTTTTCAAGGTAAAAAGTTCTCAACCAAGTCAAATTGTTAAAACCCAGTTGACTGATGGCCATGAATTTCCAATATAGATCGAAGGTCTATGACTTTTTTAATGATTTTCGGATCCAGATCTCTTTCTATAAATGAAATCACAAACTTGATTTAGAGCGAGAAACTCAACAGAATTGAACTATTGAGTTGGTTCGGTGGCGGTGGTCACTGGGAATTGTTGTCATGAGAGGGATGTGATCGCCAGAGGTTTTAAATGGCGGTGGTGGTCGCTGGAGGTTGCTGACGAGGTAAGATGGTTGTAGTTTGTAGTTGCTGTGATTCTTTCATCGTTGACTGGGTGATGAGATGGATTTGAAAATGCAAAATTGAAAATTATATTAAAAATATTAGTAAGGGTATTTTTGGACTTTCAGAATTTTTTTTAAGTTTTCAACAAAAAAATTGGATGGAGTGATGAACTTGATATTTATGTCCAAGTAGAGTGATTAAATTGAAGAAAAAAAAAGTAGAGTGAGCTTAATGAATTTTGGCCGAAAGTAGGGTGACCAAATTGATATTTAAACCTTTAGAGAATGACCGCGAGGCTTTCAGCTACGGCGGAAAGAATGATTCTCTAAGCAGCGAGAAGACTCCTCCTGTTGACTATGAGTTGGATGAGGGAGCGAGATCCGTGGCCGGGCCGACGGTCCCTGGGCACGTGGCCACCCCAATAGTTGACTTAGTTAATTCTTCCAGCGGGGAAGATTTTGGAGAGGCGAGCGTTACCGGAGGCTATGCTGGCGGGCAGAGCCATGAACAGCAGGTAGCCAATGTTGAAGGTACGGCCGAGCAAGTAAGGGCCGAGCAAGGGGAGGTGGCTGGAGAGGCCTCAGAGGCAGATAACATGCCCCTTGCCCGGCGCCTAAAGAGGATAGGCCGTACTCAATTGGAAGCCACACTTGAGGATGATGCAGATGACCGGGACAACATTCCTTTCTCGTTGCTACAAAATGGTCGACGGCTCTCAAGTGGAGGTCATACTTGATGAAATCGTTGAAGAGGAAGAAGAGCCCGACTGGTACGTGAATACAGACGAGAGCTGGTATGCTGCTCACTGGGCTACGCTGGACACGGTTGACAAAGTGACCGCTTGGCTTACGTCTCTCGGCGTCGACCCTACTTATTACCAAGCGAGCAAGATGGATGTGCCCGCTGGTGTTAAACTTTCCCCTGAGCAGGGAAACAAGCTTTTATTTTTTTCCGACTTTTTCCACGTTGGACTACGCCTTCCGCTGGAGCCGTTCCTGTTGGACTTTCTGCACGAGACCAAAGCCGTGCCTTGTGACCTGATGCTGAATACTGTCTGAGCCATCACAGCCTTCACTGTGGCGAGCCGACTACTGGGGTTCAAGCCGGATATGTACTTTCTTTGCAAGTTATTTATTTTTGCCTCGAGCACAGGCGGGAGAATTGGAGTGAGGGCCAACTCTAACTTTTTGAGGCTGCTGGCTGATGTTCCCGGGAAGGTGGAGTCTTGGGATAGGAGAGTCCTATTTATCGAGTCCCGGGTCGGATGGTCGTTCGCACCCACAGCGACCAGCGAAATTAAGATCCCTAAGGTCTCCAAGCAAGACTTCAGCTCATGGGAGATTGCCCGGCTAGCGGCGTTGAAGGCTGTCGTAGGGGTCATTGAAGAGAATGAGAAGCGCGTTGGCTAGCAATTTCAGCTCGATTGGAAAGAGCTGGTATGTAATCCGCGCAACTTGTGCCTGGCCGGGGTGATGCGAGCAGAAGTCCCCGAGGTGGAACCCCTCTTGATTCATGTTCCTGAAAGCCCGCATCCGTACTGGGGTGATTGTCACGACCAGATGTTCAAGCGCGAATGCGTTGAATGCCGGCTAGGCTGTGCAACCGTGCCGCTTATAAGGACCGGATGGTTGCCTGCTAACTATGAATATGCTCCCATCTCTGCTCTAATCACTCTTTTATTTGTGGCATTACTGATCCCGCTTTGCTTTGTCTTGTTTCAGGAATGAAGAACTTGGCAGTGCTGAGGCTAAGGAAGAAGTAGGCTGACCAGCGGGCAACCGATTTGAAGGCCAACGAGCCCGTGGCCTTGCCTAAGGTGCCCTTTTGTCCGCCTTCTAAGAAAACACCGGCCTCGAGCAGGGCCGCGAGTCCGATCAAGAAAGTAACGGCGCCAAAAGTTGTCGTTACCACACAAAAAGTGGCCCCCGTGGTCATTACCGACAAGGCAGCCAAACCACCAGCTGCCAACATCTCCGTGGTGCCCGCTTCGAAAGATGCCAAGGCCACGGGGAAAAGAAAGAAGAGGCCTACTCCTCCTCCTGCTCGGGATGTCCGACCTCGGGGCTCGAGCCGTGGTCCTGTTTTATCTATCCCCGTCCAGGGCGAGAAGGCCACTTGGAGGCAGGCCGGATTTGTGATGCCCTCCACCACTAGCACTGCCCGGGCAACAACGAGGAGAAAGATGCTCGCAAGAAGATGGCAGCTGAATACAAGGAACTTGAGGCCCTTCTGAAAGAGAAGGTTGAGTAGGCAGCCGCTCTGGCCGACCAACTGGAGACCAACGTCGCGGCGGCCAAAAAGAAAGAAGCCGAGATGCTTGAACGTAACTTGAAGTTGGCCGCCCAAACATCACTCTGGTTGCTGAGAAGAAACAGTTGGTTAGCCAGATGAAGAAGAACCAGTCTGAACTGAAGAAGGGGAAAAATGCCCTTGAAGCGGTCACCAAACAAAAGGAGCATCTGCAGGTGGAGCGGGATGCCCTCAAAATTAAGGTGGTCAAGGACGAAGTCCACATGGCCGAGATGATGGAGAAGCTGCTGAATGCTGAGGAGACTGCGGTGGAGAATTACAAAAGCTCCCCCGCCTTCGAGGAGGTTGTGGATGAGGCCATCGTGCCCTATTTCGCACATGGTACCAACCATATCCTTCGACTGCTCGCTGGCTGCGGGGTAATGGATATGCAGACTATGGTCGAATGGGCTGTGCTTGATGTCCACTTTGACGCTGCCCGCCAGTTCCATAACTTAGTCCCCTACACTGAATCGGAACTGGAAGCTCAGGCAAAGGCTGATGCTGATGCTGGTCGCGAGCCTTGGGTTCCCCCCATTCCCCTAGCCGAGAATGTGTGCTCCTTGGTCGATGCATTGGTGGGTATAAAGGCCGCGCAGATGATGGTCGAGGTTGATGCAAAAGCGGCTGAGAAAGAAGCTGTCCGCAAAGTTCTAAATGCCGAGTATGCCGAGTAGTTCCAGGCCTCGGCTAAAGGTCTTCCGCACCCTCCAGAGCAAACTCTTGACCTAGCTTAGCCTAGGGTTTATCATTTTTGTTCGGCCTGCGCGCCCACATTTTTGACCTTTGATTGTAACTCCTCTCTTATCATGAATAGAAAGTAACTTTTATTTGGCAACTGTTTCTTTTTGCTTGTACTGATTTTTTGATTTTGTTTTGACTTTGCTCAATAATTGTTTTCTTACTCGTATTTCTCCTGCCATAGATTAGTACAAGTGTAGGTATTCCCCAGAAACATATCGAGCATAAATAACTAGAATTAATCGAGCATGCAAACTTGTGATTATCAACTTTGAAAATAACAATGCTAATTAAGCAAACCTATTATTTAAGTTGAGAGGTTACCTGGGCAGATGCCCAGTATAAGTGATTGGTTTTAGCCAAGTCTTTGAGTGGGCATGGCCCCTATCGCCCTGGGCAAGCATCCTGAGGACTGTCTAGCGGGCATGGCCCAACTCTGAGCGGTGACTAGCTAACCAGGCTTGGCCCTGTACGACGTTTGTCCGTCGAAGCTGTTGCTAATATGTCAACTGGGTATAGAGATATATGGCTAATAGTGTTGCTCGGTCACTATAGGAATCCGAGATAGTTAGCCGCTACCTTATGGGCAGGGCCCCTACCGCCTGGCGGGCATCCTCGTATGTGAACCGGGCATGGCCCCATCTTACTCATGGAGAGGATAAGCTCACTAATACTCGGGAGAGGGGGAAGATTGACCGGACATGGCCCTATTTACTCGCCAGGCGAATATATTTTGTCAAGCAATCCCCACACAATTGATAAATAACATCGTGATAACTTAAACGAATGATATGTAAAAAACTTTCCTTTTATTCATCAATAATAGTGACCCTCAACAGGACTGAGGTCCTGC
The DNA here is from genome assembly GCA_013146195.2 of Codonopsis lanceolata. Lineage (NCBI taxonomy): Eukaryota > Viridiplantae > Streptophyta > Magnoliopsida > Asterales > Campanulaceae > Codonopsis > Codonopsis lanceolata. The sequence continues at coordinate 135,193,621 of CM028378.1, read as the reverse complement.
CTGTTTGTGTACTGGGGACTGACTTAGGGATAGTACTTTTTTAGGTGGTCAGTATGCCAATGATGCTTCAAGTCTTTCCCTTCTTGAGTTCGAAGCGTATAGGTGCCCTCTCTGACTATGCCAGTGACTTGAAAAGGCCCTTCCCAATTAGGCGATAGCTTTCCCCATTCTGCCCATTGACCTGTTGCCTCAATCTTTCTGAGTACCCAGTCTCCGACCATAAAAGCTCTTCCTCGAACCCTTTTGTCATGATGAGCCTTTACTCGTTGCTTGTAGTTGACCATCCTTAGTCGTGCATCCAACCTCCTTTCTTCGAGCAGATCAAGGTCTATTGCACGGGCAAGTTGATTGTTCTGCTCGCTGTAATGGGAAACTCGATAGCTAGGCAAGACCATTTCTACCGGGATCATTTCTTCAGACCCATAGGTGAGTGCAAATGGAGTTTCCCCGGTTGGTCCTCGGACAGTGGTTCTGACCGCCCACAAGGCCGACTGCAGTTCCTCTGCCCATTTTCCAGCTCGCCCCTCTAGGTTTCTTTTTAGTGCATGCAACACCTGTTTGTTCCCTACCGGCTGGTCGCTTCCCTCGAGGGTGTTTACAGATGATTGCCAATGTTTGACGCTCAGGAGAGCACACCCAGCTGTGAACTTGTCCGAGAATTGGGTGCCGTGATCGGAGATAATTGTTCGGGGCAGCCCGAACCTGCACCATACTTGGTCGTGGACAAACTTGATGACATTTGCCTCTGAAATTTTAGCCAAGGGCTTTACTTCGATCCACTTTGTAATGTAGTCTATGGTGACCACAACATACTTATACTTGTATTGAGCTAGCGGGAATGGGTCGATCAAATCGATTCCCTACATGTCGAAGGGCCAGGCCGCAACAACTGGAGTTTGTACGGTGGATGGGAGCCTTGGTATGTCCACGTATCGTTGATACTTGTCACATTCTTGGACATATTTTTTAGCGTCTCTTCTGAGTGTAATCCAATAGTATCCTGCGCGCATAACCCTTTCTGCTAGAGCTCGGGTGCCCGGATGGCCGCCACATTCTCCCTCATGTACCTAAAATAAAACGCCTTCAGTTAACTCTGGGGGTATACAGCGAAGCATAGGTCTGACCTTAGATCGCTTGTACAGGATTCCCCCCACCACTGAGTAACGACATGCTTGACTTCGGACTGTTGTGGCCTTGATTTTTTCTGCGGGCAGAATTCCCTGCTCGATGTAATCCTTGTAATCGTCAATCCAGCTTTTGGTCGCTGGTTCGATGTCCATTATCATTGGTCTATCAATGGCTGGAGTTTCCAAATGCTCAATCATTACTCAAGGATTCAACAATGCTAAGTTTGCCTCAGCGATCTTGGACAAGTAGTCTGCTCGCATGTTGTCAGCGCGATCAATTCTGATGATCTCCCAGAACTTGAAATTCTTCAAAATTTCTTTGACAAGCTCGCAGTATTTGACCAAGGAAGGGTGATGCACCATATATTCCCCCCGGACTTGGTTCACTACTAGTTGTGAATCTGAGTACACTATGACCGCTTCTACGCCCATGTCAGCTGCGAGCTCAAGACCGGCGATCATTGCTTCATACTCGGCAACGTTATTTGAGGCGGGGAATTTGAACCGAAGTGCCAGCTCGAACTCTGTGATTTCGTCGGGAGCTATGAGAAGGATGCTAGCTCCGCTCCCTAATTTGCTCGCTATTCCATCCACATAAAGATCCCAACAGTAGGCTGGCTGAGGTTGTGGTAGCTGCTTGTGCCCGGGCTCGATTGGCTGCTGGGCTTCAGGTTTTTCTTGCTGGGTGAAGCTTGTTTCTACCAAGAAGTTAGCCAAGGCTTGAGCCTTGATTGCTCGCCTGGGCAAGTAGTCTATGTGGAATTCCGTGAGCTCGATTGACCAATTGAGCAGTCTGCCTGATGAATCAGGCTTGTGAAGAACTTTGTGCAGTGGTGCGTCTGTGTATACTATGATTACATGGTTTCCAAATAAAACAGCGGCCACGACCTGGTCCGTGGCTACTAAATACACATATAAAGGCTCACTGGGCACGGGGTTGCTGAGGAGAGGTGGTTTGCCAAGATATTCCCTGAGCTGCTCGAGGGCTTTGGCACAATCTGCATTCCACTCGAAACCTTTGTTGCCGTGCAGGACCTTGAAGAATGAGAGGCATTTTTCTGCTGATCGGGAGATGAAGCGACCAAGGGCGATGACTCTGCCGTTTAGCTACTGGATGTGCTTGATACAGTAAGGCTGCTCCATATCGAGTAAGGCCTGGATCTTCTCCGGGTTCGCCTCTATCCCACGCTGGTTGACCATGAACCCGAGGAACTTTCCTGCTCGGACCCCGAAGGCGCACTTGCTCGGGTTCAGCTTCATGTTATGTTTGCGCAGGTTAGAAAATGTTCCTGCCTAGTCAAGAGTATGATCGCGGCCTTTTGTTTTGATGACCATGTCATCTATGTACGCCTCCATGTTTTTGCCGAGCTAAGAGCCAAAGACTTTGTTGACCATGTGCTGGTAGGTAGCCCATGCATTCTTCAACCCGAAGGGCATCATCTTGTAACAGTAAAGGCCCCCCGCTGCTCGGAAAGTTGTCTTGGCCTTGTCTTACTCGTTCATCTTGACCTGGTGGTACCCTGAGTAGGCATCCAGGAAGCTTAGCATTTCGAACCCGGCTATGGAATCTACGAGCACATCTATTCGGGGCAACAGGTAGCAGTCTTTTGGGCAGGCTTTGTTGAGGCCTGTGAAGTCGACGCACATCCGCCATTTGTCATTGGCCTTCTTGACCATTACTACGTTTGTCAGCCAGGTCGGGTACTGGATCTCCTCGATGATATATTTTCTTTTAGAAGCTTCTCGACCTCTGCTTTGATGGCCGCATTTTTCTCAGGGGAGTATTGCCTTGGACGCTGCTGAATGGGCTGAAAAGTTGGATCGAAATTTAAGTCATGGCGTGCAACCCTCTCACTGATAACTTGCATGTCCTCGACTGTCCAAGCGAACACATCCAGGTTGTTCTTCAGCAGCTCGATCAACCTTTCCCGAGCTTCGGGAGGCATGGCCTTCCCGATTTTAATTTTCTGCTCGAGGTAGGTGGGATTGATGATTATCTCTTCTAGCTCGCCCTTTGGCTGAATATCGGGCTCATCGCGGACTTGCAGAGTATCAATCTCAATGTCTTGTGGCTCGAGGTGTCTAGCCTTGGGCCTGGAGGGCACTGGTGCCGGGGCTTGCTCGGGATCCTCTGTTTCCATGGGCTCAGCCGCCTTAGAAGTTTCCCCAAGTTCAATGTTGTTTATGTGGATGGAGGCTGAGGCATTGTCGGTGGGACCCTCTTTTACGGGAGCCATTATAGTCTGGTCGGGAATGTCCACGATCAGTTTATGTTTCTTCCGCTGGGAATCTTGAACATACTCCCACATTGCACGAGGCTTGCTGTTGAGGATGTCCACTCCATCCTCGGTATAGAATTTAGCCTTCTGGTGGGGGATGGAGGTGACCATCTGAAACTTGGCCATTGCCGGAGCACCCAGAATGCAGTTGTACGGGGATTTTAGATCGATCACTAAGAATGTGATCATCTCTATCCGGGTTTGTGCCCCATCACCCATGAATACCTCCAGCTCCATGGTACCCTTGATGTTTACTTGGTGATTGGTGAACCCTTCAAGCTTTCCCCGATAAGGCTTGAGCCTGGCGTATGACAGTTCCAATCCTTTGAAGCAGGAGTAGTACATGATGTTTCTACATGCTCCAGTGTCGAGCAGCACCCTATGAACCTGCCAGTCGTTCACCAGACAAGAAATAACTAGTGGTTGCTCGGACGCCAAGGGGGTACTTGCCAGCTCGCTGTGAGTAAAGCAAATACTCTGCTCTCCTGCCCGCTATATTGTTGGTGTGTTGACAGCCTTAGACAAGGAATAGATGTTCGATCCGCGGGGAACTCTGCCCAACCATGCTTGTGCCTTTCCTTCAAGAGCTCCCTCAAATGCCCGCATCTTCAAGGCTTCCACATCGGTGTCCATTCGAATTTGTGCCTTGAATGATTGGAGCCAATCGCTTGCCCGCGTCTTCCCAAAGTACTTCTCGAATTGTGGGAAGATAAGCCCTTGCGCGGGTGGCACATTCTCAATCTCTGGAGTGAACGGGCAGCCCTCCAGTGGCTTAGTGGCTCCATAGCCAGGCTTGGCCACGCCTAGATTAGCCATCTGTTTGGCCATGTCCCTTTTCATGGCCTTCATTCTCTCGGACTGTCGTCTCTCCGCGTCCATCGTGAGTCTGGAAGAGCGAGCATGGTCTGATTGGTGGCTGCGCACATATGGGCAAAGAGTTGGCTCATATGAAGCCTCAGCTTCCTGCTCGACACGTGCTCTATATATTGGCCGTTGCGCATCTGCTTCTGCGCACTCACGGGCCCTACGGTGGCCATGGCTCTCTTCCCGAGCACGGTACTCTTACCGATGATAATGTCTGTGGGAGAGATTCTGACGGCTGTATCTACTCTCCGTCTGGTCATCTGCTTGTTTCACCGCCTCAACTCTCTCCGATGGTACATGAATGACAGATGGGATCCGTTTACATGGAGCGGGCAAATGTTGGGAGGCATGGCCATCGCCAACAAGTGCTGGATTGCTGAGAGCGGGTAGTACCAAATCTGCAACTGGAACCAGGGCGTGGCCTAAGGCGAGCAGTTGCTGGTTGAGCGCATACATCTTGTTACAATACTCTGCCTGGACTTGCAGAGCAGCAGCTTTTTGGTCGGGATTCTACCCGGGCAAACGCATGTGGCTATCTTGGCCATTCTCCCGCTGGCGGTTTAAATGCGTCTTGAGATCTAATGCGTGAGCATCGCGCTTCTCATTGATAACCTGCCTGGTATCGCGTTGGCTGGCATGGCTTTAGCTTACATGCTGGGACAGCTGCTCCTCAACATATGGCACGTCATTGCCATGAGTTGCGTGCCAAGCAACCACCTTTTGATTTCTCGTTTGCACACCTTGGGGTGCCCTTGGTGGAAAATCAACCAGAGGTGGTGGGTTATTGTTTCCAGCCTGATGGCTTCTGGCCTGGTGGTTACTGACGGTGGCATGATGCTTGCTACCCTTACCGGCCATTGCAACAAGAAGATTTCTGGAAACTTACACCGGAAAAACTTGAAGAAAATGTTGAAACTTCGTTTCCCGGCAATGGAACCAAACTGATGTGGCAAAATCACAGCTTGGGCCGTCCGTGTGTTGGGTTGGATATCTGGGTTTGAATCTGCTTCCTTGAACCTGGCTAAGAACACAGAAAACCTGAGTGGAAGTGCAAGGCAGGGCCTCGTGAAACCCCTCTGGCGTGAGAGTAAGTATCGTATGAGAGAGAGTCTAGAAGCAATTTGACAGAGTGCCAAGGCTCAAGAAAGTGTGTGTACCTTATTTGTGGTTATGGAGGAGTATTTATAGGCCCCAATGTCATTGAATCCGTCTAGGATTTAGATTCCTTAGTTACCTAATCAATCAAGGAGAGAATCCCTTGATTGTAGGCATGATAAGTGGCTGGCCGCATAAATGTAGGAACAGATAAGGCAAGTGCCCTGCTCGGATATGGAAACTGTTGACTCGTCTTGGAGAGCAAGTTTCCAGAGCTTCATGCTTGATATGTGCTTGGGCGAGCAAGGCTCTGCCCAGCTGTTCGGTGTATACTGACTCGAGGTAAATGTCGGTCCCGGGAGTGGCCCCTGGTCGGGCAGGCGAGGCCGGTGCTCGACCAGGTTTGGACAGGATGATTCTAATTCTTTGCTCGGTGTGAGTGAGGTCCCCGGGCATGGCCCCTGGTCGGACAGGCAAGGCCTGTGCCCGACCAGGTTTAGACGGGAGTTGCACTGCTCGTTGTTTGATGCCTCAATTACTTTGTCCGCTAGGCCGACTGGCTCCATATTCATTATGCTCGTGACTGGCAAGTGATGCTAGCTCATGCTTCGCTTGTGACCCGGCTTGGGCCGGGCATATCAACAGTAATTAATATAAAAGTTTATCAAACAATCTACAATCTATTTGTTTTTTTTTGGTATTTTGTTGATTTCACAATTGTTTTGTAAAACTCATGAGTAAAGAAAAAAACGTGAGATTAAAAAAATAAGTTTCTTATCAACTAGGAAAGCAAATATCAAAACAACAGATATAGCTATATATAAAATCTAGACTACTCTCAGCTTTTTTCTCTCTGTGTATATCTCTCTGTATTTCTACGCCTATCATCATGTGTTCTTATTGGCACGAAGTCCTTGTATTTATACTTGAGGTAGAGACCTATACACATAAGAATCCAACAACTCCAAGGAAACATATAATGTTTAGGAAATAAAATGTTAGTTTACTAATTTAATTCAAAAAATCTTACTAAAGATTTTGTCAAATTAAATAAGGATTCTTGAGAGCTTATGGAAATAATCAAGTATGGTAATTACTTACCATTGCTTTAGAACCAAGAAATGACATAACAATATTTAAATAAAATAGAGAAAATTGGACGACCCTATTTTAACTTACAATCTCCCCATTTGTTGAACCTTTCTGGTCAATTCAAATGACAAGTGTTTTTAATACTAATCAAACATCCAACCTGTATTGGTTAGTTTTTCTCCCCCTGAATTTGTGCAGGCACATAAGATCAGAGCATATGTATGTAGGTCAGAATCAGAGCATATCACTTAAGCACAAATGATGCGAAACCATAGTAAAAGTTATACAAAACAAATTAGAAATTGTTTTGAGACCCACAAAGCAAATAAAACAAATATGATGAATCAATCATCATCTTCATCTTCATCTTCATCTTCAACAACATCATCTGCAGGTAGAGCAGGATCATCATCAGCAGGTAGAGCAGCAGCAGCACTAGCAGCAACAGGTAGACCCACAAGAACCTTTTAATATATGTCCAGGAGCTCATCTTTCAGATTCGGAATGTTGCAATGTAGCCTTCACTTCCTTAAAATCTCACATTGCTGGATCTTGGTACTTTGATAGTGGATGTTCATGTAACGCACCAAAATTTAGGCCCGACTACATGGGCCCACATAATGGCCACGTTCACCAAAAAAAACCTCAAAGTCGTACGAAACCCAAAATGTAATTAATGTATCTTCCACGTAAGCATCAAATATCCAAACATAAATCCTTAATAATTTGCTTACAAATTTCAAAATACATGTCTTTAATAAAACTCTCAAATTTTAGTTAACGATTACAAAATAATAGTTCATAACATAACAAAATTTTATTCTCTTCAATTGGACCCACACGAGCCGAACCAATTTTTCATTCCTTATTTATACCCTGAAAGAAAAGGAGTAGGAAAAGGGTGAGCAAACAAAGCCCAGTAAGTTCATATACAACTCCTCCGGTTTCTAAGGAGGAGTTGACCATGAAGAAAGTCAAACAATATATAGTGTCAAAAATGAAAATGTCAAAAGAAATTATTTTTCTGAAATCCATAAGACTAAATACTCATTTATCAAAGAACAATTACTAAGTTCATCAGAATAAATCAAATCAATATCCAATACTACGGAGGATGTTATGATCACATAAGTGGTCATTTTAGACCAAACAAAAGGTGGCTCCAAGGAACCTCAAATATCAAAGTACCTAAAAGGGTCAAAAGCAAAATGATATATTCGGATTACCCCACCATAGTTCCTATGGTGTAGTGTCGTCTTAACAGGCTAAATGGTCATTCTAGTTGTCTTAGTGATCATAACAGAGTTTTTCAAAAATAATTACATATTCAACAAAATATAATACAAATGATATCCAAAGAAAATATCACACACCGAGTTTAAACAATTTTGTGAGACTCATAAAGCGATTCACAATTAAGAACAACGAAAGAACGGATACGACGAGATTTCAAATTCAAAAACCAATCAAAGGTCGACACACATTTTCAAAGAAAGGTAAATGCCAAAGAAATAGCGGAAGCCTAACAATTTGAAATAAATAATTCAAATAACTTAAATGATGCATAATCCCTTACCTGTCTAGCGAATGTACAAAAGTTATTGTACGCTCAACGAACTTTTTAACTCCGTTTGCTCGGATCTATAAATAAACATAACATATCGTTACTAATACTATTCCAATAATTAACTTCTAATTAAAAGTACTAAAATCCACTATTTGCACATCTGACACATGCTAAATACATACTTCATTATATATGTGTTACAATCCTAAATTTAAAGACCTATGTGTAATTTCTAAAACTTCTATGCTCAGAAGATCCAATAGTAAGAAACTTTGGGGTCTCACTGTAATTAACTTTCATCTCCTATCAAAATTGATGAGTGCATAGTACTCATCCCCCTGTTTGACTTCTCTGCACACACAAAACCCACGAAACACCCACACACACATAAACTATTTGTTCTAATTTCTCTTTCATTTCCTGGTTCAAAACACACCTTTCATCATTTTCTTTTATTCTCAGTTTCCTTCCATTCTCTCTATTTTAATCCTCTTATAAGTCGACACACACACACACACACACAACATACACCCAAACAATTTATTTCTCATTTTCTTCCCTTTTTTTCTTTCATCATTTTTATCTCCCTCTAATCCATCATAAGTAGTCCATTAATTTTTTCTTTCTTCCTCCTCTTCTAAACACATGCACATACATACAAACTCAACGCATCATCTTCTTGTTCATTTTTTTTATGCCAAGTACAACCCAACAACAAACCCACATAACAAATTTAGTTGCAGAACCGATTTACAGATTATCCCCATAGAACCCAGTTACACATTTGGTCTCAAATTTCATTTTTAGTTTTATTTTTTTATATATGAATTCAAGGATGCAACATCTGAAACCCAATTTCATCATTCATCCATTTTTCCTTCCTTGATTTTCAAACATTATTTGTTAGTGTTGATTAATTCCTCTCTCTCTATCCAACCCAATTCCAAAAGAACTCAAAAATTCATCAAGAACGAGAATAAAAATCAGAGCAAAGTGTTCGGAGTTGGAAGGAAGTTTGTTTACCTCGATTCAGCTTTGCGTCACAACCGGCGAGCTTTCCTTCCTCTTCCGCCGTCCTTCTTCGTTCGTCTTCTCGGTGACTTCTTTCAAGATTTCCGGCTCCCCCTCTCTCTCTTTATGCTTAGCTTTTGGAAAAAAGTGACTAACCTCCCTTCTCCTTGCTTTCAATTATATATATCATTAGGCTTGCTTGGAAAGAGGAAGAGGCGTCGATTGATTTGCCTCCCTGATTCCCCTTTCGACGTTGCTCCTTCCAGTCTTCATCATTTCCTTCTTCTTTTTTTTTTCATTTTTCATTTTACCTTATTTCTAATTACTATAACCAAGTTAATCTTAACTATCAAATTAAAAGACTTCATTGGGTCAAGCCCAATTCAAAAGTGCTCATTATTAACCGGGTAGAAGCCCAAACAAATTGAAGTACTAATGGCCCAATTTTGGGGATTTACCGCCCAAACAAAATAGGCCCAAAATATATTAAGGTCAGCCCAAAACAATTTACAATATTAATAATACAAATTATATTTTTATTCAAAATTCAGGTATATTACAGTTCAAGACATATGACTGGTTCTATTGAGAACTTGGAGGATTATGTGAACATCAATGGAGGATCAGTGACTTATGGAGGTGGTAAAAAAGGTAAAATAATTGGGAAAGACACCCTAAATGTAGATGGTTTACCTAAGCTAAAAAATGTCTACTATGTTGAAGGGCTCAAGACCAATCTCATAAGCATAAGTCAACTCTGTGATGATGATCTTCAGGTAAGATTTGATAAGAATTCTTGTGAAATTTTTTATAAGGCTAACAAATGCTTATTGACAGGTACAAGATCTTCAGATAATTGCTATATGTATAACAATGTGCAAACTTGTCATAATGCTAATATTGATGTCACTGACTTATGGCATCAAAAGTTGGGGCATATAAGTTTTCGTAAGCTTGATAAGCTTGTGAAACATGAGGCAGTAAGAGGATTGCCTAGTTTGAACAAAAACTCCACAAAAGTGTGTGGACCATGACAAAAGGGAAAGCAAACCAAGGTATCCCATCCTGCTGTTCAACATTGCTCCACATCTAGATTCCTTGAGATGACCAGCCACTCATAAAGCCCCTCCTTCGTCTTGAAAGTTGTCTCCCACTCATCGCCAAGTCTGATTCGAACCTGATGATACCCGCTCTTCAAATCAATCTTTGAAAATACCTTAGCACCATGTATCATATCCAGCATGTCCTTTAGACGGGGAATAGGGAACCTATACTTCACAGTAATCTTATTGATGACCATGCTATCAATACACATCCTCCAATTTCCATCCTTCTTTGGCACAAAAAGGGCAGGAACTGCACACGGACTCATGCTCTCCTGAATGGATCCCCGTTTCAGCAATTCTTCAACCTGTTTTTTCAAAATATCATGCTCTGCTGGGCTCATCCTATAGTGGGGAATGTTAGGAAGTGTAGCACCAGGAACAAGGTCAATGTGATGCTGAATGTCACGTAATGGTGGTAACCCCGCAGGAAGCTGTTCCGGCATAAGATCATGAAACTCTACCAGCAACGATGTCAGTTGTTCGGGAACTGAACCAGAATCTACTAACCCCAAAAACTCTTTATTCACCACTGCAAATATAACATCAGAGGCCTCCCTAACCAATTCTTTACCCGTACACAAAGAGATCAAAGCTGTTTTGCCCTTGGCCTTGGGGCGACCACTATCAACCAATGGGCATAGAGTAAATTTCACACAGCCTGTCACATTGGTAATAGGGTTTACTTAAGACCAGGAAGTACCATGACTCCCTATGAAATTTTGCTAAGGAAGAAACCCACTTTGAAATACTTCCACGTGTTTGGGTGTGTGTGTTACTTACTTAATGATAGGGATCACTTGTCTAAATTTGATTCACGAAGTGATAAGTGCATATTTGTGGGATACGCAACAAGTCATGCATACACGGTATTTAAACTGAGAACTATGAGTATCATGGAATCTATGAATGTTGTGTTTGATGATCAAACAAATCTTGGCCACAAAACTATTAAGGATGATGTTTCAGGTCTGCTTGATTTTGGTGATCTAAGATCAACTTCAAACAATTCAGCATTTGCAGATGTTAGACAGTCAGTCCCTGTTCCAGGCTCACAGACTTCAACAGTTGAAAGTCCAGAAAGTTCTGGAATGTCGGATATAGCTTCTGATGCAACTGCGTCAGCAGATGCATTAATCAGACCTACTATTACTACTGAGCTTGAATGTTCACCTGCTGAACATGTACCTGCTGAACTTCTACCTACTAATGTTATTGTGACTGATAGATCCCACGATGTTCCCAGCAGATTACAGAAGGACCATCTTATGTTATAAGTCATCAGTAATGTTCATGATGGTATGTCTACAAGGAAGAAAGGTAATATTGATTATAAGAAATTAGCGTGTCTTTTCTCTCCTGACTGTGAAGATTTTCATGCATCTTGCTATGTGTCAAAAATTGAACCAAAAAATGTTAATAAAGCTTTAAAAGATGAATGTTGGATTAATGGTATGCAAGAAGAACTTGATCAATTTTCGAAAAAATTATGTTTGGGTTCTTGTACATAGACCCACCTCCATGAATGTTATTGGAACTAAATGGATTTTCAAAAACAAATTGAATGAGGTGGGAGAGATAATTAGAAATAAGGCAAGACTTGTGGCTCAAGGGTACACACAGGTTGAGGGGATGGATTTTGATGAAACTTTTGTACATGTGGCCCGCATTGAGTCCATACGTCTTTTGCGTGCTATTGCATGCTTTCTAGATATTACTCTTCAACAAATGGGTGTGAAAAGTGCTTTTTTAAATGACATTTTAGAAGAAGTTTTTTGTTAAACAACCTAAAGGATTTGAGGAACCTCATAAACCAAACCATGTTTTCAAATTAAAAAAAGGTTTTGTATGGTCTCAAACAAGCCCCTAGAGCTTGGTATGGGAGACTTACGAACTATCTTTTAAAAAAGTGGTTTCAAAAGGGGTGAAGTGGATAAAAAATTATTTATTCAAAGAAAAGACAAACACATTTTGATAGCACAAATCTATGTTGATGACATTGTATTTGGGTCCACTTCCAAATCTTTAGAAAAAGAATTTGTGAATTGCATATATAACATCATCATTTGAAATGAGCATGGTTGGAGAGTTAACTTATTTCCTTGGTATTCAAATGAAACAAATGCATGAAGGGATGTTCATCTCTCAAGCCAAGTATATTGTTAACTTGGTGAAGAAATTCAATCTTGAAAATGGAAAGAAAAAGAAAACCCCTATGAGTACATCCAACAAACTCTGCAAAGAAGAGAATTCTGAGAGTGTCGATCATACTTTATATAGAAGCATGATAGGAAGCTTGTTATATTTGACTGCCACATGCCCTGATATCATATACAATGTGTGTTTGTGTGCTAGATACCAAGCAAACCCAAAAATCTTTCATTTGAAAGCTGTCAAACGTATAATTAGGTATGTTAGAGACACATCTTCTATGAGTTTGTGGTACACAAAACAGACTAATGCCAATTTAGTTGGTTTTAGTGATGTTGATTGGGCTGGTAGTATAGATGACATGAGAAGTACATCTGGTGGTTTTTTTACTTGGGAAATAACTTGATTTCTTGGTTTGGTAAAAAACAGAATTGTGTTACTCTTTCCACAGCTGAGTCTGAATACATTGCAGCTGGTAATGCGTGCACACAACTTTTATGGATGAATCAGATGATTAAGGATTATATCCTACATAGTGAATTGTTAACCATGTATTATGATAACACCATTGGAATCAATATAGCAAAAAATCTTGTTCAACATTCTCGAACAAAACACATTGATATAAGACACTACTTTATTAGAGACTTGGTTGAGCAAGAGATTGTTTGCATAGAACATGTTGGGACAGAAAATCAATTGGCTGATATATTTACTAAGAGTCTAGATTTTGAGAGATTTTCTAATTGAAGGAAATCTCTTGCATTACAAGAAAACATGGCAACAACAACGAAAATTTACAACCGAATTGAAATCGGTAGCAAGTTGAAAGGCAAACTACGAAATCTAACATGCTATTTAATTTTTTAACGGACACTGCAACTGAAACTACTTTAGTTGCAATACTTTTTCGTGGGAATAATTGGAGGGAACTATGCCGACCAATTAGAAACAAATCTTGCAACTGATGCAATTCTGTTTCAAGGTTATGTTTCAAGTTCTGTTGCATAATTAATATTAATATTTTCTAATTTAATACATAAAGGAAAACCCTCAAATGCGATGTCGTATTCGTTAGTTCTCCAATTGAGTTTTCTGGTCGCAGGAAGCCCTAACCATAGACACTAAATTAAGTAAATCCCCAATCCATCAGTCGATTTCCCTTCTCTCTTGCTCTTCATCGGTCAATGTCTTATCTAATCTAGCAAACCGAAAGCCAAGGTTGATTTATCCATTACCGACGACCCTTTTCCGTGGATACAGATTACCTAACTCATCGTCTCTCTTATCATGTGCATTGCCTCAATTTTACTCAGGTTTTCATTCAATTTTACATTCTTACTTCAATTTGTTGTAATTTCTCTTCGAGATTTCCTTAAAATTACTTCACTTTGTCGCATCATGTTCTTTGCCCAAACTATTTGTCTTTCTTTTTATTGGTTGAATTTTATATTTTCTTGACTCTCCATGATTTGAAGATGAGAAATTGTGTCGTATATAGGGCTTCAGAATTAGCAATGTCTATGAACCCTAATTTATTATGGACCACCCTTATCGTTCTCTATTTGAAGTTTGTAGAAGGGTAAAATTATTTAGCTCTTTCAGTTTTCACACGATTTACAAAAATCATAAGCATTAGCTATTTAGGTTTGTATAAGGGTAAAATTATTTCGTGATGGTCGCTCAGTATCCCAATGCTTTGTTTGGCCTATAACAAAACCTTTTGTACTATTATATTGTGTTTGATTGTGTCAATTTAGTTATTGGGATTAATAAATATTGGTTTTCAATTGATGGCACATGATCATGTTTTAATGATAAAGTTTTTTTATTTCTTTGAAATTTTAGTAAATGGGCATGTTTGGTCTCATCGAGAGAATTTTCTTTTCCTTTCTATGTTTGTATAGGTTTCATTTGCTCTTGATCAAGACGAAGAGTCTAAGAAAACCAAGAGGTTAAAGGTTTTTTTTGCTTATGATTGCAATGCTATCTATCTCAATTTTACTATGAATGTCACTCATTACACAATTTTATGCAAGTTGTTGTGTTTGGTTGCCAAGAAAAAAATTGTTATTGATACTTGCTACTCTGAATTGAAATTTACTTCAGGATATAAAGGATTGTCAATTTATTTTTCTTGTCGCTTATCCAAGATAACCTCAATAATTTCAAGGCATTTCATTCAATGGTATTTATTAGTTTTGCTGCTTTATTTGTTGATGTAAGTGCATGATGGATTTTTCTTTCCCATATAGATGGGTTGGTGTACTAATGATAGAAATCAATATGTCATCGTCTTTTAGGCCTTGCACTCCAGTGGGTGAATGTAATACTTTTTGTTGCATCTTGCAGTCGCTAGAGCGGTTGCTTCTAACTTCTCTTCACTTGGGAAGAATTGACTTATACTATAATTACTTCTTGTCATCAGAATCTGGTTTTTTGAGACTATAACCAAAGGTTGGTGAGAGTAGAGGATTAGAGTCAGGCTGGTGTTACATGTACCGCCTTTTGTCCTTAGTTTTTTTTGTAAGATGCATAATAAAGAAAACCTTGTAAGATGGTAATAGTGATTGTACTCAAATCCATGTTTCTATGATCCCTTTCTGCATTTTTACACATTTTTGTTTTGTCCCAATGAAGAATGATAAGAAAAAGTGGATAGTGCTCATGGAAAATTTAATGTTGAGTATAATGGGTTTTGGGTTTGCAAAAGGGTTTTTAATTAAGATCTGCCATTTCATAGCTTTGCTATATAACTCCAGTAAATAAATGTGCATTCTCGTCTGTCACTTCTAGCCGGGCAAAATAGCTAATCTTTTGATAGAATTTAATAGTTATGTTTAAGGTCCATTTCTGCCCAAGTGTGTGCTTTTGAAACATGAAAAACTGAACTAAACTTGGAAGGTTTGATTACTTACAAAACCTGCTCCATGCTTGAAGACTTTAAATTTGTATTTCCCTTCTCAGATTTCAATAGAATTAAGAGTCATTCTATCAGAGTGGCTCAGTTATGTGTTTGTTTATTTTTCCTTACTGTTTCTCCATAGTCCATTCACCTTGTAGATGAACGTGATGTTGCTACGAACAAGGTAGGTTAATTATTCATCTCAATGTCTTTGAGAAGTTTTTTCATAGTGACTTTACCTGTTTTTTTGACAATCATCATCCTTTCGTAATGTAAGTATTTGTGATGAATCTCTCTACACCATTTTTCTTTTAACTGATGCAGGTATACGGATTATGTATTCATAAACGAAACATAAGCAAGAACATTCTCACACACGTTAATGGTTGAGAGGTAAAAATAACACCATAGTTAATCCTGTAATTGCAGTCACTCCACTTTCAAAGAATAAGAGTATAACATGAAAAAAGTGACAACTTAAAGACATCTTGATAAAGTTCATTCTTTTTATGAGACTGACAACATTGAGGAGATTGCTTTAAAGATTTTCCAATGGGCATCAGGAGCGCACAAAAGGATTAGTGTGATTACACAAGGGTCTTGATCCACTATTGTTGTCGACGATGGGAAAGTGAGTACACAATTGTCCTAATTCTTAGCTTGGCACTTAAGTATTGTGTCCTTTCTGTTAATATATGTGTTTCCTATTGAAATCACTATTTCATTTAGATATGGAAGGATGATATTTTGTTTTCTTTTTATGATACTGATATTGCTCTTAATAAATTTTTTGTTACCGGGTTTCATTGGAGTTTGACCTTTGTTGTGCTTTGGTTACATATCCCTTTGTTTTTAATAGAGATAATGCATTTATTTGTAGTCAGTTGAAGCAAGTTATGTTGAGTAAAAAATGAAGATCTTACAAATCTGTTTGGCAAGTACTTTTATATGTAATTTTAGTGGGAGTCACCTATGTTATTTTTTTCCTTTTATTCTTTCCCATTTGTTAAACAAATTCTTCCCTCCCTCCCGTAGAACTTTGACCTTCTCAAACACGTGCTGATTGATTGATGGAAGTTTTCATTATCAATTATCATCACTACTGATCCTCAAACTAATTTATGTAGTTATTTCACTTTTTTCCCCATGTAGTTGGTAATAAGGTGGAGTCCAAAATGCATGATGTTTTCTTTCTGATTTTTGAGAAGCTATAGTACTAGTTTTTCGACCATGTATGCTATTTTTTGCTTTGATCTATGACTACATGCCCAATTAAAGCTCTACCATATGTGCTGGAAACATACCTATTAAGCAAATCACACAAATTGTATTTTAAAATAATTATCAACATACACATTGGATGATTATGAAAATCTTAAGTCAAATACTAGGCAGATGGCTGCCCCAAATCAAGAGATGGAACTCTTAGGAATAGATTGAAAATGACTGTGATCATTGTGAGTTTTTTTTCCCCCGATACTTGACCTTTTTTTACGAATTTACTTTGAGCATTTAATTTTTATAATGGGTTTCCATTGAAAGATGTATCTTTGATTTCAATGCTTTTTATATTATTTAAAACCTAAGTTGAAAACTTAGTTATAATATTACTTTTTAACATTATAGGTCTCTATTCCACAGGTTGCTCGAAAGAAATGTATAGGTTTCTATTCCACAGGTTGGATTGATGCATCAGGTGGTGTTGCAAAGAATAGTTTGTATGACTTTGGTTCGTTGGTCCTTGCAACAAAGATCTTGAGTAGCATTAGCAACGCAAGTAATTCCTCATATGGACGTATGAATGAAGATTTCATACAAACCCAACAATGTGAAGATAAGCTTTGTGAAAAAGTAGAGCAAATGAAAGAAGATGTTAAAAACGATATACAATCTGACAATGCTGCGAAAATGGAGTAAATCAAAGTTGATTACAAGCTAACACAAGAGGAAATTCGGTCACGTAAAGCCCAACATCCTACATGTCATTTATGTAGTTTGACAGTTAAACAATGTCTTTTGTTGGTCCTCTCTCATAACAGTTTTAGGGTTTGTGAGTGTGAGATCCCAAATGGAAGAAGGCGGCAGACAGAAGGGAATCGTGAAGTGGTTCAATGACACCAAGGGCTTCGACTTCATCACTCCCAATGACGGCGGCGAGGATCTGTTCGTTCACCAGTCTTCCATCAGGACCGACGACTTCCGCAGCCTCGGTGATGGCGAGGCTGTTGAGTACCTGATCGAGTCCGGATCTAATGGCCGGACTAAGGCTGCTGACGTCCACCGGCCCGACGGTGGTCTGTTCGAGTAGCACCGCGGTGGTGGCGGCGGTGGAGGAAGAGGCGGCGGCGGCGGTTACGGAGGCGGTGGTGGTTACAACGGTGGTAGCCGTGGTGGCGGTGGACGGGGCTACGGAGGTAGCGGCGGTGGATATAGCAGTGGAGGCGGTGGCTATGGAGGTGGTGGTGGATACGGAGGAGGTGGTGGTGGTGGAGGTAACGGCTGCTTTAAGTGTGGTGAGTCTAGACACATGGCTAGAGAATGTCCTTCGGGCGGCGGAGGCGGTGGTGGTGGTAGGTATGGAGGCGGTGGTGGAAGCTATGGTGGTGATGGTCGAAGCGGTGGAGGCGGAGGCTGCTACAATTGTGGTGAGGAAGGGCATTTTGCTAGAGAGTGCCCGAACAACAACCGTTAGATCCATGGCTCCAAGGACTGAGGGTAAATGTGTGAATTCACATTTATTTCTCTTACTTGAAGTTTTTCTTTATTGTGTTACTTTTGGGTTTGAATCAATGGGTGAACCATAGTTTATTTTGTGTTCTGTTTTGCTGGGTTTGCTGTGTATGGTCACCTTTAAAAAAGTTTGTGTTTCAAATATGTTCTCTCTTAAAAAAAATAATGTCTTTTGTTGGTCATTTGGAGGCTCTCAACATCCTCCGCACTTCCATGTAATCTGACACTTTGACAATGATTTTTGAATGAAATGTTTGAACTTGGTTGGCTTTAATTGTTTGATTTTAGATTTAAATTTTTTGAAAACTGTGAAATGTGAAATCAGACACAATACATAAATATATATACATACATATACATATATATATATACATATACATATATATATATATATATATATATATATATATATATATATATATATATATATATATATATATATCCATTATTTGTAAAACAAATATTTCAGGATATAAATTTGCAACAGAATCTTCTGTTGCAATAATATATTTTAAAAAAATTTCAATTACGAACTAGTAACCGAAATACATAAACATTTTAACGAAAAGAGTTTGTTGCAAGAATGTAAGGCAAAAGTCTGTTGCAAGAATGCAACGAAAAAATTTAGTTGCTATTTGCAACGGACGTCAAATGCCTTTCAGAAGCACCTTTGCAACCAAAAAAATTGAAAATTGCAATGCTCAGTTTTCGTTGCAATATAAATGCAACAGAATAAATACGGTTGCACAAATTTGCAACGAGCGTTTTCACAACCGAATTTGCAACAAACTTTTTATGTTTCAACCGTCAAATTGTAATAGATTTTCATTTTTTGCAACAACATTTTCCGTTTCAATGACTTTGTTTTCTTGTAGTGTTGGTATGTGTGCCATGTAATGTTACACTTTATTATTATTATAAAAAATAGACATCCTGAATTTTGTATTTAGATGGCGCTCTAGATCAATTGATTCAAATATATGTGCCTCGTGCTGCTGTTTAGGAATTGCATTCAAATTCAATTGTGATTTTATGATTCTCACACTCTCTCCCAGTTCATGAGCAAGTTTTGAAATCCACAAAGGAAAGAGCTACCTAAAGTACAAGGATTGTAGCATCTTATCTTGGTACTATGAAACTTAGGTTCTCATAGGTTGATCTTGAGAAAAATGAATACCCTTGAAAAAGTGTGAAAGCTATCTGAAGGAAAAGATCTACCTATGAATAAGGTTTGTTGTCATTCTCTCTTGGGACTATGAATCTTTGGATTTTCTGGGTTGATCATGTGCAAAATAGTTTTCCTTGGTAAATAGAGTGAAAGATTCATAGTGACATGTTTTGTATAGCTTGAAATAAAGTAGAGTTATGCTCCTTGGGAAATAAAATATCTATGGAATCTGTTTTATGAAAATTTGATTTTGTGACCTAACTTTTGAAAGTTAGTAATTGGACTCAACGGAATCAAATAAAGTTTTAATGAGATTATGGGAGTCTTAGGATGAAATCCTACATCGGTTGGAGATCGTTGAATCTAAATTGTGAAATCCCGAGATTATGACTTTTGAGAGATTTTGAGTTTGTATGTTATTTGATGATTTAGGAATTCATTGTAAGTCCCCATGAATATATTAGTAAAGTCTAATAACCTTATATGACTCTCTACAATAGTTAGATTGGAAACTAATGAGAGTGTTGGTTTTTAAGAAATCATTTTAGTGCACGATAATGCACCTACTTGTTAGGGAATCTAAAATGTAATTCTTGTGTGATTAATGGTGAATCGGAAATATGATTTGATGAACAATTTGTGTGTGATGATTAAGAGTGTACTTTTGGACACTCTATAATTAAAGACTATTTAGAATGTCTTGAGTTATGATTTCGATAGCAATTGTTATATGCTTGTGATATTTGGGTTTTGTGATGTTGATATAAGAATATCGATTAAGTTATAATTAGATGGATTTTGTGGTTTAAGTCAATAATAACCTAAAAGATGAAATTTGGAATTAAGGCTCATTGGAGTCGAATAGTGATTGTTGACACACTAAATAAAATAGTGTTAGAATCCTACGACGTTAGAGACTCGTATGGTCTTGTTTATAAAGTTACGAATGATTTCTTGGTGTGAGACCAATATGACATTTAAACCCTAAGGGTTATTATCTTGATGATCGGTTGTCGCTTAACTAACTTAGTAAGCCGTATGACTGAGAGATACTTGGAGTTAAGAATTGTTGACTTGGTTTAGTAATTCAAGAGAGTTGATTATGGGTATGTACATTAGGGCACGATAATATTTGAGATCATTATATTATGGGTGTAAATCGGAACCATCGAGCCACGGAACCGAACCAAACCAAGCCAAATAAGTCGGTTTGATTCAATTTTGATCGAAGATAGTTCGGTTTCAGTTTCAAAAATTGAAAAACCGTCTGGTTTGGTTCACAGTTTTTGGTATCGAACCAAACTAGCATATATATATATATGTTTATTTAATATATATAATATATATTATATTACATTTGTTAACTATTTTGAACATTTGGATAATTATTATTTCTTCAATTGTTTGTGTTTATTTTGGAGTTTGTATTATTTTCTTTATGATAATTTGTTGTTAGTAAGTTATTTCCTAATTTTGATGTTAATTCCAAATTAAAATCTTATTTTTATTGTTATTTTTAATGTTGGTTAATTTAATTAAAAATAATTTATATAAACCACAAAACCGAACCAAACCAAACCAAACCGAGTGGTTCGGTTCGGTTCCAAGCCTTTCTTGATACGGTTCGGTCTGAGATTTTTGTAACCAATAAGGAGCGGTTCGGTTTGTGGTTTTGACCTAAACCAATCCAAACCGAACCACTTACACCTCTACATTATGTAGACTCAAAATGTTGGTATGCGATTGAGATGGTGAATGTACTACCACACCATACGAATTAAGGTTGAGTGCACTTATGGGTACTCGTATGTGTGAGATTATGAGATAGTCTTGTTTACATTTAGAGGGTGACTTTGAATGTAATGATCAATACACTATGATTATGAACTAAATGAGTGGTTATGATGATGGCTAAATGGGTAGCTTCATGTTATGGGTGATTGTGGACTAACATAGTAGCCCACCCTTGTTTGTGAATTAAGGATCTTATAGGACCTTGATGTGATGCTATTATTAATAGACTAAATATGTAGTCTTATAATGTGAATGAGAATTAGACTAGATATGTAGTCTTATTATGTGAATGAGAATTAGACTAATGAATAGTTTAGGAAAATGTGTGATTTGGGAATCATTATGTATCCTAAGTGTTTGGATACTTGGACTAAATGTGGTCAAGTTATATTTGAGAATATTTGCATATATATGCATGTATGATTATGTGGTTCAAGACTAAATATGTAGTTTTGAGATATATTGTTCATTACCTTCAAATATATGTTTGGTAATATGTTAAGGTAGAATCATAGATCTACTTTACATTGCACTAGTACTTTTGCCCGTGCCGATGGCACGGCGCCAATTTGAAAATTTATCAATAAATGAAGCAGATACTGTGGAAATGAACTACTAAAAATATTATTTTCTTAAAAAAATTGACTTTCAAACGGGGTCTCTTTGCCTGGAACAGAGAGATTAATTAAAAATTTGTATACGAAATTGCGGCAGGACAAAACGGGCCGACAAAAATATATTGTGGAAATGAATTACTAAAAATACTATTTTCTTAAAAAAATTGACTTTCAAATGGGTCCTCTTTGTCCGGAACAGAGGGATTAATTAAAAGTTTGTATACAAAATTGCGGTCGGACAAAAATTAAATTGCTTAAGTTAATTACGATAACAGTTAAAAAAAATTCAAATTACAAAACTTACGTTTTTTTTATAATTTGTATATGAAATTACGGGTCGGAAAAAAATTTAATTGATTAAGTTAATTACGATAACAATTAAAAAAAAAATATAAATACAAAGTTTTGCAATCATAAAACTGTAAAACTATAAAAACGTAAAATATTAACTGTAAAACCGTAAAATCTCAGTAGAAGAGTAAATGTAAAATAATATTGTAGTCATTCGCACATGTAAGAGCCGAGGGAAATAAGGGCTGTTGGATCACCGTAAAACAGTAAATCCTGACCCCTTTTTATCCCAAGTCAATTGTAAGCGTGCAACACTGAGCTGTATTGTATTATAGATATCTACAAAATTGTCTTATCTAAAATTTTTGTCTTTTATTTTATTTATTTATCGTCAAATTCTCTCGTTACGTAATTTCTCTTATCAAAATTTTATTCAAAAGAGAATGAAGGACTTAACTTATTCATCTATCTTGGACTATGTTAAGTAAGATCTCAAGGCACTGTGCAAGCGTCAGATTGAAATTCGACTATCCAATAAGTCGATTTAATAAGTCGTAAATTAAATAGAGACCTATTTAAAATCAGTTATATGAGATAAAAACAGTTTAGATGAGATTTATATATGATATAAAAACAGTTTAGATTAGATTAGGAATCTTCTTGACAGTCCTGATTCAGGGGGACACATGTGCCAGGCGGAATAAATTACAGCCGTTTGATATAAGTATAAATATACAATCTCAGCCGTTTGATATAAAGTAAAATAACCAATCTCAGCCGTTTGATATAAAGTAAAATAATCAATCTCAACCGTTCTTTATGAGACTGAGATGTATTGTATAATAGATTGGAAGTCCAGCTGGCATGATTGGTTGATTTGATTAAGTCAATGATGCGACGACTCATCGCCTTCATGAATGTCAAAGTTCGTGATCATTATGGGTCGCCATGTCGAAGATAGTTTGCACACGCCCCTCCACTATTGGTTGTAGTGGGGATGTATCCGATACTATTGTAACAATACGTATGACTTTGGATAGCTATGGAACTCAAGTGGGACTCGTGGACATCAATACCACGAGATAGGTATCGATGGCACATGTGATTCGGGTGGGACTCGAGAACACGGTTTGTTTTATACATGTATTGCAGGAGCAACACGACGGATGCGGATCAGAGTAGCGCACCCTAGTTCATATGGTTTGTTATGAGGACTTATGTGATCATCATCGTACTACGTGGACATTGTGGTATTTTGGTTATGTACCTATTATTATGCGGTACTTGTTTGTGAGATTTATCATGATTAAAAGATTACCATGATTATTTATAGTTAAATATATATTATCATGTTATATTGTTATTTGTAGTAACTTGCTGGGTCATTATGACTCATTTCGTATTTTTGTTTCCTTAGTGTGCAGTTGATCGTTAGCTCACGTTGAGGTCGAGTAGTTCGCGGTTGTAGCAGATGGTTCTTTTAAGGCTTAGCTCGTGGAGTATTATCATTAGTATTATTGTTATTAATACTTATTCTATTGTCATTCATTCCAGTGAGGCCGAATGTATGTGTAAAGTTAAGTAAGCTTCACCTTGGGTAGAATTATGTTTGGGTATTTATAGTTGTATTATTTTAGAGCCGACAAGTTATGTCGTGCCGTGGTTTCTACTTAGAAGTTTATTCTAGATCCCTTCTGGCATGTTGTCACCGTCGATCTTGTTTGTTCTCGAGTAGTAGACTCGAGGTTGTAGTTGTTGGGTTTCAGCATGTAATGTCACTGATGACTTGAGGTTATATATATTTTAGTTTGCGAAATAAGTGGTTTGTTGTGCGTGTGCAATGTTGCGCCACGAGGTTTGAATTTTTAGACCGAGAGATTTATCATCTCTTTGGTTGTGTTAGCTCGGAGCTTGATAGCTCGGGCTCCCATTCTATTATATTTCGCAGTTTGTTGTTGTTGTTTTGTATCACCGTTATGGCTTTACTTTCTGGTTGGAGCTTGCTTAGCTCGGTTGTTTAATGGGCGCCATTGTGCTTAGCAGGCGACTGTCTATTGATTAGTTGGATTAGCGGCACCCTCAGGGTTCCGTGTTGGAATTCAGGTTGGGTCGTCACAGTTGGTATCAGAGCTATAGGCTAGCTATTCGCCAGGATAGGTTCCATGGCCTAGGTTGGGTTGGGTGTGTCTTCGAGTTGTTTCCGTCGAGTGTTGTATATAGATGCCTTAAAGGTAAGTGTTATGCTTAAGGCTAGTGCTTAGAGTACTAGGTCCATCGCGGTTTAGATCATTGAGGAGGTGAAATTTCATGTTTGGGAGAGTTATATTCCATTTATTCCGCTTCTAGGCTTGTAGTCACACCGAGAGTGGGTGATGTAGTTCGATAGAGCCATTATTTCCTTACTTCGTCACGAGAAGTCGGAGGAGTTAGTTTGTCGATCCGAAGAGTGATCGTCGTAGTAATCCTAAGAGTTACGATTCGTTAGTAGCGTGTTTGAGAACGGAATGGCAAAGCTTTTCATAGTCGTTGACTTGTAGTCGTGAATATCACACAACCTTGTGTTTATGCGTTGAGTTGTGCATTAGGAACTTGTGAGAAATGTCTCAGTTTATGTTGTGATCAAGGGAGATACCTCGATAAGAGATTGGTTATTGATGTGGTGAGCTTGTGATGAGCTGACAGGTAGTCACGTGTAGCTTAGTGAGCTTGTGTTTTGTCTATGTGTGGCTATTATGAGTAAGGAGTGAGATATACTAGTAAGTAATCACCCTTAATATGGCGGTTTTATGAGTTATAGTTATATATACGATATTATGAGATACTTGATGTAAATGATGAGAGGAATTTTGTATACGTTAGTATGAATATCAATAGGAGGTTAACGTATGAGTAGAACATACATGGATAGTATGGACTTCGGGTATGACTAATATTAGAATGCGTACCATCTTAGTAGTGATTGCTAGTACATGGCTATCACATGATTAATAAGATGATTATAGCCGTATAGAGGTAGTAAACTTCTTTATTTGACATTGTTATGATTGTGAATAAATGAATATATATGCGTTTATAGTAAGAGTAACTTACTTGGTATATTTGCATAGTAGAAAAGATAAAATATGCAGCATGCAAATTTTTGCCATGCTTATTGATATATGTGCATGAGACCAAATTTAAAGGATGTTTTGAATGCATGAACACTTTGCATCCTTTACGACGTAAGTTTTTGAAGCTAATTCAGAAGGCGCCCTGGATTGGTTGTCAAGAGGTATTCGTCGTTGGACTAGAATGGGAATGTAAGTTAAGAGTGACCGAACCTATTACCAAATGGAATGAATATGAAAAGAATTAAATTTCTTGCTGATACAAATATATGCTTCTTGTGTGTTTAACCACAATTTGAAAGATTGTGGGGGTACGATGAAATTGCATGATGGTAAATGTTGTGTTCGGAGTAGTGATATAGAAACACTTCTAACCATGATTGCGTTTTGCATGAAACCAACCTTTGTGTTGTTGCTAATGTATGACTTGACTTGGAATGGCGTGCTATACCTTTGAAATAACTAATTTCGGTATAATAAAGAATGATAATGATATATAAGTATATATATTTAGCAATGTGATAACAACTTGCTTGATAGATTTGTTAGAGGTGTTGGATCCTCAATTTTGTTTATAACTGGGTATTATGAGTCGAACCTGCGGAGTTATGCCTTGTTGGTTAGTAGTGGTGACTCAAATTCTGAGATTTTGTATGATTTGGTCTTGGAGTGTTACACTGTGATGGGTTGAGAGGTTGAAGTGTCAACCTCGTGGTTTGGGTTTAGATTTGAGGATGAATTTTTTTTAGATGGAGTGAATGTAAGACCCTGAAACTTTGTGAGTTTGAATTTCTTGCATGGTTCACTTCCTGTATGAGTCTTCATGTCTTTGGGTTGATTAGACCATAGCCAATGCCTTAGAGTTGTTGGAGTTACAATGAGTAACTTCGCGCTGTTGGAAACTGGACTCGGTAGAGCGTTATCTTCCTTAGTTATTGTTTACGGCCTTTGAGATATCCTAGGTCTTCATGTACTTTCTTGGATACATTTTATATTCTTATAATCATGATTAGAAAGTATACATGTGGTCACGACGTTCAAAGTATAGTTGTCATCATAAGTTTGATTTCGCGATTCGCGTATCATTAACGTATTGCCTTTCGTACTTTGGTCGCACTTAATTTAAGTTTGACCTTAGGTATGTGTTTGGGACACTTCATTAGGCTTCTAACATGTTTTAAAACAAATATGCATGTGGGTTCGCTCGTTGTTTCGATTGTTGGGTTGTCGTGAGTAGTTTCGTCCATTGTACAGCAGTTATGGACCGATTTCGGTATGCTGTAAAACCGTTTTGTTTGAGATAGATGGTTTTAGTTTGGTTTGGGGATTTTAAGGCTTTTAGTTTAAGTCCTTAGGGTCAGTCTGGTGAAGAAATCACGTCGTTTCGTCGAATGGAGCTCAAATGGGAAGCCTATAAAAATATCCGCGACGCGTCGCGTCACTATTCACTGTGTGTTACTGTAGCAACGGGACAACAACATTTTTTCTGATTTTTGAAGTGTAATTTCATTTGTGCCCTTAATGAGGTCGGACCTTACAGCCTTGGGGACCCTCATTTGAAATATTTAAACACCCCAAAAACACTTCCTCCATCCATTTATCATCTTCATCTCTTAGAGAGAGAAAACACCACCATTAGGTGTTTGTGTGTGTAGTGTTTCCCGTTGACTCGCTCAACGAAATCGCAAACAGAGATCGTCTTTGGAAAGCTCTCGTCGAGGAGATCGTTTCCCCTCTATCCATTTCTAGTTTTGTTAGGTTGGTGAGTTTGGATTTTTGGTAAGTTACTTCCTCTTTTCTTCCTATGTCTAGCTTAATATCATGCTAGGATGCTAGAGAATGAGTTTTCATGCTTTGGGTGGAATACCCACCATTAAATGATGAGTATATGATGATTTATAGGTTGAGAACAAGGGTATGAAAGTATATGTGTTGGATTTGATTGTTGTTGGGTTTGATTATGTTTGTTAGGTATTTATGCATGTAAAACATGTTTAACGGGTTTAGGAACCCAAATGTTGGTTAAATCACGAAATGAGTTTGTGACCTAACTTTTGAAAGTTAGTCAACGAGTCAAATGTGTTTTGAGAGTCTTAGGATGATGGAGATCGTTGTTGTGAAATATTATGACTTTTGGGAGATTTTGGGTTTATGTGTTATTTGATGATTTAGGAATTCATTATAAGCATGAATGTATTGTATAAACAGTTAGATTGTAACGGGAAGTCATTTTAGTGGATAATGCACGACCTAAATGTGATGTGGTAAATCATTTCAATGAGACCCCTAATATCAAGTAACCAAGGCTCACACTCAACAAAGTTCGAAATGAGATGTGTTTTAACGGGTTTATGGTGAGATACTTAGAGATGACGTTTAGAGAGATCGATTTGGAGATCTGAATCTAAACCCCGAAATACATGATATGAGATCGATCTTATAGGACGACCATGTGAATGATAAATATCAAGAATGACTACCTGATCTAAATCTGTTGAGGTTCACAAACCTACCACGATCTAGGCATCAATTCGCGTTGATTCAATGAATACCAGAATTGGGCAAAAGTGTATTATTCATAAAACGGTAAAACTGCCTCTCAAACAACCCTAAAAGTTTTTAAATATGCTCAAAACCCTAAAAGCAATAAATTGTCGAAATTACAAAAAACCCGAAACTAATTAAAAAACTTCAATGGCCCGTAACCTTATTTAAATGACGTTTTTTTGGCCTTAAACATAGCTCGTAACTGAGCTTGGCTCAGTTGATTTTGTCCGTCTTTCCGAGAGCTTCGATTTGATATGCGGCGGGCCCCGTAACTCCACCCGAGTCAAAAGTTATGCCCTTTTCTGCGTACCCGGTCCAAACGGTCGAGATAATCAAGTGCGAGACTGCCTGCATCAGAATTAGACTAGATATGTAGTCTTATTATATGAATGAGAATTAGGCTAATTAATAGTCTAGGAAAACGAGTGGGACTCGTGGACGTCGATACTACGAGATTGGTATCGAGGGCACATGTGACTCAGGTGGGACTTGAGGGCATGATTTGTTTTATACATGTGTATTGCATGAGCAACACGACGGATGCGGATCAGAGGAGCATAGTTCATATGGTTTGTTGTGAGGACTTATGTGATCATCATCGTGCTACGTGGACATTGTGGTATTTTGGTTATGTACCTATTATTATGCGGTACTTGTCTATGAGATTTATCATGATTAAAAGGTTACCATGATTATTTATAGTTGAATATATATTATCATGCTATATTGTTATTTGTAGTAACTTGTTGGGTCATTATGACTCATTTCATGTTTTTGTTTCCTTAGTGTGCAGTTGATCGTTAGCTCGCGTTGAGGTCGAGTAGTTCGCGGTTGTAGCAGACGGTTCTTCCGAGGCTTAGCTCGTGGAGTATTATCATTAGTATTATTGTTATAAATACTTATTCTATTGTCATTCATTTCAGTGAGGTCAAATGTATATGTAAAGTTATGTACTTATGTAAACTTCACCTTGGGTAGATTTATGTTTGGGTATTTATAGTTGTGTTATTTTGGAGCCGACAAGTTATACCGTGTCGTGGTTTCTACTTAGAAGTTTATTCTAGATCCCTTCCGGTAAGTTGTCGCCGTCGATGTTGTTTGTTCTCGAGTAGTAGACTCGAGGCTGTAATTGTTGGGTTTCGACATGCAGTGTCGCCGATGACTTGAGGTTATATATATTTCAGTTTGGCAAACACGTGGTTTGTTGTGGGTGTGCAATGTTGTGCCACGCAGTTTGAATTTTTAGGCCGAGAGATTTACCATCTTTTTGGTTGTGTTAGCTCGGAGCTTTATAGCTTGGTCTCCCATTTTATTATATTTTGCAGTTTGTTGTTGTTATTGTTTTGTATTGCAGTTATGACTTTACTTTCTGGTTGGAGCTTGCTTAGCTCGATTGTTTAATGGGTGCCATTGTGCTTAGCAGGCAACTATCCATTGATTAGTTGGTTTAGCGACATGACCTTAGGGTTCCGTGTTGGAATTCGGGTCGGGTCGTCATAGATCGGAGATGGAGGCGATGCCAGATCTGAAGAGTGAGAGAACTTGGAGATGCGGATGATTGTGAGAGAGAGGTACAAAGTGTGAGACCGTGAGTGTGACGATGCAATTGGCGAGTATGAGAAATGTGGGCGCCCATCTAAGCCCATATTATTCCCATAAAATTTAATGGTTAAGTGAGCATGCCTATTTGTGCACAGATTAAAATTCAAGTGTGCCCATGTCCATATTTTAGTGGACGGTCTGGGCGGGCATATGGGCGTGAGTAGAATTTGCCACCGCTACCTTTAGGTAAAAATATAGTAGCCCTTCCAGAGTCTTCAACCAATTTTTCACTTTCATTTACTGTATAAACATTTCTTTCTCTCATCTTCATGCAAGAGAAATACTCTTTCAATTTTAATATGGTGTGAGTCGATGCACTATCAATGAGACATATATATTTATTTATTTATTTATTTATTCACCACTATATCTTGATTTAATTCATGTCACATTGTCCATCTTATCTGAGAAAAATATTGAAGTATTCAATCAAAACAATTATAAATACGAATAATAATTCTAAATTTTATTGAAATAAAGTACCAAACTTACAATATAGAAACATTAGCATAAAATATTAAAATACTAACTAAACTAGAACATGAATATCACTTTTCAAACATTCCGATCAATTCTTCCTTCCGGGAGTTCAAAGAAATCATAAACATCAAGATGTGTTCTATCCACGTTGATATCACCAATATTAACATCTTCAGGATATTTGGAAGTGAAATAATTTGCCTCAACACTTTTAGGATTTTTGCTAAGAGATGCTTGATAAAGCTTCATTAAATGTTTGGATGTACGATAGCTACGAGACCAATGCCCTTTCATGCCACATCGATAGCATTTGTTCTCATAAGTTTTTGGAGTCATTTCTTTCTCTTTCCATTCTTTATCATTTTTAGTCCACCTGTAGTGGTTCTTAGTGCTTCCATGATTTGAAACTTTCTGACTATCACGATGATTATGTGGAACACTTCTTCCTCGACCTCGATCATAACCACGTCCACGACATCTCCCACAGTCTTTAACACGATTAAACTCATGAGCTCTAGTAGCATTCACTCCAGGGAACAAAGTAGAGCCAATAGGTCGAGATTTATAATTTTTCATCAATAACTCATTATTTTGTTCAACCACAAGAAGGCACGAAATCAAATCAGAATATTTTTTGAAACTTAGCATATCTTCATCGGTACTATTTTCTCCACATAATTTCAACTAAGAAGTAATTTTAAACATATCAGAGTTATACTCACTTATAGATTTAAAATCTTGAAGCCTCAGATGCATCCGAGTATAACGAGCCTTTGGAAGTACGACCAACTTCAGGTGGTCATATGTTCACTCTACCAAAGGACTAATGGATCTTTTACTATGAAATATTCATTTTCAAGCCATGAAGATGGCGACAAAGAAAAATCATAGCTTTTGCTTTGATTTGTGCAAAAACTTTTTTTTTCTTTAGTAGTTTCTCCGAGACCATATGCATCTAGTTGAATTTCATCATCTAGAACCCATGACATATTTTTTTTCCAGAAATATCAAGAGTAACAAATTCAAGCTTTGCAAGATTAACCATGATAATCGAAACAAACAAAACTTACTATTATTCTCATGTTGAAAATTGGCTAGAGCTTTGTGTGTTCTTCACCAAAGTATTAAAAGTAGGCTAGAGGCTCATGCTGATAACGTGTTGAGAAATATATCAAATAAGGAAGAAAGATACATGGAGTAAGAGAATAGTAGAATATGTATTTTATAAACTTATTAATTCACCTCACACAACTTACTTTGTCTCTATTTACAGGTTAAAGATGGAGTGTATTATGAGATACATGGAGTAAGAGAATAGTAGAATATGTATTTTATATACTTATTAATTCACCTCATACAACTTACTTTGCCTCTATTTACAGGTTAATGTATTATGTATATAATAATAAGAATAAATCTCCAAAAGTGTAGGAGTTAGAAATATGAGAGACTATGATGAGAATAAACCTTCATAAGTGTGAGCGTTGAAAAGATGAAAGATCACAAAGGGGTTACAAAACATATTTTATGTAATGTATATGGACTATATTCTAAAAAACTAATTTGAGATGTTTCAATTTAAACATTCATTTTTGAAAAAAAGTATGTTTATCACCTCCATAATATCTCAAATTTTCCTTTTACATTTGACGCTAACATATTAGTTATTCTCAACCATTATTGTAATTATAACAAACTTTAATGTTAATTACATATCCCTTAATAATTAGAGTTTTCAAACAAAAACTTTCTGAGGTGGAATAAAGGGAGTATAAAACATGTGTTTTATTGAAAAAGGGAAAAATTATCTTTTTGACCATCGTTACCTGATTTGATCAACCACATTTTATAACTCTCAAATTGACCAATGTACTAAATAAGTTAGTATGTTGTAGTCCATGTCATTAACATGTCATCCAATTTTGTAACGAAACTGTTAATGTGGACTAACAGATAGATTTTATGAGGGCTATTCTCGTACATCCCCGTTAAAAATATAAAAACAAAAACAAAAGCAAAAAATGAGGTATGCTCATCATCTTCTCCCATCTGGTCAAATCCTCCGCCAACATTACTAACACCACCACCAGATTCAAAAAGGAATTGTCTGGTATAGGATCAACATTTACATTATTTGGTACAACAAGTGGTCCGCCCCTCACAAGCTCCTCATCAAGAACTTCCTCCTCTCCATCTCCACCACCAAACACCGCGCTGCCCCTTTCCCCTTCGTCTCCGACTGGTGGAAACCGTCTCCCTCTACACCGACCAAACCGGCGCCAACATCTCCGTATCTGTTCTCGTTGCTGGCGAATACACCGACCATCTCTACTCCCACGGAACCCACGTCACCCGTTTGTCTTTCTAAGAAGTAATCGTCTCCTCCGTTAAGACCTCCTGTTTCCCCGTCGACTACAAAAACGAGATCTACACCTTGCCTTACGCTTGGGTGGGAAACTCGGGCAAACAATGCCTCGAAGTTTGTGCTTACGCATTATTTATCATCTGTCTCCGGTCCCTCTAGCCCCCATCGTGATCTCCAGCCTTGGTTCCAATAGAGTCCACCGTGTCAACCGCGACCATCTCCTTTGATCCAGCCGAACCCAGCAGCTCTCGTATACGACTTGTTAGAACATTAATTTACATAAGACTTGTACACATAATCAAGAATAGGATCATATTTTTTACATAAGCATAATGAACGTAAATTGAAGACATACTGGAACCAATTGAAGCCATTAGTACGGAGTAATTGAATCCGATAGACTGTAATGCGGAACGAGAGTCTTCAATTCAAGTGGGTTTAGGTTTTCACCCCCTTATCTATTTCACATGCAATGGAACGTATGTATTTTTTTGTGGAGGCAACTATTAGGGTAAAAGAACGTAAGAAACCCTAATCCCCAAAAGACTTTAAATAGATAGGAGGTGGAACCTAACCCTAAAGTGTAATCAATCTCCCACCGTCCATCAAGGTGTAGAGATTTATTGGGCCTATTAAGATTTAATATACTTTAAGTATATTAGATGACTAAATTATATAAGCCCATAATGTTATTTGGCTAATATAATTAATTAAGGTCCATAACCAATGATTAGTTTATTCTAAGTTAAACCCGTAGGTCACAAAACATGGGCTAGACCCCGTCGGGTCTAACATTCTCCCACTTGACCAAGGTTATACTTAGAATAACCTCATAAGTTTGGTTTAATAAGAACGAACTATCATCTCTTTAGTTAGGTCATATTTTACAAAATACTATAATCAAATCGAAAGCAGTATATGTGTCCATTATTGTCACACAACCATCCTTCGGTTATAATCACAATATCTTAATAAAACATGACAGTCAAATACCTTAATAGCATGAACAAATATCTAATGGTTTCATAAAAATAACAATACAACCATGTTCATGAGGTTCAACTTAAGTGTTAGTTTCATAAACTTCAAATGTGCACTTTAAACAAGAAGTAACTAACCGTTAGTCATGATGTCCAAAACCAAGAAAACATAAAGTGATCACTTACAAAATAGTTTTACAGCAGTAACCCATTATCTAAAGGGAAAAACTTTCTACCAAACCCATGCTAGCAACATGTTTTCGAAAAAGATTAGGTGGTAAGCCTTTTGTCATGGGATCCGCTAGCATAGCGGATGTACTAATGTGCTGAATAGATACTACTTGATCATGGACTCTTTCCCTCACAACAAGATACTTGATATCGATGTGTTTTGTAGCACCGCTTGACTTGTTGTTCTTGGAAAAGAAAACAGCAGCTTGATTATCACAGTATATCAAAAGTGATCTAGATATGGTATCAACCACTCTAAGTCCTGTAATGAAATTCTTCAACCAAACACCGTGACAAGTAGCCTCATAGCATGCTACGAACTCTGCCTCCATAGTGGAAGAAGCCGTTAATGATTGCTTGACACTCTTCCATGAAACTGGACCTCCAGCAAGCATGAATATGTAACCTGATGTGGATTTCTTGGTATCGTTGCATCCATCAT
The DNA here is from genome assembly GCA_013146195.2 of Codonopsis lanceolata. Classification (NCBI taxonomy): domain Eukaryota; kingdom Viridiplantae; phylum Streptophyta; class Magnoliopsida; order Asterales; family Campanulaceae; genus Codonopsis; species Codonopsis lanceolata. The sequence goes on along the minus strand of CM028378.1, from coordinate 135,160,073 downwards.
AATCAAAATCAGAATAGCCAATAACTTCAAGGCTATCTGTTTTTCTGTAGGTAAGCATAATGTCTTTGGTACCTTATAAGTAGCGCATTACTTTCTTGGCTGCTTTCCAGTGACCCATTCCTGGGTTTATCTGATAACGTCCAAGCATACCATTGCACGCTAAATCAGGCGAGTACAAACTTGAGCATACATTATACTCCCAACTGCAGAAGCATAGGGAATGTGCTCCATTGCATCAAGCTCAAGTTGGTTCCTAGGACATTGTAGGAGACTGAATTTGTCACCCTTAACAACAGGGGCAACACTAGGAGAACAAGCGTGCATGTTGAACTTTTTGAGTACTTTATCAATATAGGCTTTTTGAGATAAGCCCAAAATACCCCGAGACCTATCACGGTGAATCTCAATGCCTAAGACGTAAGAGGCTTCACCAAGATCTTTCATATCAAAATTCTTTGAAAGAAAAGATTTGGTCTCATGTAACATGTCTTTATCACTACTTGCAAGCAAAATATCATCAACATACAGGACTAGGATGATAAATTTGCTCCCACTAACCTTTAGGTATATACATTGATCCACAACATTCTCAATAAATCCGAATTTACTAATCACATCATGAAATTTCAAGTACCATTGTCTTGAGGCTTGTTTTAGACCATAAATGGATTTCTTTAACTCACATACCATGTGTTCCTTGCCCTCAACCTCAAAACCTTGAGGTTGTCTCATAAAGACTGTAGGAAACAAGTCACCATGAAGGAATGCAGTTTTAACATCCATATGATGTAACTCTAAATCGTAATGAGCTACAAGGGCCATGACTATACGAAAAGAATCCTTTTTCGACACCGGTGAAAAAGTTTCAAAATAATCTATGCCTTCCCTTTGAGTGAACCCTTTAGCAACCAGTCTAGCTTTATATCGTTCAACATTGCCTTTAGAGTCAAGCTTAGTTTTGTAGACCCATTTACAGCCTACAGCTTTGGCTCCTTCAGGCAATTCAACGAGATCCCAGACATAATTTTTCTTCATTGATTCTAACTCATCATTCATGGCATCAAGCCACTGAGTTGAATGGTCACTTTTAAGGGCTTCTTGGAAGAACTTAGGATCATTTCCAATGCCAAGATCATAGTCAACCTCTTCAAGGTATACAAAATCATCAGATCTGTTTGGTTTTCTAGCCCTCTCTGACCTTCGAAGAGGTTGTTCATTAGCAGGAGGTTCATTAGGCTCATTAATGTGGGGTTCAACATTAGGTACAATCTCAGGTGCATCAACATTCTCAATCGGATCTAAGATTTGATCCTCATCAGAAGGTACTGGTGCTACAATATTTTGAGGAACATGAATAGAAACATGTTCTTGAATTTCCTATATATTTATTTTTCTTGGTGTACTCCCACTATAACCAGCAGTTTCTAAAAATTTTGCATACCTTGTTTCAACAATTCTAGTGGTATGAGATGGACAATAAAAACGAAAACCCTTTGATCGTTCAGGGTAGCCTATAAAGTAACAACTTATGGTTTTAGGATCGAGTTTCTTAATATGTGGGTTGAAAATTTTAGCCTCTGCATGACAGCCCCATACATGCAAATAACCCAAACTAGGTTTCTTTTGTGTCCATAATTCGTAAGGCGTTTTAGGCACGGACTTACTTGGAACTCTATTGAGTATATGCACAGCTGTTTTGAGAGCCTCAACCCATAGAGACTCGGGTAGAGTAGAACGACATATCATACTTCGTACCATGTCCATGAGGGTACGATTACGTCTTTCTGCAACACCATTTTGTTGGGGTGTACCCGGCATTGCATATTCACCAACGATACCATTTTCTTTCAAAAACAAGGCAAAAGGTCCAGGATGTTGACCCAAATCAAAGAATTTTCCATAATATTCTCCTCCTCTATCGGATCTTACAATTTTAATTTTAAGGTCAAGTTGATTTTCAACCTCAGCTTTATAGACCTTAAATACATCTAGGGCCTCAGATTTATCATGAATGAGGTAGACATAGCCATATCGTGAAAAGTCGTCAATAAAGGTAATGAAGTACTTATGTCCTCCAATACCCGGAGTAGTAAAAGGTCCACAAATATCAGTGTGAATAATTTTTAAAAGTCCAGTACTCCGGGTAGCTCCACGTTTAATACCTTTTACAAATTTTCCTTTAATGCATTCAACACATGTGCCAAAATCTGAGAAATCTAAAGGATGAAGAACTCCTTCCTTTATGAGTCGCTCCATTCTTCTCCTAGATATGTGGCCTAAACGTTCATGCCACAATCTAGAGGAATTATCATCCTTTAGTTTTCTCTTAATACCAGTTGGAACAACTATATCATTTACATTCATCGATTCTAAGGATTCAGAAAACGAAGGATCTAAACATAATTTGTAAAGGTTTCCCTCTAACAAACCAGAACCGACAACTTCAGAGTAAAAAGAAAGAGAGAAGCCTTTATTCTCAAACTTAAACGAAAAACCATAAGCGTCAAGTTTAGAAACAGAAATAAGGTTTCTAGTCATACTGGGAACATAAAGTATCAACTAAATCCAAATTGAAACCACTCTCCAAGACTAAACGGAGAGTTCCAACAGCTTCAACTTGAGCTTTCTCTCCATTTCCTACTATTACGTGTCGATCTCCTTTATTTAGTTTCTTCACGGAAAGGAATCCCTGTAATGAATTAGTAACATGCACAGTTGTACCAGTATCAATCCACCATGTGTTTAAAGGAACATTAATCGTAAAAGATTCATAACAAACATTAATTAGTGAACTACCTTTCTTCTCGAGCCACTCACGAAACTTAGGGCAATCCCTCCTCATATGTCCTTTCTCTCTACAAAAGCGACACTTGATGTTGCCAAGGCCTTTGCAGTAGAAGAGTTTGCCTTATGCGCTTTAGTGGTAGAAATACTCCTGTTCCATTTTTTGTTACTTTTGGCATAAGTTTTTCCTTTTCCCTTAGATGGTCCAGATGTGATGATATGGGCACTTTCAATCCTCTCGGATTTAAGTCTTTCTTCTTCTTGAGCACACATGCTCATTAGCTCACTCATCTTCCATTTTCACTTTCGAATTATAGTTGACCTTAAATTGGCCAAAGCTGCAGGAAGAGAAGTCATAATGAAGTGAGTGAGAAAACCTTCGAGATTTCCATGTCCATTGCTTTAAGTTGAGCAGCCATGTCACTCATCTTCATAATGTGCTCACGTACACCACTCACACCATCATACTTAAGCGTGACCATCTTTGTGATAAGAGTTGTAGCCAGTGCCTTTGAAGAACCCATAAATTGTTCTTCGATATGAGCAAGATACTCCTTAGCATTATTAGAATCAGGAATTGCTCCGCGAATAGCCGTGCTAATGGAACCTTTCATAATCAATAGGGATATGCGATTGAACGCTCCCACGCCTCAGCGACTTTAGCCTCGGCCGCTTTCACCAGTAATTGGTGGAGGAGCATTCACACGTAAGACATAATCCAAATCAGAAACTCCAAGAATAATGCCAATATGCTCTTTCCATGAGGCAAAGTTCGTACCACTCAGGATTCAATAGAGGAAAGACAACTCGTAATAGTAGCTGCAGGATTAAATGCTAAAGGAAAACAAAAACAATCATCCAAATTACGATCTTAAGAAAAATCCACAAAATACAATAACAAATCATTAATGTTTAAATAAACTGAAAAATAAGCAGTTTATCTATAAAAAAGGTAAAATACACAAAAACCTTTTTTTATTCAGAAATCTAAGGCATCATTAATAGCCTTCCGTTGGGCCGACTATCAACATACAAGTGATCTCTCATTAAATCATTAGGAAAATCATGAAAAGTTGAAGCCACTTAAAAATTATATCACCGTTGGGCAGAAATAATTCAAGTCATGCAACTTTATATTTTCGTTTCATTATATTCAATAACCAAAAATACGAATCTTCCGTTGGGCCGATTTATATTTTAAATTAATGAATATTTCATGAGGTGATTTTATCGTTAGCTTAATTTGTCCAAAAAAATGAACTTCCGTTGGGCTGTCCAATTTTCAAACAAACAAGAATCACAAATACTGATATAAGTACTCAAAAGAATTCTTTAAACTTGTATTAATATGTCACAAAATATGAATATCGATTAATTGAATTAATCGAAACAAACGAGCACGATAGAGACATCAGTATGTAATTCATTTGAGTTGAGATAATAAACAATGAAATCATGAAGCCCATTAACAACTAATCAAATAGTCATATTAATCATGAATTATATATCAAACTGTTGGAATACTCACAAAAAATGCATCTTCAAATTACTTTTGCAAAAGACATGCATCTTCAAACTGTTGGAATACCTTTTGCAAAAAGGCATGCATTAATCAATTAATGCTAACTGACCTTTCGGCAATTAACCTTAAAAATCGCAACAGCTTTGGCAATTGATTCATTAGCAATTGACCTATCATGCTAACTGACCTTTCTGGAATTTTGCAATTTGCACAGTTTTGTATTATCAATCAACAGTGAAATATCATAATTAAAATCACTATCGGTTGCAATAATAAAACAAAGAACTGTTATGAGGCCCGGAACCAAGGAATTTAATAACCATGAACTGTAACAAGGAATAGGCCTGGAACCAAGGAATTTGACAACCATGAATTTAAAGAACAGATAGCCTTGAATTTAAGGATTACAATTCATTGATAAAAGTCAAAAATTGACAACCAGACAAGGCAAAGCTTGATGCCATGAATTTTCAGTTTTTTGACCGGAAGAAAGCATGACGAAAGGAGGTCGCAATGTTGGTAATCGGTAACCTTACCATGCATTATGATTATGTAAAATTAACATGGCTCTGATACCACAATGTTAGAACATTAATTTACATAAGACTTGTACACATAATCAAGAATAGGATCATATTTTTCACATAAGCATAATGAACGTAAATTGAAGACATACCGGAACCAATTGAAGCCATTGGTACGGAGTAATTGAATCCGATAGATGTAATGCGGAACGAGAGTCTTCAATTCAAGTGGGTTTAGGTTTTCACCCCCTTATCTATTTCACATGTATGTATTTTTTTTGTGGAGGCAACTATTAGGGTAAAAGAACGTAAGAAACTCTAATCCCCAAAAGACTTTAAATAGATAGGAGGTGGAACCTAACCCTAAAGTGTAATCAATCTCCCACCGTCCATCAAGGTGTAGAGATTTATTGGGCCTATTAAGATTTAATATACTTTAAGTATATTAGATGACTAAATTATATAAGCTCATAATGTTATTTGGCTAATATAATTAATTAAGGTCCATAACCAATGATTAGTTTATTCTAAGTTAAACCCGTAGGTCACAAAACATGGGCTAGACCCCGTCGGGTTTGCTCCATCAATCTCCACCATTTTTCATCTTCTCCGACCAAGGTCTCTGTCTCTGGTCACGTATTATCAGTCCGAGGAAGGCAATACATCAACAATTTGGTGAACGGATTCTCAGTATTGTTATTTCGAGATAATTTGGACTTCAATGGTTGACTGGTCGTAGCAATTTAGGGATTTCCCCAACAAGCAGGTCACGTATTCTCTGTTTTGACCAAGAAGATTACACTTTTTTGTTTTTAAATTTTTAAATTTTGTCTTTATATTTATAAAATCCCTTCATTAGTAGACATTAACACATCTGTTACGAAATTGGATGAGATGGATCACAACGTACCAATTTTTTAATATATTGATCAATTTAAGAGTTATAAAATTAAATATGACTGGTCAAATCGGTTAGTTGATAATAGCACGATGGTAAAAAAAAAATTTCCTTTTAAAAAAAAAAGGAAAGAAGGAATGAATGAAGGATATAGCGCATAGTATATGACGCCCGTTTTGGGTTGGTTCAAATGGAGCAATTTTGAAGCAATGACTGGGGTAAGAATTCGATCTATTATGGAATTTATGGTGATGTACGTAGAGAGAGAGAAAAAGGGTGTGGTTGGAAATGGAGATGCCCTGAACTCTGAAGGAACAAAAAAAGCCAAAAACAAGCCAAGAAACAAAAATAAAAAACCATCGTTGGCCGGCCCTTCCATTCCCCATTTTTAAAACCAAACAAAAAGTCAACCATTACCAAAAAAACTTCATTCAAACCTTATAACCCACGCCACTCTTCATCACAACAACCAACTCACCATTATATTTGTTTTCCTCTCTCGGACTCATGATTCTAAAGCACAACCAACAAAACTCTCTTCCTCCACCACTCTCCCGCTCTCTGGCACTCACATTACTCTCCCTCACCCTCACGCAATTTCAAAAAAGAAGAACAACAACAACATTAACAAACTCTTGCGCATGAAGAGATCTAACAAACAAATCGATCAAAGAAAATAAAGAAACCAACTCCATCGCGTTCATCCGTTTTTACCACCATCTTCTTCTACACATTTCTTGGAGTAGGTATAAATTCTACTCATATAGTTTAATTCTTCAACCTACAACTTTATATTTGCTACTAGTTTGTTTTTTTTTCTTTTTAGGTTTTCATTATGTGATGAAAATGTAATATATTGCCTTCAAAGTTTTCTGTAATTTTTAGTATCTTTAAATAAATTCTCTGCTCATGATTTTAGCTTTCCAAATGTGAATGTTTGAAGATTATAATTGCTATAAATGTGTTAAATCTTGTTTATAATGTACTTCTTTAATGTCTAGCTAGTGCATTTGTAAATAATTTTTATGTACTTATGGAGTTGATATGCTTATGTGCATTAATGCTTAGTGTTCACATTGTCAATATATATATATATATATATATATATATACATTTCGAAATCGAGAGATATCTACTGGAGCAAGTGCTATCCGAGAACAATTAGCTGATCTAGATTTACGAATAATTATAAATGATTCATTCCTAGAATGGAAAGAATTGGGGGAAGAAGGTCCCACAGGGAATGAACGGGAAGATCGTAGGGTTAGAAGAAGAAAAGATTTTTTGGTTAGACACATGGGATTGGCTAAGCATTTTATTCAAACAAATATAGAACCAGAATGGATGGTTTTATGTCTATTACCAGTTCTTCCTCCTGAGTTGAGACCAATCATTCAGATAGAGGGGGGGGGTAAATTAATGAGCTCAGATATTAATGAACTCTATAGAATAGTTATCTATCAGAACAATACTCTGCTAGAGCTATTAACAACAAGTAGATTTACGCCTATAGAATTAGTAATGTGTCAGGAGAAATTGGTACAAGAAGCCGTGGATACACTTCTTGATAATGGAGTCCGCGGACAACCAACGAGGGACGGTCATAATAAAGTTTACAAGTCGTTTTCCGATGTAATTGAAGGCAAAGAGGGAAGATTTCGCGAGACTCTACTTGGTAAACGCGTCGATTATTCAGGGCGTTCAGTCATTGTTGTAGGTCCTTCACTTTCATTACATCGATGTGGATTGCCCCGCGAAATAGCAATAGAACTTTTCCAGACATATATATATATATATAAACTTGTTATTTAGGATGCATCTTTTTTTTTTGTAATAATAATATAACTTTTGGATATTATAATTGGATTGTTAAACTCTTCTATGATTATAATATATTTTTTTCTATTGTTACTAATATTAAACATTTTTTACCTAAATATTTTTAAAATTAACATAAATTTCTAACTAACGTGAGATACATATTCCCTATTGGTAATAATATTAAAAATATTTGACCTAAAGACTTTTAAAACTAATATTTAACTTGATAATAATAGTAGAAGTTTTTTTTGTTCAAAAAGTCATTATTCATTTTTAAACAATATAGGATAATTATTTTCTATTTCTATTGGTAATGAAAGTTTAATTCTTTTATCTAAAAACTTTTAAAACCAACATCACTTTTTAACTATGTGGTATACATATTTTCTATTTGTAATAATAGTAGTCTTTTATCTAAATACTTTTTAACCAACATCTTTTTCTAAACAATGTGAGATACATATTTTCTATTGGTAATAACATAAAAATGCCTTTATTTAATGACTTTTATAACAAATACTCATTTCTAAATAATGTGAGATGCATGCATCTCTTTGTAACCAATGTGAGATACATCATCTAAAAACTTGTTAAACCAATATCACTTTTCTAACCAATGTGAGAAATATTTCTCTTCTATTGGTACTAATGGTAAACTTTAAAAACCAGCATTGCTCTCTAACCAATATGAGATACATCTTCTCATTTGGTAATAATAGATTAATAGTAGAAGTCTTTTATCTTAAAAAAAAAATTATAACCAACATCTCTTTCTAAACAATGTGAGATACATCTCTTCTTTTATATTGATGATAAAAATAGAAATTTTTTATCTAAAAACTTTTAAAACAAACGTCACTTTTTAACCAATGTATGATATATCTTCTATTAGTAATAATAGTAAAAGCCACTTATCTAAAATTAAAATCAACATCACTTTCTGATTAAAATTAAAGTCTTTTATGTAATGATTTTTTATGCTCCTTCAATTCTATTTAGATATAAACTTTTTATTGCTAATAGTTTCTATTCTACAAAATAAAACAAAGATATTGCTACTACTTTCACCCCCAAATTAAGGAGTAAAAATAACTCCTAAACATAACCTCAATTAGCAATTAACACGTGAAGTACCACCCACTCTTAAAAGTAAACACTACCGCCTTTTTTTCACTCCTTGAATACATATTTAAAATAATGATGACAATAAAAAAATAAAAAACAACAAATAGATAAATTATAAATGTTAAATCATTATAATGAAGTAGATAGTTGTTGCCTGTATATAACCATAGTAATTTAACATCCCTAAATTAACCTTCCGAAAAGTTTAAAATCGAGGAGTAGTATTTAATTTTAGCCTTTCAATGTTGATTTCGCTTCGTTTGGTGTAACGAAACTTTTTAAAGGTCAACCTTTTCTTAAAAAGTTGACTTAAATCACTGTTGTTACTACAAATGTGTGGTGAGTTTAAAATGTTAATGTTTGTCTCCTAGGACTATGAATAACAAATTTAGAGAAAGGGGAGGAGTAAAAATAAAATTTTCGACCATCGTACAAATTGGGGAAATCCAATTTGGCTAATAACATTTTATAAAGACCAAATTAACCAACCAACTTTTAATGCGGTTGCAATGTCGTCCTCCCCGTTTCATAAAAACCAAATTAACCAACCAATTTTTGTCAATATCTTCCTTCTATAGCAATTTTTTGGCCCAATATTGACAAAAGTTGGTTGGTTAATTTGGTCGTTATGAAACAAGGACGACATTGCAACCAAATTAAAAGTTGGTTGGTTAATTTGGTAGTTATGAAATGTCATTGTTCAAATTGAATTTCACCAATTTGTACAATGGTAAAAAATGTGGTATTCCCGGCAGAAAACTATATATACCACCTTTTGCGGGTGATCAATAGAGCAGATTGATCGATCGTTCAAGCCAGTTAATTGTACTTGTGCATTTTACTTTTTAACTAAATCCACTTTCTTGGTCAAGTTTGAGAATCCCCCCGCCAGTTATATATATGTATATAACTTATGCTTTCCACTAAAATCATGTCCCAAATGAATCAAAGTCGTTTCACTCTCACCTTCCACTAAATCATGTCCCATGGCCATAGACCAATGAAGATGACACAAATTAAAGGAAACGCAACTATAGTTTCTCATATATTATTTATATATATACACTTAATTAATCTCTAACAGGGTGCAAAAGCCAGAAACAATGGAGCCTGTGCGTGTTTGCAGCAATGAAACAAGGCTGCATCTAAGAAACATCAAAGCTATCAGGGTATTGCTTTTACTCTTAAACTGCATTTTACTCTCTATTGGCCAAGTCGGGGGTCCACTCCTTGTAAGGCTCTACTTCTTGCATGGAGGAAAGAGACGATGGCTCACTTCTTGGTTACTAACTGCTGGTTTCCCCATCATGTTCTTCCCTGTTGCCGTTATCTACACAAAAGCTCGACGCAGCATGCGCTGCAGAACTAACCTCTTTGTCACACCAAGGCTGGTCCCGGCTTGTGCCTTGTTGGGGTTCCTCCTTGGTCTTTGTAGCTACCTTTACTCCTTTGGTATGTCCTACCTTCCTGTTTCCGTTTCTTCTCTTCTAAGTACAAGCCAACTTCCTTTCACATCAATATTTGCGTTTATCATGGTGAGGCATAAGTTCACTCATTACTCGATAAATGCTGTGGTTTTAATGACTTTTGGATCACTTATTCTGGGGCTCCATATGGATGGAGATCGTCCGGTTGGGGTCTCCAATGGTAAATATATGCTTGGTTTTCTCATGACCCTGGCTGGTGCTGCTCTTCATGGCTTCATATTGCCTGCACTTGAGTATGCAAACTCGAAAGCCGGATCATCCGTCAGCGTTGGTGTCATCATGCAAATTCAGTTACTCATTGCGATGTTTGCCACTCTTTTTTGCACTGTCCCCATGATCGTCAACAAAGATTTTCAGGTAAGATCGATCCGTTACACTTGACCTGACCACAATCATTTGGCAAAGATATATTCTCTAATTCCACCAATAGCTTTATGAAAATTAGAATCGTAAAAAAATAATATGTATGTGCAGGCTATTCCAAAAGAGGCAGCAGAGTTTGGTCTTGGAGAGAGCAAATACTACCTAATACTGATATCGGCAGCACTAACGTTGCAATTCAACCTGATAGGAAATTTCGGGGTGATCTATTATGCTTCGTCCCTCTTTGGAGGCATCGTGTCATCTCTTTTGGTTCCAGTCCAACAAATCTTTGCTGTGATTCTCTTACCCGAAAGCTTCAATGCCGAAAAGGGAATGGCCCTAGCCATGTGCCTTTGGGGTTTCGCGTCTTACTTCTACGGGGAACACAAAGTAAGCAGTAAGAAGCTGAATGCAGCAAGCGAAGAACCAGAGAAACAAGTACAAGTAGAAATAGTTTGATTTGTTATTTCATCGAAGAAAACGTTTTCCATAGCCTTAAGCTTTTAGTTCCTGAAACATAAATCTAAAAATCTCTTAATTAATTGATCCATCAGTTCATACCACTGAAGAATATTTATATTAGTAACAAATAAAATGCAAAAAAAATTAAAAATCCATCATAATTGGTTGATTCCTAGTATAAGTAATGAGCCACAACAGGCGCCATTAAGATTCCTTGCCACAAATTTAGGAACAAATTGTGGTCGGTCTACTTTTTAAAGTTTATAACCCCTTTAGTCAAGTGTTTTTTTTTAATTGGAAAATGACACTTTCAAAAGAGAAATGACTGTGATACCCTTAATGAGTCTGAGGTGCGCTACGCTACGTTTTTGTATCCCGGTTCAAAAATATCGGGTTAAATTTATGATCCACAGTGCAAAAATTAATACAATAAAATTTATGAAAAGCGATTCAAAAATAGACTAGAAAATTAAACTTTAAACCGCGATACAAAAATTAATGTAATGAAACCGCAATTCAAAAATAAACTAGGAAATTAAACTTTGAACCGTGGTGTAAAAATTAATGCAATGAAATTTATGAACCGCAATTCAAAAATAGTCTAGAAAATTAAACTTTGAACTGCGGTGCAAAAATTAATACAATGAAATTTATAAAACGTAATTCAAAAATAGACTAGGAAATTAAACTTTGAACCTTGATGCAAAAATATTATCTAATTCATTTTTGTACCGCGATACAAAAGCGTAAATAACCGGTTTACGTCCTCTACCTTCTTCTATCTCCTCCGTCGTAAGTATTCTTCTTCCTCCTCCTTCTTCGCCTTCGTCCCAATTGAAAAATCCTTCAACTCAGCGCAGATCCATTATAGTTTCATATTTCATGAATCAAAAAACTCGTTTACCTTTCAGGGGCGTTGCTCTCGAACCCCCACAAAGGGACGCTGCCCCCTCGACCCCCGCGTTTCATTGCGCATAATCACGATTTTCGAATTCAAAATGTATTATCGGAGCTGTTGAAGAAAATGATGACATTTTTGAAACATTATTTCAAAAAATGATCTTTTACGATTATAAAAAAAACATAAATTTTTAAAGTTATAAACTTTGGAAAAAAGACCGACAATACTGTACTCCATTGAGAAACCCATTAATCCCAACACTTGCACTAATTTCCAATCACATTTGTGCAAGTCTTTAGAAACTTGTCGGATCGGATGAGGATCCAGTTTCCACTACTTACTAGTAGGGGTGACAATGGCTGACATGACACGATAGCACGAACCAGTATGACACGATTATAAAACACGATTAAAGAGACAAATAACACGATAAGACCAGCACGACACGACACGACACGACACGAAACACGACACAAAAGATACGAAATTATTAATATATTCAAAAAAATAATAATTATTATATTTATGATCAAATTAGATATATAACATAAAAATATAATAATGAAATATAAACACGACACGATAGTACGAATTACGACCCCTACTCGAAGGTAGGTAAAGCAAGCTAAAGACTTGTCGTATGAACAAATAATGTACAACTTTAACTAGTGCTCTCTCATCTACAAAGTTGGGTCATGAATTTGTTTGGGTCCCAATATTATAATATCATCGCATAAGTCACACTCATTTATATTATTCTTTATAATAAATGTCGATATCAATTTTGATTAATGAGTCTATCATCAGCAAAAAGAAAAAAGTATTATCTCCTTAAAAGGAGGCCAAAGTTGAATTATTGTCGATGAGATAACCATAAACGACAATGCAAAGATCATTTTTATTTTGTATTAAAATATGATTACTTTATAATGTAGCATATTCTTATTAGTTGGATATTTTATGGGTCCTAATACTCCAATCAATGAAAATATATCACATCACAGAGTACCTATATTTTGATGTAAAATAAAATTTGTCAAACATCCATTCTTAAAGGGATAAGAGCATTCAAGTTACTTCCATCTAAGAAAACGTGGCCATGTAGGGACATTGGTATTTAGTAAGTGTGTCTTTCCTTCCATTGTCGAGGAAGATCAATATAACTTCTCCTCCGTTAATCTTATCAAATATCAACATGAGCAAAATTGAATCTTTCTTCGTGGTGCTTGACGGGGAGTTGGTCATACAAAATGCGAACAAGTTCAAATGGACAACACCACTTATCTATGTGATAGAAGTATAAAAGTGTGATATTATTAGTCAATTTTATGATTAATTATAGAGTAAATATTACACTTTTGGTTGTTTTGTGCTTCTTAATAATTGTAGGTATGAAGGGAGCTGACAAAAGAGGAAAACTAAGAAAAAAATGTTGGATTGCAAGAAAATGAAATTCTGTGGTGTCACGTGGGCATGTGCTGTCTAAATTCCGGAACTGAAGTTGTTGTCAACTTGCTGGAGAATTGTTCAGCAGATCTTCTGGACAGTTAGAGAAGTTGTTACCTCTTCCTAAATTATTTCTTTATTAAAGGAAAAACTGTTTTGGTAGTTATTGGTAGTTTTAGGAAATTAATGGTAGTTTTTTATTGAAAGAAAAACCGCCAAGAAGTGGCCTTAGTGGGGGGAAGGTGGTCATATTTTGGCTGTAATTTGGCAGGCTCGGGCAGTCACTTATGGGGAGGAAAAGTCACACATGTTATTGGAGAGAAAGAAGAGAAAAGAGTGGTACTCTTTCTTTAGTTCATCAACACTTGCTGGAACATTTTTATTCTTGATTTTTGTAAGTATTTTAATTATGTTTAGTAACTAAATATTTTCTTCCAGTCAATGAACAATTAAGTCTCCAACATTTTACTTCTGTGAGATCTAATGGAATCAACTCTTGTTTCATTACAAATATTTATTCATTCTCCATTTAGCACGTTGTAAGATTATTGTGTTTAATTGATGTTTGTGGCCAGAATATTAATTAGCATAATAGTCTATGGCTAGTTAACACTGTTGATCCGTAATTGTCTTCGGTTTTAACAAAGTGACAAGTAATACACCTTTTAGGCATTACAAGCATAATCGGACCGTATTACGGGAACGAATAATCTTAGTTACATGTTATTGCTTCAATATACATGACTTTGAATCGAGTCTTTCTTTTCTTAATGCAACCGGGTTATTAAATCTTACGAGCGTCTCGGAGGTTGTAATTCGGTTAGACAATAATTAACGAGTTTCTCTTGATTATCAACACGATCAGGAGAGATTGAGCGTTAGGCGTTTGTCGATACTTATAACCGGTTTATTTGTGATTTAAGAAGACATTTTTGCATCTATGATCAGAAGTGAAATGCGAGATGAAAATTGGTTCATTGACTGAACTTTTAATTTATTGAATCAAATCAAGCTTTAATCTGTTAATTTAATTAAAAGCATTAATTTTCAGTTAATTAGTTGTTAGTCTATTTTTAGTTAATTAAAAATCGGCATTCGTAAATATTATTTACTTAGTAAAATTCTAAAAATGAATAAGTACAACGTTCCCTGCGGATACGATCCCGACTTACTTTATACTCGTTATTAAGGAAGTAGGAGAATTAATTTTGACGATTTGACACTCATCACTATGCCACCTGAATAAAATTTACTACGATTTTGATAATGGCCTAATGTATCGATGCGATTGCTCTAATGGTTTCACGGGAAAACCTTACCTCTATAATGGTTGTCAAGGTACTATTTTGGTATATCTATGTGTGTCATACTTTTTCCTTCTCTTTCTCATATAGTTCGACATTAATGAGTGAATAGATGCAGCTGCAATCTGCAACATAATTGTGATAAACACACCTGGGTAACGACACTTGGAGATGGAGGCATAGCATCAGTCTCAGAATAACAAGTAGTTCGAGTGTTTGGAGGTGAGTAGAAATATGCATGCTTTTCTTTTAAAATTTATTAATGTCAGTATTGTTTTGGTAGATGTTCTTGTTGAACACTACAAGTTGAAGTTAATGCATAGGCATAAGTATGGGTATTGCAATCACACTCGTGATGATGATTTCCTGTACTGGGAATCAGACGAAGGCGCACAATCAGATGCAGGGAGACAATTTTTAAGCTAAAATAGTGGTATGATGTTACAGAAACTGCTATTTGAATGTGAGGATCCTGGCAGTGTGGCAATCTTTTTTCACTAAATATGACTTTAAGAAGGCAACACAAAACTTGAATGAGGGGAAAGTTACCAAGTTTAGCTAGCAACATAACGTTAGCCATCAAGAAGTCAAGAGTAAATGACTGGCACCAAGTCGCAGGTTGAGCAGTTCATCAACGAAGGATTATTCAATCAAAAATCAATCATCCAGACGTTGTAAAGCTCCTGTTGTGTTGCCTAGAGACATGTGTTCCCTTACTGGTATATGAATACATAACCAACAAGAATCTCCACCAGCATTTACATGAACAAGAATACACATCCTCAATGACACTGGAAACCCGCCTAAAAATAGCTTCAGAGACTCACTGAAGCTCTTGCTCAAAATAGTGTCAGTGCTTTAGTGTTCTCCAGCGCTTGAAGCACTGTTTTAAACCACCAAATGACTAGCGAAATTGAGTCAAAATAGAAAGAAAATTATAATCTGATAATTATCCCAATAATATTTTTATAAAGAATTAAATAATCATTTGGTCCCTGGACATGTCGAAAAAAAATGTTTTGGTCTCCGGACAAAAAAACAATTGAAGGTGGTCCCTGGACATGTTTTTTTGGATCAATTTCCCCCCTCCCACCGTCAGCGTTACATTTTCCGTCCAATATTATTTCAAATGCCAAAAATACCCTCACTAAAAAGGTTAATATTGACTGACTATTCAAAATATCCAAAATATAGGGGGTTAATGTGACAATTCAAAAATACCCTCTTTATCAGCTTCTCCAGTTCATAGCCGTCGCCATCGCCCTCAATCTTCAATATTCTCTCACGTCGCCCAGCTCCATCATCGTCTTGACTAGACGCACTTTTTTCCTTGTGGCAGTCCTCTGCCTCCCCAACCCACTCGATCATCCCTCTTACATATCAAATCTCACTCCAAAGAAAAGGAAAACAAAAACTAAGTCAAATACTCCCTTCTCTCTCTCCTCCGTTCAAACCCAACCGCCAAATCTCTTTCGCCCAGCGACCTCGTTCATTTTTCTCCGGCAAAGCTCCACCAAGGCCACCATCTTCTTCGTCCAACAGCCCCAGACCTACTCACCGGTGAGTCTTCTTCTACTGCGACCATCTATCTCCATCAGCCACCGTCTCCTTTTCTCAGTTGCAGATCCGATAATCACTAACTCAGCTTCCACACCCGCCATGTCTGAAGCAATTCCCAATCTGCATGCTCTCTTTCTCCTTTGTTCTCTTCCTGCATCCAGCAGGCCTCATATCTCAACCCAGCCATCACCCGACCCCAACAACCCATCCTAAACCTCGCTCCAGGCCGCCTCTGCTGCCGATCTTCTTTCTCTCTCTTCAGCCTCCACCAAACACTCCATCTAGTCAGTCAGACCTCTCCGCCATCTCTCATCCAACTCCGGCTCCCTTCCGTTCAAACCCAACTATACCCAACAACTTTTTCATCTTCACCGGTCAATCCCTATCAAAACCCAAGCAATTAGCCGGCGCCATCTCCCTTCTCTATCTTCTCCGTTCAAACACATATTGGAGGAGGATGGTCCGTGTTGGGTCCAATGTTTGTGGTGAAGAGTGAGTTTTTGTTGGTGGTGGCACAGGTACCAGAAAATGCTTTGGTGGGTTTGATCGTATTCGATGGGATGGTAAGGGTTTATGATCTTGACTTTACTTAGTATTTGAAAGTTGTGATTTTTAATGGTTTAAGTGAAATAATAGCAGATTAATACAAATTTGGAAAGGCATTCAACTTGTTTGATCACACAAATTTGTTTGTTTTGTTAGGAGCATTATGTTAAAGACAACTAACCCCTTATATTTTGCTCTTCTTAAAAAGTCGGCCATAAGAAACTTTTTAGTAAGGGTAATTTAGTCATATTGTATAAAATTAGACGGTAAAACTAACAGTAATGGTGGGAGGGGGGAAATTGATCCAAAAAACCAAGTCGAGGGACCACCTTCGATTGTTTTTTTGTCCGGGGACCAAAACATTCTTTTTCTACATGTCCAGGGACCAAACAATATATTAATCCTTTTATAAACGTCCCATTAGTGGCTAGCCACTGCCACTTCTCTTTCTTCATTTAATCGCTACTCTGCAGGCTGGTGGAAGAGTTACACTTATTATAAAATGAAAAAAAACAGGCTATTGATGTAGCTTATGGGTTAGTTTTTATGGCTTATGACTTCTCATATGTCATTTAAAGAATGTTTGATTTCAAATGTGGAGTAATAAGTCATAAATAGAGTACAAGCCAACTAAAACACAACTCACCTTATAAGTCATAACCATTAGAGTTGGTGCTGAAAACTTATCAGATAAAAAAAAACAGATGAACAGTGTCATTAAATAAAATTTTCATATTCCAAAACTACCCTCATTTAATAATAATAATAATAATATTGATAATAATAATAATAATAATAATAATAATAATAATAATAATAATAATAATAATAATAATAATAATAATAATAATATGAATATGAATATTATTTTATTTCAGCACTATTTCAACTTATTAATCACACACACACACACACACACACACACACACACACACACACACACACACACACACACACTAACTTATGAAACCTAATAAGCACTTTTAAAAAGCTAAATCAAACATCACCAGTCATTAGTCATCATTTATAAGTCATAAGTAATAAGTTATCAGTCATAATTAATAAGTCATCAGCACATATCAATAAGCTAAATCAAACGGGCCCTATGAGCTGTCTTTGTCCTCTGCATTCTTTTAAAAAATTGCATGATTTTGTGTTTGCTATAGAACCACCAGTTAATGACAATACTAGTAGAGCCATTTGAAGGGCTTTACAATGACGTAGTCCACCAAGGTATCTAGCCTAGTAATATTTGTTAGAATATCCGTAAGTATTAGCGATATACTTTGTAACTAAGGTAACCTATCTCTATACAAAAGCTACGAGATCATACAATGGTGGCCAAGAGAGCCGCATGGTGCCAAAAAGACGGAGGGATGAAGGCATGAGTTGACAAGGTACGAACTATGTTATTAATGGTCCTAATTTTTCGTTCGGCTGTCCCATTCTGAGAAGAAGTATAGGGACAAGACAGACGAAAATCGAGACCATTTATGTGGCAAAAGTTCGAAAATTGCTTGTTATCAAATTCGCGACCATTATCACATTGAAAATTTTTAATATCACGTTCAAACTCATTGCAGATGTAAGCACGAAAAGATAGAAATGTAGAAAAAACATCCGATTTAGGAGCAATAGGAAAGAACCATAAATATTTAGAATAATCATCGTAGAATAAAACATAATATCGATGGCCGGACGAACTCAAAGCAGGAGATGTCCATAAATCACTATGAATAATATCGAAAGGTAATAATGTTTTAGATTGTGAAGAAACAAAAGGAAGTTTTACATGTTTGCCCAAAACACAGGCATGACAAATATGCGAAACGGAAGATGACCCACAATCTATCATATTATTTTTCCGAATAGACTCTAAGACCGGAGTGCTAGGATGCCCTAATCGTTCGTGCCACAAAGTAGAAGACGTAACAAAAACTGAAGGTGAAGTAAAAACAACCGAATTTGAAGTAATAGGATAGAGGTCGTCACGACTATTACATCTCAGAATATGTCTCCCCGTCTGGAAGTCCTTCACAGAAAAACCAAACGGATCAACTTCAACGATGATAGAATTGTCAGTAGTAAACTTCCTAACTTACACTAAATTCTTAACAATTTGTGGAGCATGTAAAACATTGCGAAGAGCAAGAGGAGGTAGGGGAAGGGCCAAAGTAGCATGTCCATAACCATGAATTGGAATAGAACTACCATTACCTACTATGATGCCATGTTTATTGCTTAAATTGTAATAAGAGTGAAGAGTACCTGCCGAGTTCGTTGAATGAGATGTCGCCCCGGTGTCCATAAACTAAGTTGGCGGAGGTGGAGTTAAACCAAGAGTGTGCATGGCGGCTTCAACATCAGTGGCAATGGAGGGGCCAGAAGTAGCAAAGGCTTGGGATGGACGAGGACCCAATACACCAGAAGAAGGTTGCCTTGGGGAAGGAGTAGGAGCTCTCGGCCAAGAACCAGCAGCAGGTGTGGACGGGTCGGGACAAGGTGGAACAGACCATGGTCAGTATGCCCCACCCCACGGTTGGTGACCTGCAGTGCCCCATGTCGACTGCCAGGATGAAGACAGATCGGAAGTGCGGCCACCTATTGGAATTGAAGCCCTTGGACCTCCCTTGGTACCATTCTTGTTACCCTTATTACCCTTATGTCCAGATACCTTAGCAGCAGTGCATGAACCAGAAACAGGTGGAACAGAAGAACCACTCGACGTCGTTGTAGAAGGGAACGAGACAGCATCACGAACTGTCAAAGCCGCGGTTGTAGCCACCTTTTTCTGAAAGCCTGCTTCTTCCAAAGTGACCATGGATCGAGCCTGGTAGAACTGTGGAAAGGGATTGCTTTGACGGAGCAAAGTAGCCACACCATTATAGGCCTCGGAGAGACCCGCAACCATCTGCAATACCAAAGGTTCATTCGAAACCGGGCACCCTACGTTTTTCAACTGATCAGACAACTGTTTAAGTTGTTGACAATATGCCGAAGCAGAAGGAAAGGAATCCATGACCGTATGGGAAAACTCTTGTTCAAGTGTGACAGCGCGGGAGTTTTTGTTGTCTTGAAAGATGTCGACGAGGCGATTCCAAGCAGACATGGCTGTGTAATCCGGCTCGAGGATGGTTTCAAGAAGATCATTGGATATAGTGGTATATATCCACCCCAAGATCGTGGCGTCAAGGGTTTCCCACAAAGCAACCTTCTCCTCAGTGGATGATTCTTTGATCGGTTTCTTGGGAGGTATGATGTGATGGATGACCTTTACCGCACGGGCATAAACCTTGAATAACTCCGCCCAAGTTGCGTATTGAACGTGTTCAAGTTCCAAAACTATGGCTATGTGATTCTTAATGTTGGACACTGCCAGTGCCGGATGAAAGGAACCACGAGAAGACATAGCGGGAAGAAGAAGAACGACAAAAAAAACCTAGGCCCAGCGGAAGGAAAAATAACCTAAGGCTTTGATACCATGAAAGAATGTCTTGCGTGCCCAATTCTTATTCACAAGATGGAATATATACAATCACCAATGGTATAATCTAAACCATAATTTTAGGATCACCAACCTAATTAAGGTAACCTATCTCTATACAAAAGCTACGAGATCATACAATATTTACAAAGTATATCCCTAATACTTAGGGATATTCTAACATAAAGTATCCATCAAATATCGTAAGTCATAACCACTTCGTTAATGTGCTCCTTAATTCCATCGTTATTCCATTAAAGAATTAGATATCTTCGTGCATATCACAGTTACCTTATGTACATATAACACAACTTTATTTCATTAAAATATTTATTATTTTGTCCGAACTTAAATGAAATCACAACTTGGGTCTTGAATCTTGATTTGTTAACAGAACCCCTAAATGTTACACCGAAAAATCTTAAATGTAACATAACTTAAGAGGTTAAATTACCAAAATGTCTTCCTTCCATTTTGAAAGAAAAAACACTAAACTTTAAAATAGATTTATTTACCAAACTACCCTCCTTCAATTTAATAAAAAAAAACTCATTTAAACTCAGCAGCAATTCATTTACTCTGTTTTCTTAAAATGAAAAAGATCCAATCAAAAGTTCATACCTTTCAAGTTTCATGTTATTAGCCCGTTCGTACACCCAGTTAAGCTAACGAGGAAACACAAAAGGGTGGTTGATTCCACTCGCCGCCATAGTCAATCGGGGCATCAACAAAACACAAAAGTTACACCACATTAATGACCTAATCCCAAAAATCCACAAAATCGCCACTTTTTTTTTAAAAAAAATTTTAAAAATCACCAGGATTTTTAAAAAAATTTGAAAAAAATCGCTAGCTTTAAAAAATATTGAAAAAATTGCCAAGTTTTTTTAAAAATTGAATATATATATATATATATATATATATATATATATATATATATATATATTGAGTACAATGTAGGTAACAACTTATTGTAAAAGAAGAACCCGAAAAATCATCATGAACATTGTTATTCGGATCAAAATTCATTGAATAATTGTTAGAAAGGAACAAGTTTAGGATTTAAGGTTTATGGTTAATTATAACAGATGGCTTGAAATATATATATCAGTATTCAAAGGTATAACTTTTTATAGGATGATTAATTATTATTAATTGTAACTCCTTTATATAAAAAGATTACTTAGTAATTAGAGTTTAGGGTTAATTGTAACTCTTTTTTATAAAATGATTAATTAGTAATTAAATTTTTAAATAAATGTGGTTTTTAGTATTTTTTGTATTTGCATTCAGAGTCACTCCTTGTTAATCAATATATAGTGATAGAGACCGGTTTGGATGTTCAGTTCAAGTGGATAAGACTAGGGGTGAGCAAACTCGCCCATCAGCCCATAAGGCCCGCACTGCCCATGCCCATAATGCCCATGCCCGTAAAGTGTCCATCAGTTCTGGGCTTTAAAGTGAGGGATGCCCATGGGCTCGGGCAAGATTGGGCTCTTATTTTTTTAATGCCCGTTGTGCCCGGCCCGGCCCATCTATTTATAATACTTATTTTTTAATATATATATATATATATATATATATATATATATATATATATATGTATATATAGTAGACACAAGTGGCACTAGCACTCACTAGTTCACTAATCACTTCGTCTGATAAGTACTTCGGTGTACAATGTTATTGTTCATCAATTCTTTAGTTCTTTCCTTTTCTCCAAACCTTCAAGGGAAGACGACACAAGGTTTGATAGGTATAAAAATATCAAAACATATAATTTCAATCCATAAGCCCATCAAAGCCCGTGCCCATGTAATGCCCGTCAAAGCCCATGAAAGCCCATCAATTTTATGCCCGCATGAAGCCCACTATACTGGGCATTGAAAACTGAAGCCCATGACTAGATGGGCGCATACTGGGCTATGCCAAAGCCCGTATGTTTAGAGTCCATGCACACCCCTAGATAAGACAAACAACTAGTATCATCTTTTCTCATCCTCTTTCTTAATGATTTGGACAGCATAGAGTATAGACAAACCCCATCTAAGCTAATCTTTCTGATTTCTTCGAGAAAGAATCTGGCGAACAGAAAACATTTCTTAATGCCATGAGCTTCTTTCTCACTACTTTCATCGAAGGCCTCCTCTTTCCCTCCATCTCAAGGCAGTTTTTTGCAAGCTCAGCTACTGCTTGGACTTCCTCACTATCCCCATGTTTCCTAATTTGATCGTCAAGTACTTGAATCAAGCTGTCCGTTTCCAATGCACAAACAAAATACTCTGCTAGACCCCTGTAGCTCTCTGGCCTCTCAAAAGAATGCACCATCTCCCCCGAGAGCAGCTCCACAAGAACAACCCCAAAACTATAAACATCGCTCTTCTCAGTTTAGAGACCAGAGCGGAAGTACTCTGGGTCTATATATCCAAGTGTCCCTTGTACTGCTGTGGATACATGGGTCTTCACCCCAGGAAGAAACCTCGATATTCCAAAATCAGATACTTTGGCAGTGTAATCTTCTTTCAATAGTATATTTGAAGATTTAACATCTCTATGAATGATTTGGGTAGTTCAATGCATATGAGCAAGAGCTTCTGCAGTTCCTGCTGCTATCTTTAGCCGTATGTCCCATGTCATTGACGACCTGGCATCTTTACCATGTAGATGGTGGAACAGAGTATTGTTGGTTATGAATTCATACACTAGTAAAGGAACATGTGTCTCTAGGCAACAACCAAGGATCTTTACGACATTCGGATGATTGATTTGGGACATAATGACAACCTCATTAACAAACTGCTCTATTTGGCATCGATCAATTACTTTAGACTTCTTGATCGCCACCACCGTGTTATCTCCCAGTCTTCCTTTATAAACTGTACCGCAGCCTCCTTGACCAAGAACATTATCGTGATTGAAGTTATTGGTCGCCTTCTTGAGTTCTTCTTCTGTGAAAATTTTAACAAACTGGGCTGAGTCTTCAAACTCAGAAAGTAGCTTCTGGAACATTATACCACCATTTTGCTTGAAGAACTTCTCTCTCTGTTTGACAATGCGTCTTTGGTTTACTCCAAGATATATACAAATCATCGTCACTGATGTGATTGTTATGCCCATGCTGATGCCTGCATGCAATCTATAGTATCACTCTCAAAAGTGATAAAAGTCAAATCGTCTATAGCAAGAACTTCTCTACAATAAGCAAGCTCATTAAGGCATTTTCAAGAAGTTTCTGAAACTATTCAACAGTTTGTGTACTTACCTGAGTAGAGTCCAAGCTTTTTTAAGGAACTTTGTCTTATGCAACGTGTTCCGGTCTCTCTACCATCCCCATAGTAACCCTTGGGGCAAGAACAAATATAACTTCCATTCGTGTTGTGACATCCATTTATGCAGTCATTTTGGCCGGTGCTGCACTCATCGATATCTGAAAAGAAAACAAGAAAACAAATTTATTAGAAGCTAACATCAACTAAACTGTAGGCCGTAGGGTACTAGGGTTACCAACCAAAGTCAAGTCAAGAAGTCGTGACATATTAATTTGCCTAAGCAATTACCTTGGCAACCATCTTCAAGGTAAGGATTTCCTAGGTAACCCTCGGAGCAGTTGCATCGATACCCCTGAACATTAGCAACATCATAGCAGTAGCTATTCTTCTGACATGCATAAGTGTCTTTGTCCTTCTGAGCTTCTTCACAACTTGTATTGCCAACTGTCCAGTCAAGACTCATCCTAAATGACCTGAGGTTTCGCTCCGTGTAGAAATCAGCTCTGGAGAAGATATAGTGACCCTCTCCAATAATAAAAGCATAACTGCAATTGTTGAATCCACTCTTCCCCATATTTCCATCAGTACTGGCTACATGAAAACGAAAATTTGTCATGTTTGAAGGCTCTATAAGGTTTTGGCAGCAGCCTTTGCCTGTACAAGACCCGTTAATTACTTCACAATCTCCAGGCACCGTGGTGCACCCTGCTTTGTAATCTTTGGCAACTTTGATGTTTCCTCGGGTGCCACAACCGACCGTGGTGATCTGGTTCCTTCCAAGAGAAATGGGGAACCTCGTTAAACTTACAGTAGGATAATGGATGAAAGGCGCCCTACCTTGCTTTTTGTAACAAACAAAGGCTAGTGGTGACATAACTTGCAGATGACCTTCAGGTAATATGCCTAAGAGACGAACACTGGTTTGGTGTATCTGTGCTCTGGTGCCATTATCGGTACAATTTACAAGGTAGGCCTCGCTCATGTAACAGCTCTCTTGTAATCCGAAAGGGAAAGGAATGGTAATGTTGCCACACTTTTCTGGGCACCCAGGCCTAGCCTGAGTTATATTTGATGTTGCTTCTGTAGTTGATAAGATTATACTTAAGAATGCAAAAAGCAGGGGCAGTTTATGTTGTCCCATGGCTATTTTCTCTACCTTATCACTACATGATGTTAGTTTTTATATAGAGCTGTGATTTATTTACAAGACCAAACAAGGAAGTTGAAACACAAGAGCATTTAGTGAATATTGTTAGAATATCCCTAAGTATTAGGGATATACTTTGTAAATATTGTATGATTTCGTAGCTTTTGTATAGAGATAGGATCACCAACGCAAGATATTCTTTCACTTTAGATAGTTGATTCTTGTTTGATGTTTCCTTTCCTAGGTAACTTAGCGAGAGGAGACGGACAAAGTATGCTTTCTAGTTGCTACTATACATTCATTGTCTTGCTCTTTCTAGAATATCCTAAAATATTTTCAAGGATGAAGCATCGACAGCTAGCCATATTTGAACACGGCTGATAGAATGATCGAGTCTTTCTTGACCTAAGCAAATGGAAGAATTTACAACCTCCAGTTTTGTAAATAAATGAATCACTGTGGTGGTTTATCAGATAAACTGAGTAATAAGACGCTCCTTTCTGAGACTTTGTCACGGAAGAATGTGTCATCTTGGCTTGTAGTGACAAGGTTATACAAAGTAAAGGAAAATATGGCTTCCCTTGGAAACTAAGATAGACATGAGCCATTTTGTAACATATCCTCAGAACATACCCTAAAGTTGAGTTTCTTGTTCAGCTCATGTATATAAGATCAAATGCTATATACAAATGAACAGGGTCACGTGATAAGTGAAACAAATGGAAGGATCATCAATCATGGGGATTGCGGCATTGAATACTTCTTCTAATGTCGTTAATTGTACTAAAAAACTGTAAAAACAAAAGCAACATCCATGATAGCTTGCCAACCTGGATCGCTCTGACCATTGCGGCAACATCATCATTCCTTGCTAGTTTCACCCATGGCAATTGAGAAGGTTTTCTATCTAGATGATCCTACCATGTAGAATGCATGAATGTTCTAAGTGACTGTAGGAAGCAGTCTACTTTAGATGCCCCAACTCCCAAGCATATCAGTTTAATTAGTTCAGCTACGAATTTTGCTCGTTGCTTGTAATGATTCAACTGGTCAGGTATCCCGTCTCAAGTACACAAAACAACTTCACTGCCATTGGTTCAAACACTAAAATATACACCAAGGTGCTCCACATTTCTATTCATACCAAGATGTTTCCAGTAGAATGTGCCTGGGAATAGTTGCTACCAGATCTCCATCCCCAGAAGGTCACAAGTGGGCACAGGATTACGTGGGCCTGGAGTCGCGTAAGTTTGATTATGCATTCATTGTTGAAGAAGATCATGCATATGAGTTCTCTTCAGTCGATCTCAACAACACGACAGGTGTGCAGTCTTTTCCAATGATTCTTGGTTGGACATTAAGCACACGAACTAAGAAGCTCAGAAGAACAAATAACCATATCCATGTGAAGGAAATTGTAGAGCTATGATGCTGACAATGGTGACGGGCATCACGGCAAATGTTCCAAGAGTTATCTGGGAACACCCTTACCTCCTAAAGGGTTAGCATTATGGTACATGACTTTCCATACATATATAGATGTTTTTAATGGTCCCGAGCCAAGACAATTAAACTTTAGAAATACAGCCGCCATCTTCTTAGAACCTGTTCATGCTAACATTAGTCTTCCAAAGAAATTCCTTTTATCTTTATACTATTTTACTTCTTTATCAAATATTGCTAAGGGTGAAAAGTCTATCCTAAATGATTGCAAATGTACACAGCTGCAGCAACACTCCTGAGAGTTTTACTTGTTTCTGCTTCAATGGAAATCAGGTTGTTGACAGTTGCGGAGAGACATTGTTGACCAAACAGGCAATCTCTCTGCCTTCATGATAAAACAACGCTTCTTCTCCTAGAGATTTGCATCATTTCATGTTTCTTTTCTTCTTTTGTGTATTTGTGTCCTTTGATCTTTACAGTATAGCTTTTTGGAGGCATTAGCATGGATACCTTGTTCACATCTCTGATTATGATCTTTCCATTACGAGAGATCAGCAATAGCTTATTATGAAGCATAGAGCGCATTTCTTCGAGCAAAATGGTGAAGGCAAAACGTGCAGCATTGCCAAATCCAATTAGTGGAAGATCTTTTGGTTCAACGAGATCAATTTCAGTAGAGATTCTAGAGAAGGTGCTATGACGTTATGGGGACTACCTTGTCATTCTTAAAACCTTGCCTAGATGGCCAATAATTTTACTAAAGAAGTGTGACAAGGCAAGTAACTTAAACAAGGTAAAATTACCACCCCCCCCCCCAAAAAAAATAAAAATAAAAATAAAAATAAAAATAAAAATAAATAAATAAATAAATAAATAAATAAATAAATATATATATATATATATATATATATATATATATATATATAAATGATAAATCAATGTTTGATGGCCTATTAAGTAAACATTTTGCATCTCATTGTGACTTACAACACGGATTAACGTTAGGAACATGGAATAAGCCAGAACTTGTGATAAACAGGAGTATAAGATTTGATAGAGTTTGGCGGCAAATTGGTGGATAAGTCTTGGGCTTCTGAAAAAATGTGTCAGTGCTTTTAGTATTATCTAGGGCATAAAGCACTGCGTTAGCACCAAATGACCAGCCAAATCGAGCCAAAGGAGAGAGAAGTTTGTAATCTAATACTCCTGCCTGGAACGGAGGGTATAATTTTTCCCAATAATATTTTCATAAATTGTCCCACGCAGTCAAAATGGGTTGGGTCCGTTGGGTTAGCCCGCTCCGCCACCTTAAAGAGGTGGGTTGGGTTTGTATTTTTTAGGCCCGCCATTTTTTTGGGCTGGCTCGCCCCGCCAAATGGTGGTGGGTTGGTGGCTGCTCGCCTAGAGTTGTCAAAAAAGCTTAACCCGTTGGGCTAGCCCGCCCCGTCACCAAAAAGAGGTGGATTGGGTTGGTATTTCTTAGACCCACCATGTTTTTGGGCTGGCCCATCCCGCCCCGTCAAATGACGGGTTGAAGTGGGTTGTGGGTTGGCTCGCCCCGCCAACCCATTTTGACAGCTCTACCCATAAGCAGCACGTTTATTTCTTAATTTAACCTCTACCCTGCCGGTTGAAGTAAGAGTTAAAAACACTCGTTATCTTTTTTCTCTTTTATTATAAAAATCAAGCTTGTTTCTTATAATTTAATTGATAGACAAAAATAACCCTTCACCATATAAACTACCCACCATTTAATTAAGGACAAAACAAGTAAATTTACCATAACAAAAAGTAATATTTGGATAAAAATAGCCCTAACTATAATAAATTACTCACTATTAATTAAGGTTGAACAAGTAAATTTGTCATAGGCTAATTAATTCCATGAATAATTAAATAATAATTTGATCCCTTGACTTGTATCTATTTTAAAGTTAAGTCCTACATTATTGAATTATATTCATTTCGTCCTGTATTTTGATTTTGTTATCATTTTCCCCCTCTTACCATTATCGTTACAAATATCGTCCAATATATTATAAAATGACAAAAATACATTTACTCAAGAGACTAATTTCTTTTACTATAAAAGTCAAGCTTGTTTCTTATAATTTAATTGATAGACAAAAATAACCTTTCACCATATAAACTACCCACCATTTAATTAAGGACAAAACAAGTAAATTTACCATGACAAAAAGTAATATTTGGACAAAAATAGCCCTAACTATAATAAATCACTCACTATTAATTAAGGTTGAACAAGTAAATTTGTCATAGACTAATTAATTCCATGAATAATTAAATAATAATTTGATCTCTTGACTTGTACCTATTTTAAAGTTAAGTCCTACATTATTGAATTATATTCATTTTGTCTTGTATTTTGATTTTGTTATCATTTTTCCCTCCTACCATTATCGTTACAAATATCGTCCAATATATTCTAAAATGACAAAAATACATTTACTCAAGAGACTAAAACTTTATTTGAAACTAAAAAAATATTTGAAACTAAAAAATAATATAGTTTTATTTCTTTATTTCTTAAATATATATGTTCAGGAAAGACATTATTAGATGTATATAGAAAATTGTAACTATAATGATAGATTTGTTAGTGAGTATCAAACTATTAAGCAAATATGTAGCGTGTTTAATTATTACCCATGAATAAACTAAGAGAAATGAGTTAAGAAAATGCGTCATAATGTCAAGAAGATGAAGAAAATAAAGAACCAATTGATGAATCTATGCGTTTTATTAGAAAAGAATGCTAAAATCTACTATATACTTCTTTAAATTTTCATACTACTACAACAGCTTTTAAAACTATCAATGGTCTCTAACTTATAGATATTACAAACAAAACCAATATTATTAATCGCAAATAACTGAATTCAAAATATTTTATTCATTTTCATAACTGGGTTCCAAACCTCTAACCTCTTTTGGTCTTAATTTGATTGCTCCTCTTCATCGGACTCGAGGTAGTTACATGTGAGAATCTCTATATTCCCTCCTCTGGCTATCGACTTTCTTTCTTCTACAAAAACTCTCCTTTTATTGAAATAAGTTGTCACCAACCGACATTCTTTTAAGTAGTCTCATCCTAAAATTAGATTTTCTCCTTACTTAGTAATTTGCACAAAAAGTGTATTGGAACTAAGAAATGAGAGAAGTTTAAATAAAGAAGTTCGACTAAACGAAAGTTAAAGAGATTTTATGTCTCCATTTGAGCAAGGTGAGGTGAGTGCGTTTCTTGGTAATGGTGATAACGGTGTTGACGACTGCAAGGATAGTGGTCTTACAGGTGGTGATGACGGTGATTGTATGGATGACAGTGGTGATTTAGATGAAATACAACATTGTGAGATTTCCAAATCATCAAATTTTCGAAGAACCATATGGGTTTCAGTTTCAATTTGAAAATTTGAAAAATTAAAAAATTGAATTTGAGTTTGAGTTTGTTAAAAGTGAAATTTAAGGTTGTGGTGTTGGTGTGTCCAGAAATGATGACTTTTGCAAATGAGTTACTTTGAAGGTAGGAGTAAGGAATTAAAAATGAAATAAAATCAAATAAAAAATTAACTTTTGTGCTAATGGTGAAATTTGAGGTGGTAGTGGTGGTGAGTCTATGAATAATGAGGTTGACGGAAGAAAGTGAAGGATGAAATAATAAATTGAATAGAATCTAAATTTCATTTTTTTTGGAGTAATACATTTTTTTCGCCTTTGAATTTAAAATGAGACAAAGTATAACTATTGAAATAATTATTTATTATTTTAATTAAAATATATTTTAAATATCAAATGACAAACTAATTTATGAAAATATAATCAAATCTCACTTTGCGTCACAAGTAAAATATGACCAAAATAATCCTAGCATGTATGATGTTCCATTACTGTTTTTAACACCCATGAACGGGAGAGGACAAAGTCGGACAAATATAAAAATTATGTATGAAAGTGAGACATCATAGGTTGGGAAAGACATTATTAGAGGTATATGAAAAAAAATGTAACTATAATAATACATTTGTTGGTGAGTATCAAGATATTAGACATTTATGTAGCATGTTTAATAATTACTTGTGAATAATCTAAGAAAATGCGTTAAGGCAGGGTGATATAATGTCAAGAAGATTAAAAAATATGGAGAACTTTGTTGACAAATCTTTGCGTTTTGTTAGAGAAGAACACTAGAATCTATATGAGATACGTTTGAAGAAAGCAGTTCGATTTAATGGAAGCTAAATATATTTTATTTTTCCATTTTAGCAAGGCAAGGTGAACGTATTTCTTGGTGGTGGTGATACCGGTGGTGGTTAGGGGTAGTGGTGAGGACGATTGTAACCATGACAGTGGTGGTTTAGGTGTGGAGTACGATATTGTTAGATTTTCAAATCATCAATTTTTCAAATCTTCATATGGGTTTGGGTTTCAATCATCAAATTTAAAAATTCAAAAAATTGAATTTAGGTTTGTAAATAGTGAAATTTAAGGTTCTGGTGATGGTGGGTCTATAAATGATGAGTTTTGCATATGTGTTAATTTGAACGAAGGAGTAAGAAATTAGACAAAGAAATAAAATAAAAATAAAAATAATTGATTTTTGGGTTAATGATGTTATTTGAGGTGGTAGTGGTGGTAATGGTGGTGGGTTTATGAAGATGAGGTTGATGGAAGAAAATGAAGGATAACAAAATAAATTAAATAACTTCTAAATTATATTTTTTGAGAGTAATGTATTTTTTTAACTTTAAATTTAAATATGATACAAATTATAATTACAACATTGCTAGCCTTACAACTAATTTTATAACTTTCCTTATAACTACTAAGTCTTGTAAGGATAGTATTTTCCTTTTAATTATACCAAATTACAATCTCCCCCAATGTATTCACCAAATCATATAGTGCACCCCAACCTAAGGTTTGTCCCATAATGATATATGACGTTATATTTTTTCATATTTTCCACCCTAGCCGCGATAACGGTTAGAAAAGTCACGTTAAATAACACGTGGTCTTCCACGATGTTAACTCGAGGGAAATATTAGGAATTCGATGTAAACTTTGGGGTGCTTAAAGTTCAAAAGTTAAAATGGAGTGGGGTCCATAATTCCATTTTTTCCTATTGAAAGAAAATCTAGAGAAAAGACCAACCATTTTTTTCGATCTTCACTTTCCACAACAAAAATTAACCCATAACCCGATCTTGGTTTTGCCCACTCCCTCCAAATTTTCTCTTAACCCAAATGATAGATATGCATTTTTTCATTTCATTGTCAATTTTCTTATTTTGATAATGAAAACAAAGTAAACGAAAGATATGAAAAAAAAAACTCTTACCCATAGTTACACGTCTCCATCTTCAATTTCATGTATGAAATTGGATCCACGTACCCACCTTCTCTGGTGAAACTCATCCACCACCGAAATCAATCAATTTCTCATCCCCCTTCATCCTCTTACATGACTTTACCTTTACTTTATCTCTCCTAATTCTTTAAATAAACCAACCTGACCGCCATGGCAGCTTCTATGAGGTCAAAATCATCTAAAGTCATAGCTTCTTCAACATCTTCTCAATTTTGATACTTTGTTTTAAACCATATGCATATCGGCCATATGCCCAATTTTCTCCCGCAAAATTAAAGAGTATTTCAATAAAACACATAACTATTTATCTTCATTCAAGTCCGTCTCTCTCTCTTTGATAAACTCGTCAATAAGGTTTATGAGTTTTCTGTCAATTGCATGTGTTTTCAAGGGTTTTTAGTAAGTATACTCTATAGCCTTTGATTTCTACTTTAAGCACGACTTTTGCAAGGGAGAGATTGAGGGAGATAGGAGATGGAGCTTGGCTAGAATCAAAGGAGGACGACGCTAGAGTTATGATAGGCGTGATCAGAGTGGGAAGGGTTTGGACCGGATATGGGAACTTGCACCTAGAGATGGCAGTGGCTATGGTGGGGCTAACTGGAGATTGCGGCTATTACGGTGGACCCGGAGATGGGAACTTACACTGGGAGAAGAGAGAAGGAGAGGGTGTGAGATTAGGGTTTGTACTTTTAATACATTTACTCCTTAACCAGATAAGAGAAATGACATTTTTGCCCCGTACGTGGAAGACTACATGCTATTTAACGTGAATTTTCTAACGTCCGTCAGTGGTAGGATGGAAAATGGGGGGGGGAGAGGGGGAAGTAAAATCAGATGTCATTATGAAACAAACTTTACATAGAGGTAAACTATACGATTTTATGGATACTTTGGGGGGAAATTGTAATTTGGCCCTATAATTATTTTTGAATTATTAAAATAGTTATTTTTATTTTTATTTAAAAACATATTCTAAATACTAAATGGTTAATTAAATATTGAATTTATAGCCAATTCTCATTTTGTGCGCCAAGTAAAATGACCAAAATAATCTTCATGTGACATGCACATACCATTTTCCGTTACTATTTTTAACGCCCATAGACGGGAGGGGGCAAAGTCGACAAATAGCTAAATAAGTTATGAAAGTGAGAGACTTCGTAGGTTGGGGTGCAATGTGAGATTTGATGTTTAATTTTGGGAGCTAATCATATTTTGGCCCCATCGAAATTAGTCTAAAATACAAATTTCCCCCTAAAGTATCCACCAAATCCACTTTGGCTAACAATGTAATTTTTTAGCATTTTCATATTATATGTCAAATTTGGTGATGAGATGTCATGTCTAGTAATCGTAGTGATAAACATGGTGTGTCGAATAATATTTAAAATCGAGAATTTTCTCAAATCAAACCATAAACAGTATCAATGGTGTCGATAAGAAATTTGTTGGAGTTGAAACTATAGACGATGAAAACGGATTGAACTATGGTTTGTCTCATCATTGTCGTATACGTATGTGATGAATTCAAATATGCGATTTGAAATTCTTGGTATATGCTTGTGTATTATATTGTACGAGGGAGAAAAGGGAAAATTCTTGGTGTATGCTTGTGTATGCATGTGTGTTATATTGTACGTCTTTAATTTTTTGGTGGGTTCTTATTCGTGGCAGCCTTGACACCTAAGTGTGATTATCTGATCTTGAGTTCAATATCTCTGATATGATTTCCGCTCTATTTTTATTTATTTTTCTATATAATAATTTGAATAAAACATTAATACACTTTTGAGTTTTATCTCACTTAAAATTTACATACGAGGTCATTGCCGGAGAAGATGCAGAGAAAGCGTTGCGGAGAAGAAGAAAATGAAGTTTCTCTTTGGGTAATAAAAGTAGAGAAAACATTGCAAAAAATGACTAAAATTCCTTACACGTGAAATATCATGTGCACATTAACGTTAGATTGGTAACCTTCGTCGTGGTTAGGGGAAAACTAGAAAAGAATTATAAAATGAGATATGAAAATGATACAAAACTTAGGTTGGGTGGTAAAGTGAGGCTTTATATATACTTTGAGGGAATTTCGTATTTTTAGTATAAGTATATATACTTTGGGGTTGAAAGTTTGATTTCTCTAACATATATTATTTTCTATAGGGAGTCATAAATTTCATAAAACGACATAAACAAAGTCTCCAACAACAATGTGTTTATCTAAGATAGTAAGTTTGAATTATTTTCAATTCACACACTCATAAAAGTGAATGAATTTGTAGGATAAAAGAATGAAAATAACCAACAACAAAAAAAAAAAAAATTTGTAGGATAAGTTGTTATACAATGACTAAAAGTATACATTATAAATGACCGGAAAACAAAGTATCAAAAAAGTTAAAAGCACAACAGCACAATTTATAAGTTTCAAAATTGTTATGATTAAAATACAAAAAAAATCCAATAATTAAAAGTAAACAGAAAAATGAAGAAACTAGCAAATCATTTTTAAAAAATTATTAACACCACTATGAAAATGACACAAAACTTAGGTTGGGTGGTAAAGTAAGACTTTATAGATACTTTGGGGGAATTTTGTATTTTAGAGTGTAAGTATATACTTTGGGATTGTGAATTTGATTTCTATAACACAATTTATTATTTTCTAAAGAGAGTTATAAATTTCAAAAGCGATGTAAGCAAAGTCTCCAACAACAATTTGTTTAACTAAGATAATAAGTTTGAATTGTTTTCAATTCACACACCGATAAAAATGAATATATTTATGTTTAGTAAAAAGTGATTTAAAAATAACCAATAAAAATGATAAATGTATAGGATAAGTTGTTATACAATAACTAAAAGCATATATTTTAAATGACCGAAAAACAAAGTATCGTAGAACCTTAACACACAACAACACAATTAATAAGCCACATAAACTCTAAAGATTAAAACACAAAAAGAATTTAATAATTAAAAGTAACAAAAAAGTGAACGACTAGCAAATCACTTTAAAAAACCATTACCACCACGGGCACGTCAAATAAAAAACAGGCTGTTTAGGAGCTGTCTTTGTCCTCTGCATTCTTTTAAAAGACTGCAGGATCTTTATGTTTGCTATAGAACCACCAGCCAGTGACAATACTAGTAGAGTCATTTGATGGGATTTACAATGAAGTCGTCCTCCAAGATAGCCGTCCTAGTCATAATCACTAGATACTCTTCTGTTCCAATTCCTTGATTGGTCATGAACATAAATCACAGCTCTACACAAAGACTAACATCATGTGGTGGTAAGCTAGAGAAAATAGCCATGGGACAGCATAAACTGCTTCAGCTTTTCGCATTCTTAAGCATAATCTTATCAAATACAGAAGCAACATCAAGTATAACTCAGGCTAGGCCTGGGTGCCCAGAAAAGTGTGGAAACATTACCATTCCTTTCCCTTTCGGATTACATAAGGGCTGTTACATGAGTAAGGCCTACCTTGTAAACTGTACCAAAAATGGCACCATAGCACAGATACACCAAACCAGTGTTCGTCTCTTAAGCATATCACTTGAAGGTCATCTGCAAGTTAGGTCACCACTAGCCTTTGCTTGCTACAACAAGCAAGGTGGATTGCATAAAAAGAATTATCCTATAGTAAGATTAACGAGGTTCCCCCTCTCTCTTGCAAAGAACCAGATCACTACGGTTGGTTGTGGCACCCGAGGAGACATTAAAGTTGACCAAGATTTCAAAGCAGGGTGCACCACGATGCCTGGAGAGTGTGAAGTAATCAACGGGTCTTGTTCAAGCAAGGGCTGCTGCCAAGACCCAATAAATTCTTCAAACTTGACAAAGTTTCGTTTTCTTGTAGCCAGTAACGATGGCAATGTGGGGAAGAGTAGATTCAACAATTGCAGTTATGCTTTTATTATTGGAGAGGGTCACTATAACTTCTCCAGAGCTGATTTCTACGAGAAGCGAAACCTCAGGTCATTTAGGATGAGGCTTGACTGGACAGTTGGCAATACAAGTTGTGAAGAAGCTCAGAAGGACAAAGGCACTTATGCATGTCAGAAGAATAGCTACTGCTATGATATTGCTAATGTTCAGGGATATCGATGCAACTGCTCCGAGGGTTACCAAGGAAATCCTTACCTCGAAGATGGTTGCCAAGGTAATTGCTTAGGAAAATTAATATGTCACGGCTTCTTGACTTGACGTTGGTTGGGAACCCAACAGTTTAGTTGATGTTAGCTTCTAATATATTTGTTCCCTTGTTTTCTTTTCATCAGACATCGACGAGTGCAACACTGGCCAAAATGACTGCACAAATGAATGTCACAACACGAATGGAAATTATACTTGTTCTTGCCCCAAGGGTTACAATGGGGACGGCAGAGAGGGCGGAACACGTTGCACAAGAAAAATTACCTTACAAAAGCTTGGACTCTACTCAGGTAAGTACACACACTGATGAAAATTTTCAGAAACCTCTTGAAAATGCCATAATGAGTGAGCTCAATGAGCTTGCTTATTGCTGAGAAGTTTTTGCTATATACGTTTGACTTTTATCACTTTTGAGAGTGATATTATAGATTGCACGCAGGCATCAGCATGGGCATAACAATCACAACAGTGACGATGATTTGTATATATCTTGGAGTAAACCAAAGACGCATTGTCAAACAGAGAGAGAAGTTCTTTAGGCAAAATGGTGGTATAATGTTCCAGAAGCTACTTTCTGAGTTTGAAGACTCAGCCCAGTTTGTTAAAATTTTCACGGAAGAAGAACTCAAGAAGGCGACCAATAACTTCAATCACGACAATGTTCTTGGTCAAGGAGGCTGTGGTACAGTTTATAAGGGAACACTGGCAGATAACACAGTGGTGGCTATCAAGAAGTCTAAAGTAATTGATCGATGCCAAATAGAGCAGTTTGTTAATGAGGTTGTCATTATGTCCCAAATCAATCATCCGAATGTTGTAAAGATCCTTGGTTGTTGCCTAGAGACACAAGTTCCTTTACTAGTGTATGAATTCATAACCAATAAGACTCTGTTCCACCATCTACATGGTAAAGACGCCAGGTCTTCAATGACATGGGACATGCGGCTAAAGATAGCAGCAGAAACTGCAGAAGCTCTTGCTCACATGCATTCAACTACCCAAATCATTCATAGAGATGTTAAATCTTCAAATATACTATTGAATGAAGATTACACTGCAAAAGTATCTGATTTTGGAATTTCAAGGTTTGTTCCTCAGGAGAAGACCCATGTATCAACAGCAGTACAAGGGACACTTGGATATATAGATCCAGAGTACTTCCGCTCTGGTCTCTTAACTGAGAAGAGTGATGTTTATAGTTTTGGGGTTGTTCTTGTGGAGCTACTCACGGGGGAGATAGTGCATTCTTTTGACAGGCCAGAGAGCAACAGGGGTCTAGCAGTGTATTTTGTTTGTGCACTGGAAACGGGCAGCTTAATTCAAGTACTCGACGATCAAATTAGGAAACATGGGGAAAGTGAGGAACTCCAAGTAGTAGCTGAGCTTGCGAATCTCTGCCTCGAGATGGAGAGCAAGAAGAGGCCTTCGATGAAAGTAGTGAGAAATAAGATCATGGCACTAAGAAATGTTTCCAGTTCACCAGATTCTCTTACGAAAAAATCAGAATGATTAGCTTAGATGGGTTTTGTCTCTGCTGTCCGATTATTTACAAGAATTTTTCATCCTCTAAATGCAGATATATTTATTTCCTATGGACATTTTGTGGTCTGATGGTTTATTAGGCACTCAACATTTCCCTTAACAGTGTACGAAAAAGCACAAAACGACCGACAAACGTCATAGTGAATTCTTGTACATCTGTTAAATAGTAGACATGACACTATATATATTTTAGTAGTAAGTTTCTAACAGCTCTTGAAAACTTTACGATATATAAAATACCTAAAGAGATATGAAAGTAGAATTTCAGCATCAAGATTGATAATTGAAAGATAATCAAATAAATTATAAATCCAACAAGTAGCGTATTTTATAAAATGATCTTTGCATACAACAAAAGTATATCCTGCATGGTATTTGATACTCCATCATTTAGTAACAATTAGTACCATGCAAGTATCACGTACTTGCAAACAATAATTATTGACATTCAATTAAGCAAAAATTACCAAATTATTAATTCCAACGACAAACTGATAATCCCAAGGAGTTACTAAAAAATACTAATATGAAACGTTAAATGCTGTAAAACAAGAAGCTATAGTGTGTATGCCGTGCATCATTAAGAAATTAAGAGGATGGAAAAAGATGATACGTACTTGTGCACTTCTTTCCAAGCCTAACATCCAAACCAGTCTACATCACTATATTAGTATATCCTGTTCATTTTTCACATCAGTGTTATAGACTGACAAATTAAGACCCAAGTTGTCAGAGGTTGATTTTAAGCTCATTTAAGTTTCTGAAATAAATTAATAAAAAGATATAAATGAAATAAAATTCGGTAATATCTACATAATTAAGGTAATTATGATTTGCACACAGATATCTCTTTCTTCACCGAACACTATTCTTTAAAGGAATCACAATGGAATTAAGGAGCAACATTAACAAAGTGGTTATGACATTTCAAGGAGATATACTTTAGATAGTTAATGCTTGTTTCCAAGGTAACTCAGCGGGAGGAGATGACGATGAATGCTTGGTACTATAGATTCATTGTCTTGCTCTTTCTAGAATATGCTTGAAGTAGGTAAATCCCTGGAAAAGCATCGACAGCCATCCAGACCCATCCCTTCCAAGGATGACTAGACCAATAAGCACACATTGTTGAGAGGATTAAATTTCATACGGTTCCAAGAACTTCATGACAAATATTTCTCAGAAACCAAGGTAGGCAGCTAAATAACTTCGGTCTATATCTTTTCCTGTACAGTGAGTTTCTAATCTGGTCCATTGCACGGATCAATATGACAACATTACAATTCCTTTCCTTTTTGGAGCAGAGGTTGGCTGTAATCTTAATAAAGCCAAATTCGTACAATGCAGCACTCTTTATGGTAAACCATTTATATGGGTTGCCAATGTTCATGAGGCAAGTGTTTGCTCGTACAGTTATAGTAAATATACTTCTTTTTGCCCTGACCCCGAGGGACATTTTGGGGATGGCAGGACGAATGGAAAAGGCTGTAAAGCAGAAGCAGACAAATCAGAAGAGCAAGAGGTTTATGTGAGCATCATCATGGGCATTGCACTTTCACTTTTGATGATGAATTTCATATATTGCGGGGTTAAGCATTGGCACATACTGAAAACGAGGGAGAAGTTCTTCAAACAAAATGCTGGTATGATGTTGCAGAAGCTGCTTTTTCAACGTGATTCTAAAGACTACTCAGATTGCCAAAATATTCACTGAAGAAGAGCTAAACAAGGCAACCGATAGCTTCGATCAACGCAATATTGTTGGTCAAGGAGGTTATGGTACTGTTTACCAAGGAAATTTACCAAATAACACACTGGTGGCCATCAAGAAGTCCAATAGAGTTTATCGATCCCAAATTAAGCAATCATTAACGAAGTAATAGTTCCTAAGTCTAACGCAACTCAATCATCCAAATGTGGGTGTTGCCTAGAGTCCTATGTCCCTCTACTAGTATGAATTCATAACCAACCAGACCCCCTTTGAGCACCTACAAAAACAAGACTAAGTCTCTTCAATGACATTGGAAATGTGCCTAAAGGTAGCAATAGAAACCGCGGACGCTCTTGCTTATATGCACTCCACTACTCACATCATTCATAGAGATGTAAAATCTGCAAATATACTGTTGAATGATGACTAAACTGCAAAAGTTTCAGATTTCGGAATCTCAAGATTTGCTTCTCTGGATAAAACCCATTTATCGACATTGGTCTGTGGGACAGTCGGATATATAGAACCAGAGTATTTTCGTTCTGGAATTTTAACTGAAAAGAGTGATGTTTATAGATTTGGGGTTGTCCTTGTGGAGCTACTCACAGGTAAGAAGGTCTATTCTTTGGACGTACCGGAGAACGATATGGGTCTGGCAGCAGCTTTTGTTTCTTAACCGAATGGGGACTGCTTGACTCAACTTGATAAGCAAGTGAAGAAAGACGGGTATACAGTATACTATGCAAGTCAGGGGAGTTGCTGAGCTGGCAAAAAGTTGCCTGGAGCTCAAGGGCAAGAAAAGGCTTCAGATGAAGGAACTGAAACAAGAGCTTGAGGCACTGAGAAATATTTTACCTCTCTCGTATCTCCAAGAAAATGAAAAACACTATCCCTGATTGTCCTGTCATATCAGAATTTTCGTTTTTGTGAAAAAAAAAAATCACCTAAAGTCTTTCTTAATGGGAATAAATTATGTGGAATGTGTGGTTTAAGCAAAGAATTTCAAATGATATTGATGTGTTGGTTCACAAGAGGAAGCTTCACATTTTCTCGAAAATTCTCTAATAACATCGGCACTGCATGTTCTCAAGATCAAAATCTAGGTGACATACTTTTAGATAATCAGCATTTCATGCTCTGTGGGAGCAAATCATTGGGGAAACGCATGATTAAGGAAGGCCATTATGCTTTTCTTGGATATAATTCGCCCAAACTATTCTATGGTATAGAACAATTAGGCTGCAGAAAACTGTTCCCTAGGATGCAATGAAGCCAGGAATATGACCTGACAAACTTTCAAAGAAATCAAGTCCCTAGTCCCTTCCAACACTACCATGATTGCCAGGTATCGAGGCTACCAAATCTGTGAAACACGAAACAACACAGTTGCCTGCACTGAAATTGCTTTTCTAATTAGCTAGACCAAAGGTCTTTATGAAGTTTTCACCTAGTTTGGATCAGGAACAAACGCAAAATCTTTAATCGCTCAAGCCAATGCTCGGATGCACAGATTAATGTGGCGACATTAACATTCCTTATCCTTTCCATAAGAGGGCTGCTACTCTAATGAACCACAATAGAGACGCCATTGCAGATATCCTAATTATATCGCTTAATGTTCAACTGCAGATTTCGAAACAACTAGCATACTGTTTATTATAATCAGCATCGAAAGAACATCACCCATCCGGAACTTTTGATGAACTTATCCGGGTTCTTGATGTCAAATATTTTAGTTGGCTGTTGTTGGATTTGAAACTAGAGCCGAAATCAAAACAGACCAGTGGAAGATTTTACTTAGCGGGTGCTAAAACCAAATCACCATAATCCGGTAAACTCAGCCTTCATGAATCATGACTACTTATTTTAGCATTACCTGCTATGAGATCAAAATCAAATCAAAAAGTTCTGGGACATATATAATATGTTAGAGAAAGGGAAACGAAAAAAAGAAAAGTAACTGCTTTTGTCCCTTTCATTGTCCCTTTAACAAAATGATCCATATTGTGCATTAAGAGAAACGAGCAAGCCAAATAGATGGTGACAGATCACATAGACTGAAGGGTTTCACATTATATTTTTTAGATTCCAATAAGTTGCCAGCAGGGTCACCTGGATTTTATTCCCTGTTCAGTAAATTCTGTGTCCAGTCCAATACATAGATAAAGATAAAAGTTAAATACAAAGATCAGACTCAAATTGGGGTAAATAAAAGGAAATGGTGGTGGGACTGCATAAACTGCTTCAGCACTTCCAAGTTGTTAAGCGTGATATTATCAGAAACAGAAGCAACACCTGCTATATCTCAAGCCAAGCCTGGATGCCGAGATAAATATGGTAACACTAGCATTTATTAATCCTTTTTTTTTTTTGATAAGTAACACTAGCATTTATTAATCCTTTTGGAACACAAGAAGGCTGCTACATCAATAAGTCCTACCTCATTAACTGTAATAATGATTCTGAGGGACCAAGTATATGGAATACCACCAATGTTGAAGTCCTAAGCATATCACTCATGCGTAAGCTGCGAGCTTCGTTACCAATGGTATATACTCGTTAAAATAAGCATTCCAAGTCTTTGAGCGGGGAACCCAGGATTAACCTGTCCAGGTTCCCCATTTCAAGTGAAAGGAACCATTTTACTGCAGTTGGCTGTGATACTAGAGCAGATATAATAACTACTCGGGGGGAAGACTACTTAACAGGGTGTCTGACACGAAGATGTGAAGCAGTAATTAGTGGATCATTCCAGGCCCCAGTCCCTGAAAAAAGTACCAAGATTTCGAATCCATGCCCAGAGCAACGATCACAATCTTTTCGGAAAGTGGGAGTCGATAAATGTAGTTTCGACTTCATTGTAGAGGAAGGTCAGTATAATTTCTCTCCAAATGATTTTGACAACATAAAGAACAAGTCTTTTCCAGTGATGCTTGACTGGTGGATTGGGGATTCAAACAGTGAAGCACAAAAGAACAATGTGACTTATGTTTGTCAAGAGAACAGCGTGTGCCATGATGCTGAACACGATCTGGGGTACCGATGTATATGCTCTAAGGGTTAACAGGAAAATCCTTGCCTTCTAAATGGTTGTCAAGGTAATTGTTTTAGATGATATCTGTATGTGATTGCACCCAACAATAATGTAGTTAAAATCAATATCTCACCAGAAACGAGTGCTTTTCCTATCTTCATTTCTATCAGATATTAATAAGTGTGATGATGATAGTCTTCATGACTGCTTACACGACTGTAGCAACACAACCTGTGGTTATACTTGTTGGTGCTCCAGAGGGCATGATGGGATGGATAAAAGGGTGGCAAGGGTTGCAATAACAATGGCAAGGGGTCTGTGGGTGAGTAAACATTTAACCTGTCTCATATATTTCTGCTAGGGATATGCTAGCATGAGCATGCCTAAAGTGTAAGCTCATTATAGACAAAATTACTCCTATAATATTGCATTTTTGGGCACTCCTGATATAAGTTGGTTCAATTTGGCCATTTGTGGGTAATCTAATAGCTTGCTTGTTAATTAGTATAAAACCTGGAAACTTATGAAGGAATCAAAATGGGCATTGCAGTTTCATTCATTATATCATTTTTCATATATTGCGCACTTTAAGCAGTCAGATCATGAAACGCAGAAAGAAGTTCTTTAAGCAAAATGGTGGTATGATGCTGCAGAAGCTGCTTTTTGCCTGACCAGACTCAACCCAGATAGCCAAAATATTCGAGGAAGAGCTCATGAAGGAACCAATCACTTCAATAAGAGAAATACCATTGGTCTAGGAGGTTATGCTACAGTTTATAAAGTAAGTTTAACAAAAAATGTATTTGTAGCTATCAAGAAGTCCAAAGTAATTGACGATTTACAATTGAGGAATTTGTCAATGAGGTGATCCGTTGAGAATGGAATGGCTCGATTCACCATGCTATAGACCAAGTTCTCCGGATTGGAGCGAAGCAAGTGGAGGAGGACTGGCTTCTTCTCCAGCGAAGTGGTCGCGACCGCATCGGAAAGCAGTGTCATGGCTTGGAGAACCGACCATGTCTTGGTCGGACGAGTTCTCTGGAGAAAAAGCGGTCGCGTCTGAGAAGCGAAACCGCATTGGTGTGGCAAGTTGTTTTTCTGCTTCCTTGTTTAAGTCAGTTTAGGGCTTAGTATTGTATCCCTATATATAATTGTAACCCTAGAACGTGTATAATGTTGGTCATAATAAAATTTCAATAGTCCGTTGATCCCAATCTCTCTCTCTTCTCTTTGATTGATGTAACATTGTAGCTATATTCTGTTAATTGTTTGCTATTTGCTTCCACTGTGCACAACATTATCATTCTATCACAAATTAGTCATCAAACGTTGTAAAACTTCTGGGTACTCCTTTGCTTCTATATGAATTTTTAACCAACAAAACCCTCTTCCTCCCACCTACATGAACAAGACTCTCCATCAATGAATTTGAAGATGTGTCTAATATTGCAGCAAAAAGCGAAACGATCATGCTCATATGCATTCTACCACCCAAATTAATCACTAAGATGTTAAATCTTCAAACACATATTGACTGATGACTACAAGTCTACAATGCAGAAGTATCGGATTTTGGGATTTCAAGATTTGTTCTTCTTAATAAAACCCATTCATCCACAATGTTCAACAGTACACTCGGATACATAGACCCAGAGAACTTCCACTCTGGAATCTTAACCGAGACAAGTGGTGTATAGTGATTGTTCTTGGGATTGTTCTTATCAAGCTGCTTACTGGGGAGAAGGTATTTTCTTTGGACAGAACTGAAAGTTATATAGGGTTAGCAACCTATTTTGCTTCTGCAGTGGAGGGGGACTGCTTGATCAAAATTCTTGATGATCAAGTGGGGAAAGGTGGACATGCCAAGCAAATCAAAGGAGTTACTGAGCTAGCAAAACTCTGCACAAATCTGGATGGCAGGAAAAGGCCAAGGATGAATGATGTAAAGAGAAACTTGAGGAGCTGATTAAGCTGAAAGAATTTTAGCTTGTAAAGCTTGATCTGCATTCATTAAACTTTTAAACAAATTGACTACTTGACACGGTAATAGAGCTCTCGTTATGTATAGTCATCCTGCTTGTGTTTGTTTAGTATTGTTAATGGTATTGTCCTTGGTTTGTGATGCACCTCAGATTTTTTTTTCATATGGGAATTTACAAGTGAGGAGCTTTGAAGCACGATATACATTGTTGGTCCTTGGACCAACATCTAACAAGTAACAACTTAAGCAACTAGATGAGTTGGTTACTTAATATATAGATGAGTTGGTTACTTGATATATCTCAAGACTTCCTCACCGGATAATCCTGATGGTTTTCGCTTTTTAGAGCGATGTTCATGGAAAAGTACCACATAAATGATTCTTAGAGTAATAAAACTTCTCTTCTATTATGCGGAATTGCTTTATAACAATAATATCGAGAGAAAATATATTATAGGCCCTTCGACTGTTATTGTTATAGAGATGAGAAGAGAAGAAATATGGTTCCTTTATTCATCTGCAACAAGAAGATCCACATTTCCCTAGTCAGAAAATTTGAATCGCTCAAGTATCATATGCTCTCATCTGAGGTTTGTTTGACAAACTTTGATTCAAACCAATCTTTTATGTTCAACTGCTGAGGTTCCAATTCTACGATGAGAAACATGGTATCTTGCAGAATAAATCATTGTTTGATGGCTTATGTTACTAATATCACATCTTTATGTATTATGGTGCAGGGAACAGACCAATAGATTGAGCGGGTGATCAAATATCAACAACATTTAGTTGCAGATGCCAGATTTAAGTACATTCTCTTACATCACCATACTATATGGTGCTGTAGCAATCGCCATTTTTCATGATTTTCACAACAGTTCATGATATTAATCAGCCAACAAATGAAATTATAATTTTTTTTTTTTTTTTTTGGGTACAAGTTTATTAGATTTCATTGCAACATATAAACATAAGATACCAATTCTAATAACAAATTACAGATTTTTCTAT
The DNA here is from genome assembly GCA_013146195.2 of Codonopsis lanceolata. Lineage (NCBI taxonomy): Eukaryota > Viridiplantae > Streptophyta > Magnoliopsida > Asterales > Campanulaceae > Codonopsis > Codonopsis lanceolata. Next base: position 135,115,158 of record CM028378.1, on the reverse strand, counting down.
CATGACGTCTGCACAATGGGAACACAGGCCCGACACAAAGAAGATGATAGAGGAAACAATACCTCAAGAAAGTGAAGTCTGTGCATATTTACATTGAGCAAACAAATTCATCACTTGCTTCTATGTCTTTCATATCTGCGTCATCTAGATCATCAAACTCCATACTGTCACCCACTGTTAGAGAGCCAACAGTGAGCCCCTCAGGATGTGCTCTTGCTTCTTGAACTATTGACAATATTTCACCAATACTTTGGGATGTGTTGTTTACATCAGTGCTATGAGAGCTTCCTCCCTTCAAGTCTATAGGAAAGTTTTTCAAGAACCACGGATGCTTTTTAATCTCTGGAATGGTTATTCTCTGCAAACAAAGAAAAATGTACTTAGCTTAATCCAACCATATGTATGCAGGATCTGCCGACTAGGCTTCTTCAAATACATTTTTTTTTAAAAGACTGCACTGTGCAAGGCTTCAAGCCCCCTCCCTGTGGTAACTTATCTCAAATGGAAGTTACAACTTTTACCAAAGGAAGGAATGTTATAATGGAAGTAGAAAGTTATATGTTAATATCTGCTGTTTGCTGCATTATGGAGAAAATCATAAATTTTAAAAAATATATACTTGAAACAGACGGGAGGAAAATAGTAAGGATTTAGTTTTTAGCAAGCAAAAAATATACATAAAACTAAAGATAGCAGAAAAAAATTTCCGGAAGTGGTCGTTTCCTTGGTATGAACCGGTTACACCAAGCTCATATTGGAGTATCCTTATCATGGTCCAAATATAGAGAACAGAATGTGTGGAATTCAGTGGTTGCAAGATTCGAACGCCGTTTGGCGGGTTGGGAGAAGCAGTATTAGTCGAAAGGGGGGAGATTGGTATTGGTGAAAAATACGCTTTCGAGTTTGCCTACGTATTTTCTTTCACTCTTCGTAGTTCCAACTTCAGTTCGAAATAGATTAGAGAAGTTGGAGAGGGATTTTTTGCGGGAAGGTCTGTGCGGAATTTTCACCTTGTTAAATGGGACTCAGTCTGCTGTGATATGGGGAAAGGGGGCTTAGGTGTTAAAAATCTCAAAATGCTCAATGAGGCTTTACTTGGGAAGTGGTTGTGGAGATACTTGTCAGATAAGGGTGCCTTATGGAGGAAAGTGGTGGAGAGTAAATATGGCATAGGGACCATTTGTGGTTTCCGGTAGAGATCACAGAAGCTTTTGGGGCAGGAGTGTGGAAAGGTATTAGAAAAGGCAGGAATGCTTTTGGTAGAAATATTTCGTTTGAGATTGGATCGGGCGACGATGAAATTTTGGAAAGACTTATGGTGTGGAGACGAGGTATTAACCAGATCCTTTCCAAAGCTTTTCTCTTTGTCTAGGGAAGAGAATAGTTTGATCTGCTCTCTTTAGAGGGAGGTCAAGTGTCTTGGAACCCGACGTTTAGAAGAAATTTTCAAGATTGGGAGATGGATTCGGTGACAAGATTTTTTGAGCTTCTTTATGCTCAAAAAGTTGGTTGCGAGACTGATAGGGTGGTTTGGAGAGGGTCGAAGGACAGTATATTCTTAGTGAAAGGTTATTATTCCAAACTGTTGGAAAGAGAAGGGTTACCTTTTCCTTGGAAGTCGGTGTGGAAGACCATAGCTCCAAGTCGCGTAGCCTTTTTTGCTTGGGAAGTGGCGAACGAGGCTATTCTTACCGGGGATAATCTGAGGAAAAGAGGGATGATATGTGTTAACAGATGCTTCTTGTGCAAGGAGAGCGAGGAGAGTGTAAATCATTTGGTTTTGCATTGCCCAGTGGTGGGGGAATTGTGGAACCTTCTGTTCCGCTTGTTCAAAATGGAGTGGGTGCTCCCGGAGGCCTCCAAAGATTTATTGTGGAACTGGAGGTACTTTTGGCGAAGAAAGGAAAGGAATATTTTGTGGGAAGTTGCTCCGTTGGGGGTGTGGTGGACAATCTGGAAGGAAAGAAACCGGAGAGATTTTGATAATGAGGAAGGATCTATTTCAGAAATGAAGAGTGCTCTGCTTCATCTCCTGTTTGTGTGGTGCGCAGGGCAGAGCACTCACATACTCCCCTGTCTTCCTCTTTTGTAGATTTTGTGCAGAACTTTCCTTTATGTTAGTTAGTCTTTTGGCTTTTATACTTACATGTAAATAGGACGCATCACTTGTTTTGACGCTGTGATATAAATTCATTTACCTTTATCAAAAAATATACAGAACAGAAACTCACAACATGAATCTGGTTTCCATGCTTGAGCAGTGCTCAAGATAAAAGTGATAACAACATGGTTGAGGTCTACAATCTGTAGTTGCTCGCGTACAGACTTAGATCTCCTGATTGGGCTTTGGCTACTATAGATAGAACATAAACGTTAACTAGTTTTCACACAAGACGAGAAAGGATAATACCTTTTCGGGGTTTGCAACAAATATCTTATACAGAAGATGTCTACATTCCACTGAAATTTGAATAGAATCTGGAATTGAGTAATTGACACCGAGTATCCGCTGTCACAAATCCAATAAATTCCGCATTATGATATTGCAAGGAAATCCAGCTTCATTATTTCCTCAAACATTGATTGCTTTCTTGTATGACTCACACATATAGTTGTTCTGAAGTTTTTAGGATCATTAGGATCGCTGAACGGATAAGCCCCAACCAGCATCACGTAAAGAGTGACCCCACAAGACCAAACATCTGCAAGCTATAGTCGTTGATGGTTAGATAAACAAAATCTTGGTACTACTGTTTTAAATATATGGTATAGATTACTTGTGAAATAAAATATCAAAAACTAGCACCTTCCCGTCGTATTCTTTTTGGGAGAAGACTTCAGGTGCAATGTAAGCTGGTGTTCCAACTGCCGACTTAGGTTGGGAATGAAAGATAGATGACTGCAAAATAACCAACCCCCCCCCCAATCAATCAGTAAACACAACCTTTTTTTTTCTTTTTTGATAGGTAAAATCAGTAAACAGAACTTCATCTAGCTCATAGGATGCCAGACTTAACAGGGAAATTATATATGAGTTCATTACCTTGGAGTAACCGAAATCACATATTTTGACACGTGGTGCCACGCTTCCATCTAATAATGTATTTTCCAGCTTAAGATCTCTGTGACAAATTTCCTGCCATATGGATTGGTTAAACACCAAAAAACGCCAATGATAGAATTAACCAAGAAGAAGGACGGAAATTTATACCATTGAATGACAATAACTGACTCCTGATATCAGCTGTTGGAAGAAAAACCTTGCCTGATCCAAATAAAAAGATTAAATCACCTAAAACAATCTTCGTACTAACATGTATGAATAAAGAGAGAATATTCATTTGCTTATGAAAGATTGCCTCATTCTCGCTGAATCTACCAGCGTTGCATATCCTCTGGAAAAGTTCTCCTCCGGCAGCATACTCCATGACTATTGCTAGATGGGTCGGTGTTAACAAGACCTGAAAGATAATGCCCGAAAATCTCACTACCACCAAAAGAAAAGGTCACATTTCCAGTAAAACAATGGGAGATAGCTAAGCAATTCAATTTCAATTAGTTTTACGGATTACAATTACCCCAAGTCTAGGTCAATCAAATTGACATCCATGTCGTTCCAAAATCAATCTAGCTTCATAAGAAATTCACATTTAACTTGAGTAGATTGGTTGGTCCAAAAGCTTCATTAAACCATAACTATAAGAGGTAAGCAACCTCCATTTCTGTGTTTATTGACTAGAGTCTCAAAAATCTAACATATCAATAAAGTTGGTAGATTTAAAAGAAATATGCAATGAAAAGAAAAGAACCTCTTTGAATAGGATTATATTAGGGTGATTGAGTGATCTGTGATTCATGATTTCCCTCTGTACATGCTCATCAATCTGCTGTGCACAGTTCAAGAACATAGCAAAAAATCAGCTCCCAAAAAAAAATTAAAAAAAATTAAGAAGCAGGAAATTAAAGAGAGATATAGAAGAAAACCGACCTTGTGCCCGCGCTCAATGAATTTGACAGCAAAGAGGTCTTGGGTGATCTTATCTCTAACAAGTTTGGCTACCCCAAAATTACCAGACCCTATATCTTTCACAATCTCATACCTCTCCATATGAATCTAAATCTATCTTAAACCAAAGTGGACCAACCCTCCACCCTCTCTCTCTCTCTCTCTTGTTTAATTTTGAGTTGAGCAGGGAAAAAGCAGAAAGTAGTATTCCATGGGGATGCGGGGTTTGCTGATAGGGAAGTCTATTAATGGACGACTAAGACTTTGATCACTGTGCCTTTATACCGTACCATAATTAAACGAAAGTTGTAGGATTACGTGCTAATGCCTCCCTTGTTTTTTAGGGCAAACATCCCACACGGTCTTTGTATTTTTTGCGTTTCTCCGTTTTGATCCTGATCATTCGGAATTGGTCCTTAAACAGAAAATTTCTATATGATCTTTTTGTCCAATTCTATCAGTTAAGTTTCTTCACTACGTGTCACCGGACTTTAACCAAGGGTAAAATGGTCAGCTATGTTTAGAAAGTTCAGGGACCATTTGGTAAAGATGGGGATTCTAATTGATCAAAGTCATCACTAACTTTATGATCTCCATTACGGCTTCACGTTGTCTGCGAAAATGGTGAATTAAGCAGTGAGAATGGGGTTTAATTAACGGAGTTCATGTGTTAGTTACATTGTCGCACATATAGGCTAGCTCACCACAGCCCGATTAGTCGGCAACAGCGGCGGCGGTAGCCGGACATCTTCCAACGAACACGAAGGACGACAGTGGGGCAAATCTTCTCTGTCTTTCAAGATCAAAATTTTGAGATTCCAACAAACTGCACTTCTCTCCAAATCCTATAAGTCCTCTTTATTTACTAGTTCGACATTGCTCTCTGTAAATTTTTGCTACGAACTCACTCCACACAAGAAAACCTCTCTTGTTTTTCTTCATAAACATCATTTTCTTCTACAGAAAAACCCTCAATTTCTCTTCAATCGTGAGAAATAAACGTTTTCCCAATTGGGTATCTTATATAACCCAACTATCAAAAAACAATCAAAAATCTAACTTATATAACCCTTTTTTGATGAATTATCTATAACATCCTTTTATCTTACAAAGTTAACTTAAATGACTATTTTGTAAAATGTCTATAACATCCTTAAATCCAAACAGGACTGAGAAGGTAAAAAATATGTATTCTTCTTCTTTAGTTCAACAGCTCGTTCATTCAATCATTCCTATTTACTGCAAGCAATTCATTCCATCGTATTCTTCTTCTTGCACATTATTCTTCTTCTCTACTGCAACGCGTCTTGCTTCTTAAATTCATTCCATCATTTGGCCGATCGACAAATCAATCATTGTGGTTAGTTTTTCTATTGCTATGAAAACCTTGTTTCTTCGGATTATGTTCGGTGAACATATTATTTAGTTTTGTTGTTATATGCAATGCATAAACTTTGCTATATTTATGAAAGTTTGATTATTTATAATTTTGATGAAATGCGCTGCAAATATCAACAACAGTGTGGTTAACAATGTTTCGGTTACCTGGACCGACCAATTTACAACTGTTTGGTTTAGGTAACCGAACACTTTCAGGTGCCGTTTGGTAGCCAGGATTAAGGTCAGATATGATTAATAAGTCGAGTTGTCTGATGTTTGATACGCAATAGGTGGTCGGGACTAATAGCACGAGTTATCGAGATAAAGTCATTATCCACTCACTATTAATACCAAGGGAGAGGGTGGTATTATTAGCGCCCTCACTAAAAAAAATTGGGATTAACATTTTTAATCTCAAAATTACCCCCGATACACAAATGATGATTAATAGCAAGGGCACTAATAGTACTAGGATTAATAATACTGTTTATTCTTGTCCGACTACCAAATAAGCCCTCAAAATAAAATTCTCCTTGAAATGTATAGTCTGTATGAATGTTTGGGTCACATGATCGAACAGTGATCAAAATGTTCTGGTACTATAGCCAAACATTTTGATCTACCATGTTTTTTTTTTTTGCTCTACCATGGTTATTTTGATTTACCATGACTTTTTTGATCAATCATGATTTTTTTTGATCTACCATGACTTTTTTTACTCTATCATGGTTTTTTTTATCTACCATGGTCTTTTTATCTACCATGACTTTTTTTGCTCTACCATGACTTTTTTTTATTTTTCATGGCTTTTTTTTTTACCTACCATGACTTTTTTTGATCTACCATGGTTTTTTTTGTTCTACCATGACTTTTTTTGGTCTATCATGGTTTTTTTTTATCTACCATGACTTTTTTTGCTCTACCATGACTTTTTTTACTCTACCATGACTTTTTTTGATCTACTAGACTTTTTTTGCTCTAACATGATTTTTTTTTATCTACCATGTTTTTTTTGCTCTACCATGACTTATTTTGCTATACCATGACTTTTTTGATCTATCATGGCTTTTTTTATCTACCATGATTTTTTTTTATCTACCATAACTTTTTTGATCTACCATGATTTTTTTTGCTCTACCATGATTTTTTTTTATCTATCATGACTTTTTTTTCTCTACCATGACTTTTTTCGATTTCTCATGGTTTTTTTCGATCTACCATGACTTTTTTTAATCTACCATGACTTTTTTTGCTCTACCAAGGTTTTTTTTTATCTACCATGATTTTTTTTATTTACCATAACCTTTTTTGATCTACCATGACTTTTTTTGCTCTACCATGATTTTTTTTTGTTCTACAATGACTTTTTTTTTATTTACCATGACTTATTTTGTTCTACCATATTTTTTTATCTACCATGGTTTTTTTTATCTATCATGACTTTTTTTGATCTACCATGACTTCTTTTGCTCTACCATGATTTTTTTTATCTACCATAGTTTTTTTTATCTACCATAACTATTTTTTATATATCATAACTTTTTTCATCTACCATGACTTTTTTTGCTCTATCATGACTTTTTTTGATATACCATAACTTTTTTTGCTTTACCACGACTTTTTTAATCTACAATGACTATTTTTTATCTACCATGAATTTTTTTGCTCTACCATGACTTTTTTTGAGCTACCATGATTTTTTTTATCTACCATGATTTTTTTTTTTGGAAAAATTACAAGCCGGTACATTTTTTAAAATAGGTTTTCAAATAAATCCACCTATTTTTTGCTCATATCTTTTAGGTACAATTTTGAATCAAAATTACGTCACTGCCCCTCGGTGTCGTGTTTGATAAGCGGAGGTGGATATTACGCATAGCATAACTTCTAATCTCTTCACCAAGGCTGCCGTTCTTCAATTTCTCAGCCGCCGTCATCTCCCTCTGCCCAAGTAGTCCAGCCAGCGTCCTTCATCTTCGGTTCAATTTCCGGCCCCAAGCAAACAAGGATTCCTACTTCGATTTGATTTTTTGGAGGTATCCGGCGTTTCTCACACCATCCCACCAGAATACGAGGCCAAGGATTCCTACTCCGATTTGATTCACGCATATCTCAAACCTAGCCACATCCATCGTGGCCGTGTCACCTGTCCATGAACTTCCAGATCCACAGGTACTTGTTCATCCTTTTCAAGGATTTATCCAAATTGTTTTTCTCAAGTTGAATTATTTCAATGAACACTAGATTTTTTGTTTTAGTTTTGAATCTGTAAAATAGATGTTAAATGGAAACAGATCCACGAATCATATGTAATTTTAATCATGAAATGTTTGCGATTTAATATGTATAAGTTCTTATCCTTTACTTTGCCAGCTCGATCCAGCTGTTCGTGAAGCATTTGATGTGGCTTACGGCAACATATATGCATTTCATGCTGCCCAAAAGCCAATTGAGAAAGTTGTCGAGAACATGGAAGTAGGCAACATTGCTGTTGAATGATTCTTTAGTTAGTAGCTACCAAATGTGTTGTTTCATTGGGTTCCTGATGAAGCGGTTACCAAGTGTACAGCTTGTGGAACTGACTTTGGTGTTTTTGTGCGCAGGCATCATTGCAGGAACTGTGGAGATATTTTATGTGACAAGTGCACTCATGGTAGGATTACTCTTACAGCTGAAGAGAATGTTCCACAAGTTCGAGTTTGTGATCGATGCATGGCGGAGGTTACTCACAGGTTGAGTAATGCGAAGGAAACAGCCAGCCGATCAGGTGTATTGCAAAGTCACGAGTTTGTGATCGATGCAGCCGTCCGCTCCATCCACATTAAATGTATCTAAAAACAATTGAAATTCCCCCAATGTATTATTAGATTTGGATTGTGTAAGTGATTGATTTAAGTATCTAATTGTGTGTATAACGATGATATGGAAATTGATGTATTTTTTTCCTTAATTCCATTCAATTGTGTTTGTTATCTATTTATCATTTTGATTTTAAATTTTGAAGGTTATGATGCCAGGCATCCGATTGATTTTTGGCATCAGGTTGATTTCTGATGCCTGGCATCAGGTCGATTTTTGGCATCAGGTCGATTTCTGATGCCTGGCATCAAGTCGATTTTGGGATCAGGTTGATTTCTGATGCCTGGCATCAGGTTGATTTTGGCATCAGGTTAATTTCTGATGCCTGGTATCAGGTTGATTTTGGCATCAAGTTAATTTCTGATGTCTGGCATCAGGTTGATTTCTGATGCCTGGCATCAGGTTGATTTTGGCATCAGGTTGATTTCTGATGCCTGGCATCAGATTGATTTTTTGGCATCAGAGTTTTCATTAATAGCATTTTTGTCATTTGGCAAGCAATTTGTAATTACATGAAATGTCCAAAAAATTGATGGTTCTAAATGAAAACATGTTTTCAAAATTGTACACACTTGAAATTCCCCCCCCCCCTTTTTTTTTTTTGCTCTAGCATGACTTTTTTTGCTCTACAATGACTTTTTTTTTGCTATATCATGGTTTTTTTGATCTATCATGTTTTTTTATCTATCATTACTTTTTTTTCTCTACCATGATTTTTTTTGATCTACCATAACTTTTTTGATCTACCACGATTTTTTTACTCTACCGTGACTTTTTTTTATTCCTACTATGACTTTTTTTGCTCTACCACAATTTTTTTGATCTACCATGACTTTTTTTGCTCTACCATGATTTTTTTTTGCTCTACCATGGTTTTTTTTGCTCTACCATGACTTTTTTTAATTTACCATGACTTTTTTTGCTCTACTATGACTTTTTTTGCTCTACCATGACTTTTTTTGATCCACCATGACTTTTTTTTGCTCTACCATGATTTTTTTTGCTCTACCATGCTTTTTTTTATCTATCATGGTTTTTTTTGCTCTACCATGACTTTTTTTTATCCACCGTGACTTTTTTATCTATCATGGTTTTTTTTGCTCTACCATGACTTTTTTTGCTCTACCATGACATTTCTTGATCTACCATAACAATTTTTGATCTAACATGACATTTTTTGATCTACCATGGCTTTTTTTGCTATACCATGACTTTTTTTAATATACGTACAATGCCTTGTTTTGATCTACCATGTTTTTTTTTTATCTACCATGACTTTTTTTAATCTATCATATCTTTTTTTGATCTACCTTGACATTTTTTGATCTACCATGGGTTTTTTTATATAGCATGACCTTTTTTTATCTACCATGACATTTTTTGATCTACCATGAACTTTTTTTATCTACCGTGACCTTTTTTGATCTACCATGACTCATTTTGATCAACCATGACCTTTTTTTTTTGATCAACCATGACTTTTTTTGATCTACCGTGACTTTTTTTAATCTATCATGCCTTTTTTTAATCTACCATTTATTATTTTGCTCTACCATGATTTATTTTGATCATACATGGCTTTTTTAATCTACCATAGTTTTTTTTTTATCTAAAATGGCTTTTTTGATCTACCTTGACATTTTTTGATCAACCATGCTTATTTTTGTCATGTCAATTTTGACCTAATGAATCACATTTTGTATGATATATACTCAACCTCATATTTGATGAAATTTGATGAAATTTATTTTCGATTGCTTTTCAGGTATGGCTTCAAGTGTTTGGATCACTGTTTTTTATTTTGGACATTTTGTTGACAATGAGAACATCAGAGGATCAAAGTGGAAATTTATTGGCAACCATAAGGCAAAAGGAATTGCGATCAGTAATTCAACTTCATGTGAATAGTTGTATGCGTCAGTAAGAAACCTTTGCCAAGTTGATGATATAGAGTTAGGATTTCTTACTCCACCACCAATAGGGCAGAGTGTACAAGTTCATGTCCAAATTACTTCAAATGAAGAAGTTGAATGAGTCCGTAATCTTAACCAACTAGGCATGATTACTCCTATTTGTATAACTCAGAAAGAAAATTGTGAAGGGAACCGGGAAGAGAGTAATCAATTTGGCTGTGACATGGAGTATGTCGAAATCAATGTTGAAGAGGAAAATAATGGAGAAGAAGAAGATGAAGCTGAAGCTGAAGATGAAGATGAAGCAGAAGAAGACAATGAAGGAAATGACACAATTTGAGGATGGGGTGCAACTAATGATTACTCTACAACCCCAAGACAAAGATTTGATGGGTACAATCAAGGCAACCGAGATGAAGACAATTACTTCACAAGAGAGCATTTATTGAATTTTTCAGTTGGAAGTACATCGCGAGTGTTACCGGAAGATGTTGATTTGAAGGTTGGTCAGGTATTCAATAACAAAAGGGAGCTTCAGGATGCTGTGTACTTATTGCATTGACTAATAAGTTTGAGTTCAAAACAACCAAATCGAACCAAACTATGTACACATTAGTTTATGTTGGTGATAATTGTAAATGGCGTTTGCGAGCAACAAAGTACTTAGAAAGTGATTTTTTTTAGATCCAAAAATATGCAGTTGAACATACTTGCCCCCATAACATGTGCATGACTGATCATAGACAAGCAACATCGAGAGTTATTGGAGTACATATCTCGACAGAGTTGGCGGACAGACAAGTGTTTCGACCGAAGAACATCATTGGTAAGATTACTCAAGATTTTGGTGTTAATCTAAACTATCAAAAAGCCAGTAGGTGTAGAGAAGCTTCCTTAACACACCTAAGGGGCTCAGCTGAGGATAGTTACAAAAAGCTAGGTGCATATGCTCATAATTTGCAATTGGCTAATCCATCGACAGTCTACTCTTTAGAGCTTGATAGTGAAAACCGATTCAAGTACTTTTTTTTGGCGTATGGGGCTTGCGTTATCGGATTTCACGCTGCAATGCATCCGGTAATCATTGTGGATGGAACATTTTTAACTGCAAGATATAGAGGCACATTGATTATTGCAACTTGTCAGGATGGAAATATGCAGATATATCCTCTTACGTGGGCTATTGTTGATTATGAGAATGATAATGCATGGACTTGGTTTTTTACGAAGTTGAAAACAATAACAGGTGACAATGAAGGACTTGTGATCATTTCTGACCCTCATAGGAGCATTATTACTGCAGTGAAAGATGTTTTTCAAAATGTACATCATGCGCATTGTATCTACCACATAAAGGGAAATTTAAAGACAGTAACTCGAAAGCCTGGGACATTTGCTCTTTTTATGAGGGCGGCAGAGGTATATACGATAGAAGAGTTCAACAAGCATATGTCTTAAATTGAACAAGCTGATGAGAAGGGTTGGGAATATCTTAGTGGAACCAGTTTTGAAACATGGGTCATATCTCATTGCAAAGGTAACCGTTAAAATATAATGACTTCAAACAATGTAGAGTCTCTCAACTCCGTTTTCAAGGACGCCTAACAGACTCCTATAATTACCTTGCTTCAAAGTATTGGGAAAACATTGCAGAAATGGTTTTGTGATAGGCGTGAGGTAGCCCAAGCATGTACATCCTATTTAACGCCTGTAATGGAAACAAAATTAAGCCAAGCCATTGAGCATGCGAAGAATTTTACAGTGATTGAACCCATTGAGCAATCAAAATATATGGTGAGGAACGGTCCTAAGCATTACATAGTAGACTTTGGTACTAATGCTTGCAGTTGCGGTAAGTTTCTGTTGTAACACATGCCATGCGAGCATGCAGTTACAGTTGCAAACAGGAGAAATTTTTCAGTGCATCGATTGTGCTCACCATTATATACAACAGATTGTTGGAGATTGGCATATGATGAAAACATCTACCCTGTTGCCAATGAAGAAGATTGGGAAATTCCACAATCACTCAAAGAAATGACTATCTTGCCACCTTTAGTTCGACTACGAGCCGGTCGTCGTAGGACGAACAGAATCCCTCAGTTGGAGAGCAACGTAGAAGACAAAAATGCAGTAGATGTCAAAAAGTAGGACATGACCGACTTTCATGTTCTGATCGAACTCCTATGAGTCATAGACAATCACAACCTGATCCAACTCCTACGAGTGATAGGCAATCACAAGTTTAGTTTTGGTTTGTGGTATGTAGAATTTCAAATTTCTCATACATTTGACATTGAACTAATGTTAACATCAACCTTGAGTTGTTCAAATGTATTATATTTGATTTTAATCAGATTATACGACGATTATTATTTGTATTGATTTCATTAAAAAATAGAAGGTGTACAAAAATTGTCCAAGGTGTACCCAAACATTGAACAATAGTTCGGTTACCTAGGCCGAACGAACATCTTAACGTTCGGTTGAATGGATCGAACAGATTGGAAGAGTTCAACCAATATACCTGAACAGTCTGAAAAAGATAAATAGCAAATGCAATTGAGAACGCGCGGGGTAAAATAGACATTTCAATTGCATAGCTTCACAAAACGGAGGGAAAATTGAGGGTTTATGTATTATTGTCGACCATAAAGCCCCAATTACTTGAGAGGTTACTACCTCAGGCTCAAGCTACTACAACGAACTTCTCTTGCTCGACCAAGTTGCTTCTTCTTCATCCATGGCCGAATGCTACTGTGGTGATAATTGGGTGCTCAAGACTGCTTGGACTGGTACAAATCCTGGGCGAAGGCTCTTTGGTTGCCCAAATTACACCCAAGTAAATTTGACCATCAAAATCCTGGTCTAGAACATCCATATTCGATTTTCTAATTTCAATTATTTACATGATGATGGAGGATGTGATTACTTTTCTTGGCATGATCCTCCAATGTGCCCTCGATCAACTGTCGTTATTCCTGGTCTGCTAAAGACCATCAATCGCCATGAAAATGAGATAGTGCAATTGAAAATCACACATGCTTGGGAACGAAAAGTTTTCATTCGCCTACTATTTGGGTGTTTTAGTTTTATTCTACTGTTGATGTTCTTACTTGTTGTGGTTTGAAGTGAAGGATAGCAGAAAGCAACAAACACTACTGTTAATCGTAGTTGTTTGTTATTTTATTATTATTTCTACTGAATGCTTGTAAGGAGCATTTAATTTTAGTGTTTTTGCAATCGGTTGGATGTAATGGTTAGTTTTAAGGAGTTTATTATGTATGTAAAATACCCCTTTAATGATAATATTGTGCTCAAATTGGTGAACATGTACTCTTATTAATGCAATTTACTCAAATTGGCCTCGCCATACAAATGAAATGTATTGAGATTGATCAAATTGAATGCAAGAAAAAAACCTAAATATTCAATAACTGTTCGAGTACTTGGACCGAAACAATACCAAACAGTTCGGGTACCTGGACCGAACATTTTCTTCACCGTTCGGCTATTATACCCGAACAAATAGTTTAGGGTTAGGGTTTAGGGTTTATGGTTTTTGGTTTAGGATTTTGGGTTTTTGGTTTAGCGTTTAAGGTTTAGGATTTTTGGTTTAGGGTTTAGTTTTTCACAGGGTTTATACCCGATTATGCAAACGACCAGTACGACGACCAGTTCTTTCCCGGGTTTATACCAAATTATGCAAACGACAGTACGGCGACCAGTTCTTCCCCGGGTTAATACCAGATTATGCAAACGACCAGTACGACGACCAGTTCTTCCCAGGGTTTATACCAGATTATGCAAACGACCAGTACGACGACCAGTTCTTTCCCGGGTTTATACCAGATTATGCAAACGACTAGTACGACGACCAGTTCTTCCCCGAGTTTATACCAGATTATGCAAACGACCAGTACGACGACCAGTTCTTCCCAGGGTTTATAACAGATTATGCAATCGACCAGTACGATGACCAGTTCTTTCCCAGGTTTATACCAGATTATGCAAACGACTAGTACGACGACCAGTTCTTCCCAAGGTTTATACCAGATTATGCAAACGACCAGTACGACAACCAGTTCTTTCCCGGGTTTATACCAGATTATGCAAACGACCAGTACGACAACCAGTTCTTCCCACGGTTTATACCAAATTATGCAAACGACCAGTTCTTTCCCGGGTTTATACCAGATTATGCAAACGACCAGTACGACGACTAGTTCTTCCCAGGGTTTATACCAGATTATGCAAACGACCAATACGATGACCAGTTCTTTCCCGGGTTATACCAAATTATGCAAACGACCAGTACGACGACCAGTTCTTCCCAGGGTTTATACCAGATTATGCAAACGACCAGTACGACGACCAGTTCTTCCCAGGGTTTATACCAAATTATGCAAACGACTAGTACGACGACCAGTTCTTTCCCGGGTTTATACCAGATTATGCAAACGACCAGTACGACGACTAGTTCTTCCCCGGGTTTATACCATACTATGCAAAACGACCACTACGACGACCAGTTCTTCTCAGGGTTTACACCAGATTATGCAAACGACCAGTACGATGACTAGTTCTTTCCCGGGTTTATACCAGATTATGCAAACAACCAGTATGACGACCAATTCTTTCTCGGGTTTATACCAGATTAAGCAAACGACCAGTACGACGACTAGTTCTTCCCCGGGTTTATACCTGATTATGCAAATGACCAGTACGACGACTAGTTCTTTCTTGGGTTTATACCAGATTATGCAAACGACCAGTACGACGACCAGTTCTGCCCCAGGTTTATACCAGATTATTTTATTGAACGAAAACTCAGTCTTCTTCTTCTGGGGGTTCTTACTTAACAACAATGGAAACCAAATTAATAACTTTGTCAAATTTTCCATGAGATGCAATAACTTTGTCCATTATAAAAAAATCTAAGTCAGACATAAATTTAACTGAGATTCAGTTAATTACGATAGCAATCAATTAAGAAACTACAATTAAATATTTTTAAAACCATAAAGGTCAGTTTATTATTAACGAACTACTAAAAGTATTATTTTCTTTAAAATATTGACTTTCAAACGGGGCCTGTTTACCCAGAACAGAGGGATTAATTAATAAAAGTCATACGAAATTGTGGGCCGAACAAAAATACGCCGGACAAAAATTAAATTGATTGCGTTAATTACAATACCAGTTAAAAAGAAAAAAATAAATATTTCAGTCGTTCCCTCAATTCCCTTCCCCTGTATCTCAATATACACCGAACAAACAAACAAAGACGAAGGAGGAGAGCCCTGCGAACAGAAAATCAACACAGAAGGTTCTTAATCACCCCAAATCAAACTTTTTCAATTGGAGTGAACAACAACTGAGCAACAACAATGCATAATCAGCTACACCCCAAATCAATTCCAGAAATGTCGATCTTCATAGGTTTGAAATCTCATTCTTTTGTCTTATATTTTGAAGTTATTTATAGGGTTTGAAATAACTTAGGGTTTAAATTTATATGTGGTTTTGAACGAACTTAGGGTTTCAATTCCTCAATACAATTTATAAACTCAGATAAATTGCAAATATAAACAACAATCCTGAAATTGCTACATTGTTCCGGTTTTGTACCCTAACATTCATCATTATGTTCGGTTTGTACACTCGAACATATATGAAATTTTATGTTTTATTTATTTATTTATTTATTTAAGGGTTTGTATCATTGACCATTTTGTACCTATATTGTGTTTTACTTTATATTTGCAGGGAAGCCAACAAAGGCTCTTGGGTTTGGGAGTAAAAAACCAACAGCCCCTCCAGGGAAAGACCAACGGCCGCTGATAGACAAGCACAACAATTACAACGTGACAAAGATTTACAAGGAAAAAAAAAGATGAGACCTTACGGGTAAACAAATACCGCGTACACGTTGACGATTTTCAGTTGCATAATCAAGAACAACAACAACAATCTGAAGAGGAAGAGTAAGAGCAAGAGGAAGAGGATGAGGAGAGGGAAGTGGACGAGGACGATAACGATGACGATGACGAGGACGAGGAAGGGGAAAAGGAAGAGGCAGAGGAAGATGAAGATGAAAATGAAGATGAAGAGGACGAGGAAAAGGAGGTTGATGGATGTGGACCAAATATAAAGACATTATTAATCACATACGCCGACCATGTCGCAGCAGATGTATGGTTGTGTCATGAGAGAGGGGTTCTAAGATGTATTGGCCATACATCGAAAATACGGGATTCAGAGATTCCACCTTTAGAGTCTGCTCGTTATTTCAAGACGACTACCCATCTGACAAACTTGAGAGAAATTACCCGGGTCCATTTTGATGAAGTGAATAAACCATTAATTAGCGCTTTTGTGGAATGATGGCATCCAGAGACCAATACTTTTCATATGCCATTTGGTGAAATGTCAATTACCTTGGAAGATGTCCATTGTATCCTTGGTCTTCCAATCCGAGGGATGCCGGTTCTATCTAAAGGCAAGTTGACAAAGGAACATGTTTGTCAACTTTTGGGAGTTTCTCGTCTACAATTGGAAGATGGGATGCGGGGAGTTAGGGGTTCATCGGTTAGACTTGAGTGGCTCCGTCAAACATTTATGCCAAACACAACATCTGATGATGAGCATATAGTGGAGTGTGGAGTGATGGCATATTTGTTATTTATGATGGGTTGCAGTATTTTTACTGATAAGAGTGGAACCCGAGTTAGTATTGACTACCTCAAGTGGCTAGCTGATCTACAGGATGCCTCCACATATGCATAGGGAGCTGTTACGCTGGCTTACTTATATAGGGAACTAGGGAAAGCTTCCAGAGCCAAAACACAACATATCGCATGATCGTTAACATTATTGGAGGTAATAACATACATTTTATTTTGTTTTGTGGTATATTAAAAACATATTGTTTATATTTGTTTATTAATTTTTGTAGCATGACTTTTTAAAAATTTAAAATTGGATTTCATGCAGGAATAGATATACGAATATTTTCCATGTTTTAGGCCTCCACATAATGTGGACTATAGACAGAGGCAACCTGTTGCACAACGGTGGAAACCGGCACGAAATCAAGGGTCATCTGCGGAGCGATTAAAGGCTATTCGTGAACAAATTGACTCTTTGAGATTCAGTGATGTGAATATTGACCAAGCTGCTTTTTTTATGTTGTTTGTTTTAGTAGTTTCGAAATAAATTGCAACTTGTTATCGCAATTTGTTACTCATTATCGTGTATTTGATCATAAATAAAACAATAAATATTAATTTGAATATATTAACAATTGTATTGAGCTTATCGTGTCATTTGTCTCAAATAAATTGGTTTGCAAGGTTGTAGGTTGAGTGGCTTGCGTACAATGCGCGTGTTAGGGAAAGCTTTCCATTTGACCAAGTTGCCTTCTATCGCGGATGTATATGTATGGACACCATAGTTGAGCCATACCATCCGGAGAGATTTTTTAGGCAATTTGGGTTCATACAAACAATTCCAACAACGCCAATTGCTCACGACACTCCCAATAGAGGACTTGCAAAGGATCGAGTTATGTGGTTGACGTTTCCAATATTGTGGAACATGCTTAACACGTATATTTTATCAGATGACGATTTTGGTCCCAGGTGTCGATGACCTGGTCAGTATGAACCTGGTTATCTCACGTGGTTCAGGCAACATTCTCATCCATTTGTCCAGAACCCTACTAACAGATCAAGACACATTACCATGACGGTCCCTCCTACCACGGATATGTATGAGTACATGGTCAAAGAAGCACGTCGTATTACAATGCCATTCTCAGATCAATGGAGGCAAGGAGACAAGAGCATTCCATATGAGTCTTTGGGGAATTTACTTGTTAGAGTGAATTGTACACTATATGGTGTACCTTACAAAGAACCCCCCAATATTATGGCTCAATCCATTAGCCAAGCAGGGTCATCTCGTCGGAGGCAACGTTGATGTTTGTACTCATGATATTGATACTTAATCTATTGTCACTGTATTAACTATTTGTACTCATGATATTGATACTTAATCTATTGTACTTATAATAAATCAAAAAAATCATGGTAGATAAAAAAAAGTCATGGTAAATTTAAAAAAAGTCATGGTCGATCAAAAAAAGTCATGATAGAGCAAAAAAAGTCATGGTAGATCAAAAAAAGTCACGATCGATCAAAAAAGTCATGGTAGAGCAAAAAAAATCATGGTAGATCAAAAAAAGTCATGGTCGATCAAAAAAAGTCATGGTAGATCAAAAAAAGTTATGGTAGAGCAAAAAAAGTCATGGTAGATCAAAAAAAGTCATGGTAGAGCAAAAAAAGTCATGGTAGAACAAAAAAAAGTCATGTTAGATCAAAAAAGGTCATGGTAGATCAAAAAAAAGTCATGGTAGAGCAAAAAAAGTCATGGTAGATCAAAAAGTCATGGTAGATCAAAAAAAGTCATGGTAGATCAAAAAAAGTCATGGTAGACTAAAAAAGTCATGGTAGATCAAAAAAAGTCATGGTAGATCAAAAAATGTAATGATAGATCAAAACGTTCGACTATAGAACCCTAACATTTCTGTACCTGTTCGGCCATGTGACCCGAACTTTCATACAATGTTTTTTTACTTGTTGGTGCAACTTCAACACCCCCATATCCAATTATATTAAGCATATATGAATATTTGGAAACATAACACAATAAAATAATCAACACTTGTTGGTGCAAGTCCAACATTTCAAACTGTTACTACACAACAAATACACTAGAGCTGATTTAGAGAAATTACGATTTAAAAGTTGATTACATTTGCACAGACTATACATTTCAAGGAGAATTTTATTATAAATATTACATTTCAAGGAGAATATTCAGGGATCAAAGTTATCACAAAAAGTATCAATGGTAAACTTTTCCCTCCACTTTGGAACTCCTTTGACATTGAATTCAGCTGGGGATTTATCGAGCGTCAAATACTCAATATACTTTAGTGCAAGTATCCCACAGTCACCCCTGTGAGATATTCAAAACATAAATTAGATATAGAGACAAATAAACATATAATATAAAACAGATCAATAAGATTACTCACGACTTCAACTGTTCGGGTATTGTGGTATCCCGACCACAAGTAAGTTTTTGGCCAAAGTTCAATCCAACCAAGTCTGCAATGCGTGGGATCATCAACAAAAAAGGCTTGATTTCTTTTTTAAGATCCTTTGTTGCTATAGCACTTCTATCTGAATTATATATGATGATCCTTGCATATTTTATATGGAGGTCTCCAACAATCCAATGATCACATACGCAGATTGGAAAGTAAACATGACTACATTCAGTCCATGCTTTGCCAAACCACTCAACACCCTGATATCTTCCCCATTTACCCGTCGCACACTCTAACATAACTAATGATCCCTCGTTCATTTCCATTTGATTTTGACTTACAAAATACGAATAATGGGTGGTCACTAACATTTCAAATGACGAATCCATAATACACCGTTCATTTTGTCTTCCAAATGACACGAGATATGTTGTCATTCTCATCCGCATAAGAACCAACACCAGATCCACATGCTAAAATTTTCAATAGTGCCAAGTTTTAGGATCACACAATAACTAAAAATAATCAAGTAATACTTGCAAGCAAGTAATTAATTAACTTACTTCGTCTGATAGATATGCTTTGGATTTTGAAAAAAACTCCAAACCATCTTTTGTTGCACTTAAATCCACGACGTATAACAAAATCGATGTGGACAAAAATAAGTTATTAAGACATTTAATAATGATAACAATAAATAAAAACTTTACTTAATAAATCTACTTGAATATTCTCACTTTCCATCCGTAACACTTAGTCAATCCATCATCAATTGTTCCTTTCCGCATCAATCTCAAGGCAATTGTTTGGTATATCTCCATCTACAAATACCCTCGCCAATCGTAGAGAATTAATGGGGTCAGGTAGCATCGTTGTGTAGGGAGAAGGCGCGTGTACTGATGGTTTTTTACCCCTCTTCTCTCCCGTTTGCAACATATTTACAGACTCGACCTTTTTCCTTTTTGTCCCCTTACCTTTTCCCCTCCGATAAACGAAATCAATGTCCTTGACCCTTGCCAACATCTTGGTCACACTTCTGGTAGTGGGAGACGAAAAAGAAATCGGAGGGTGAAGGGGAAGGGGAATAGAAAGTGTGCTAGTAGGAGAGGCAGCGGTAGTGGGAGGGACAAGTATGGTAGTGAGAGAGGAAGAGGTAGAGGGAGTGAGAATTATAGTAGTGGGAGATGTTGTGGTAGTGGAAGAGGCAAAAGTACTCGGAAGGGGAAGTGTGGTAATGGTAGTCGCTTGAGAAAGTGTGGCAGTAATGGGAAGGGGAGAGATAAGTGTGGTGGTGGCAATGACAAGGGGAGGGGGGGGAATAGAGTATGTGTAAGAGTCCACATCTTATTTTCATCGTGGGAGAATGGTGCATGTTCCCTCAATTCCTCTATCATTGCCATTGCATTACACTACCATTTAAAACAAAATTAAGTAAGTAGGTAAAAACGAATAAATATCAAAAATACTTACTCAAAACCATAACAAAAATTTTTTACCACTTTTTCATCCAAAGAGGAGACCTCATTCCTCAAACCACTTATTTGAATGCTTTGTTGATCAATCTTTTGGTTCAACTCCCGCAACGTATCAAGAATGGAAATGAGCATCACGTTAGAAGAAGTGGTGGCATGAGTTTCACCACGTCGTGGTAGGGAGTGGTCTGGCAATGAGTGGTCTCGTGGGGACCGGACTGGACAGGAGTTGCGTGGTGGCGACCCTTGGGCTTCATCGTTGCATGGTGGAGAAGGTTGGGCTTCATCGTTTCTAGAATTTTCAGGCTCAATATCAAATGATGTTGCCCAAACTTCACTAAAACGTTGCTGAAATTCAAGAACGTAAGGCTCATTTAGTTCGGCCGTCGTCGGGGTCAACGGAACAAGAACACCATCCTGGCAATTGATCAAAAACAACTTCATTAATCAACAACTATACAAACAAAATTAAATTTTAATCAACCATCACAAAAATTTAAAACATTTACCCAATTTACATCCAATTTTTCGATTATTTCATGGAACTTTGGATTTTTTTTCGACTGCCATTTGCATATTCTTGGATGAATGGCCACATCATCATCAAATCTTCTGGTTGACATTTTAATAGATCTCCAAATCCATTCAATTCACTAAACATCTTAAATGCCCAAACCTATAAATAAGTTACATGTTAGAAACATCAAATAATTAGCTAATCAATATAAATTTTAGAATATTTCAAATTACAATTGTTTACCTGTAATGCATAACAGAAGCCATAGCATGCATTCGTAGTTGTATGACTTTTTTTCTCAGCAATATTTTTAATCGAATTGATAAGGTAAGGATATGACCTTGTCCCCCATGGATTTATCTTAAACAACTCCAAGTCATCCACAATATCCAAAACACTAAGGTCAATTGACTGTCTCTGCATCAAACCCATTAAATAAATTCAACGAACTCCTCAATTTTTCAATTACACCTCCATAATTATCATCTTTAGGTCTTTTTTTGGGCCTAATCAAGTTGAAGTCACTCATGTGTAGAGCTGTCAAAATGGGTTGGTGGGGCGAGCCAGCCCACAACCCACTTCAACCCACCATTTGGCGGGGCGGGACGGGCCAGCTCAAAAACATGGCGGGCCTAAGAAATACCAACCCAACCCACCTCTTTTAGGTGGCGGGATGGGCTAGCCCAACGGGCCCAAGCCTTTTTGAAAACTCTAGGCGGACCAACCCACAACCCACTTCAACCCGCCATTTGGCGGGGCGGGGCGAGCCAGCCCAAAAAAGTGGCGGGCCTAAGAAATACCAACCCAACCCACCTCTTTTAGGCGGCGGGGCGGGCTAGCCCAACCCATTTTGACAGCTCTACTCATGTGGCCCCCATTCACAATCCCAAGTAAAAACCCAACAGCTAAAACAATAAAACAAGCTGGAAATGTTGAAACAAATAAAATTTATGAATAATGACATAGCCTTTCCATTGATATGGTAAACATATATATAGGAGTACAATACTTGCTACACAAGTTTAACCTAGAGAGTCTAAATAGAAAAGGGATTTGGAAACCTAAATACAAATGGATTAGGAAACCTAAATACAAGTAAATTAGGAAAGTATAAACTAAAGATAATTATAATATATTACAAATATATTATATTCACTAATACTATAAATATAATATATTACAAATATATTATATTCTCTTATATGCTCCCACAAGATGGAATCACCGTTAGGAGAAACCAATCTTGAGAAGAAAATGTTGGGAGCTTACGAGTTGAAAATGAGAGGGTGATCGACACCGATCTGGTAAGGGAGGGGTCGGTGAGTGAGGTCTTCCGAGGAAGACAAGTTGTTGAGAGAGGTGTCTTCGGCGAACTGGTTAGAGCTTTGTTTTCTAAAGACATCATTCACTCGAGGAGCGAGCTGGTTGAGAGAGTCGGCGAGCTGGTGAGAGCTGGGTTGGCCGAGGAGTCCTGAGTTGCTCGAGGAGCAAGCTGGTTGAAGTGTCTTCGACGAGTTGGTGAGAGCCTGGTTTGCCGAGGAGCGAGTTGGTAAACAAGAGGTCTTTGGCGAGCTTGCGAGTGCCTGGTTTGCCAAGGACAAGGTTTACTCAAGGAGCGAGTGTAGACACCCCAATTTCGTACCCCTGATATATGACTCTGGCATGCATATGATATCAAGAACTGTTTAAACTTAAAAAAAATGTCAAATTACAGGGTTGAAAATGCAAAAGGAAAAAGTAGGATGCATGAATAGTGAACTGCAGGGGGGAAATGTCAAAAATTGAAGCTAGAATAGTAGCTTGGCGCCGCCAACATGGTTCCTTGGCCCCGCGCCAAGGGAGCTTGTTGTCCGCACCAAGGTCCCAAACAGTGCCCGTAAAGTTAACGCATTGCACAATTTTCTCAACGTGTGGTACAAGTCGATGAAGCACAAATCCAACTATAAATATCAGTGCCCGGCTACGATTTCAGAGAACAATTTTGACGAAGGCTTGAAGCCCAGAGTTACGCTACATAATTTTAACGCAGTGTGCGATCAGTGAGTGTGAGCGATCCCCTCCTCTCATAAAGCCTCAAAACCCTGCCAAACCTTCCCCAAACACAAAT
Organism: Codonopsis lanceolata; assembly: GCA_013146195.2. Taxonomy (NCBI): domain Eukaryota; kingdom Viridiplantae; phylum Streptophyta; class Magnoliopsida; order Asterales; family Campanulaceae; genus Codonopsis; species Codonopsis lanceolata. The sequence goes on along the minus strand of CM028378.1, from coordinate 135,091,786 downwards.
CCAACCGGTTAAAGTGATTCCTAGCCCTTTAGTTAGGTATCCACCTTATTTTCCCGGCCCAAAAACCATAAAGTAAGTCGTTACTCTGCCCGAGTAAATAGGCTGAAATCACCCGAAATAAGCCGTTATTCCGCCCAACCAAATAAGCCAAAACCACCTAAACTAAACCGCCATTCTGCCCGAGTGAGAAAGCCAAAACTACCATAAATGAGCCGTCACTCTGCCCAAATCACAGCAACAGTAGCAATAAAAGTCTCCATCTCCCGAGAAGGACAGAGCGAGTACACTCCGCTCTAAAAGGTAATAGCCTTTAAGGGCATTATTTTTATAAAAGTTACTATTTAAATCCGTCCCAATGTAGACAATATAAGCCGTTATGCTGCCCGGATTTAGTTAGAAAATACTATATAAAGAGTCGTTATAATGGCCAAATATTTTTAAATATACTTGTAATTATTGTAAGGAAATGACTGCAAGTCCGTAAATAATGTAGCCACGGATGTATTTGTTTTATTTTCCTGTTTTTTAATGCTTTATTTATTTGCTAAATAAATATAACAATAAGCATACTTTAGCCAAAAACTATTTTTGAGACCGAAAGGGCGAGTTGGGTGCCTAGCACCTTCCCAACTCGTAACTTAGCCTCCGAACCCGTTTTCTATCTCTGGTTTTCTTTTTTCTAGTTTTGCTTTATTTTTGCCTTAAAATAAATATGGCGACTCTAAAACTTTTTGGAACCAGTGGGGCCTCGCAGCACTTCTTTCTTACACTTTTCTGTTTTCCCCTAAAAAAAGGAAAATGAGAATGAAAGGATGGTGTATTCTCATATCTTGGTATCCCCTAAACAAGGGATAACTTGATGCGGGAAACCCAAAGCTCCCATAGTGATCCGAAACGGGCCATAAGGCTATTTTTATCAAAATCCATAATGGTGGCGTCGCAACATCCTTTTTTCCACTTTTCCGTTTTCCCCTAAAAAAGGGAAAATGAGAATGAAAAGGTGATGTATTCTCATATCCTGGTATCCCCTAAAAAAGGGATAACTTGATGTGGGAAACCCAAAGTTCCCATATTTGATCAAAAATCCACTAAAGGCAACCGAGGCGCATTCCAATGCGCTATCATAGATAGCACTCCTCTCGCACTTTTGATTTCGTCTTCCCCTAAAAAAGGGAGGATGGAACGAGAGCAGTGGTGTCCCGCATCCGCACGTACATGCACCCCTATCCAAGGGCGCGCGGGGCGCGGGCGCAAATCCCGGGAACCCACAGTGGCGACTCTGTTGGGGAGTTGTTTTATTTTAAATAAAATGGAGGGCTAAACTCATAAAATAATTTTTTTTGTTTTCCTTTGTTTCTGGCTAAAGTATGCTTGTTATATTAATTTATGCATTTGAATATTGCGTTCCAATACATCCGTGCCTATATTTGTGGATATGATCCTCCATCTTGCAGCAGTTTCGTTCCGATAACTGTTACAGGTGTATTTAAAATATTCTTTTTTTTAGAAAAAAAAAAAAGAAAAGCAAAAAAATATTTCGAAAATAAAAAAAAATCGAAAAAAAATCAAAAAATAATATATATATATATATATATATATATATATATATATATATATATATATATATGTTACAATAAAATTCCGGGCAGCACAATAAAAGGGCCGGAGCTTTATTTTAATATTGCTTTATTTTTGGCTATATATTATTATTTCTTTCTGTCTATTACTCCTTTTTATTATTCCGTTCAATTTGTACATATTTGCATTCATTCTGTCATTTTATTTTGGGGACATAGGACCAAATTTGTAATTAATAGGGATAGATAGTTTCCCCACTTTTCTTTCTATTTCTTAAATGTGATGTGCTTGCTTGCTTGTGCTCAAACTAAAAAGCCGAAAAAATCCACACGTAACAGCAAGACAGACCATATATGTTATATTTTTCTGTTTATATATCTGTAAATGAATAAAGATTTTACTGCTTTTTAGATATCGCACACACGTGCACGCATATAGGTATATTCCGAACTGTTACCCTACACCATGGCCAGCCTACTCCCTGCATGAGCCAACGCTAGAATGCATATAGATTCTCAGGATACTTCATAGACCGACCGGTTTTTGCATCTCTGAATTGTGAGTCAGCCCCTATCAAAAATAAATAAATAAATGATGAAAAAAAAAGTCAAAAAATATATATATGTCAAAATATATTTTAAAAAAGGAAAAATGCGCAAGTTTGAAAAAAAAAATAATAAATAAAGTGCGCACAAAAAAAAATATATAATAAATAAACAGGGGCTGATTTATTATTCTCTGATACTCGACCTAGACCATTTCGAATGGTAGATCCTGGAAAGAGTATAGGCCCTTCGTCTAGGATCAGTCCGATCTTGGGGAGTCGAAAGGCAGGTGGAATACGTTGGTCCTATACTCTGGAGAAAGAATTCACTGTTCCAGGAAAAGCCCTGAGACCATCAAAATAAAGCAGGTGCTTATCCGGTCAGTTGTAGGGAACAAATAAATAATAATAAAATATACTAATAAAGGCACGCTGTACTCCAAGCCCAGAAAGCCTTCAGCCAGCCTTTTAATACCTCCAAACCCATTTTCCTCAGAAACATGGCCCAAATTTGGAAAGGCAGAGATAGTAATGGCCGGTTGATACGGGAAATTAGTGTAGAAATCAGAACAGAAGGTATCGTCGATCGAGCGACGTAATCGATGCAGAGTACGATCCGAAGCGGTATGGCAAAGAGAGTGTGAATGCGCTATGGGTACAGATTCAGGGGCTCCAGGATACGCTCCGACTCCAGCAATGTAGGAACGGTTAGACCAAAAGTTGGGTGCATCGATGAGCCAAATAGCTAGCCTGGTGCAAAGTTTGAAATCCAATGGTGAGGTGAACTCTTCCCCTGCAGTCCCCCAGGAAGCATCGACATCTCATGTGCCTCCAAACCCAAACCCTCAGCCAAACACTAACCCACCAAATACTGCCGATACCCCGAATCCCAATCCTCCACCAAGTCCCTACTACCCAAATATCAGCCCTTACCCGTCCTATCCTTCATATCCTTCCCCAAGCACCAAATTCCCCAAAGCCCAAATGACCTCCCTTTTCCCATAACCAACCCACTCCAAAACAGCCCACATATAGACCCACAAAGTTATAACCCGCCATGCCAAGTTACCACTTATTTACCTTATAATGATCCTTGCCGCCCAGCCGAAACCATCCAGAACCCACCAACCTAAAATCTACCAGCCCAAAATCCTTATCCTACCCAAGTTCCACCAGCCCAAAATCCTTGCCAGACACTGCAGCCAGAAATTAACCCAGCCTTCCCTAGTCCAGCCAGTATATACCAAAAGCCAACTCCCCCAGCCACCAAAATAGAGGCTGACATGGAAAATATGAAGGCCATGATGCTCAAACTTCTCAACAAAGGGGAATTTTCTACGCGGGCACTGACATTACAACCTACGGCAGTATTGCCTTTAAAATTCAAAATGCCCGACATAGAAAAATTTGATGGGACTGGATGCCCTATATCCCACTTAAAATCTTATTCCACGGCATGCGATCGAGGGAGCTAGCTTTGAGGCTATGACTTCCAATTTTCACCTCACCTAATAGGGGGCCAAACAAGTGGCTAATGTTATCCGATAGCGACTATGAATACGTGGGACAGATAGCTGAAGCGTTCTGGAAAGGTACAAAGACAACATCGATCCGAAAATAGAAGGGACCTTGAGTCGTGCACCAACGGGAAAAGAAAGTCTTGAGTTCGCGATCAGTGGAAAAAGTTGGCTCGGACCTTTATGCACGACCCGACCGAGTCAGTCATGTAGAATGTTCATCAAAAACCTCCAGCCCATTTACCTGGATCACATGCGATATCTTCCCTACACCAATTTTAAAGAAATAGTAGAGATAGGAGCCCGTATTGATGAAGATATACGAACGGGGCAATTACAAGTCAATACGCCTCCCAGCTCTTTCCGTTACTCTAAAGGAAAGACAACCGCACCACACCAGCACCAGTCGTCAATATGGTAGGAAATGCATCAGCCACTTTTCATACCCAAAGTTATGGCACTGTTCCATGGTCTTATTGAGCGGGAGTCTTTCAACACGATCGGAGGAATAACGGCCCGAGCAATTTCAATCGAACCGGCATTATGATGAACTGCAAGCCTCCCAGTCTGTGATCCTGCATGGGCTAATGGCACAAGGAGTGTTAAAGTCTATGGAAAATTATAAGCCACCAAACCCCGTGCCCAGGACTTGGAATCATGCCCAGTACTGTGAATACCATCGCTGTAGTGGTCACCTCACCGATAAATGTTATATGCTCAGAGATGCTATCCAGGATCTTATAGATGATAAGGTTATTGAAAAGCCTCCTCCCATACCAAATATAGTTAATACTATTCTATAATCGTCTTGTCCACTTGCAAGGAAAAAGATTAAAATAAAACATCGATCAGCGCGGTACAAGTCGATGAAGCACAAATCCAACTATAAATATCAGTGCCCGACTATGATTTCAGAGAACAATTTTTCGACGAAGGCTTGAAGCCCAGAGTTACGCTGCGTAATTTTAACGCAGTGTGCGATCAGTGAGTGTGAGCGATCCCCTCCTCTCATAAAGCCTCAAAACCTTGCCAAACCTCCTCCAAACACAAATCCAACCGGTTAAAGTGATCCCTAGCCCTTTAGTTAGGTATCCACCTTATTTCCCCGACCCAAAAACCATAAAGTAAGCCGTTACTCTGCCCGAGTAAATAGGCTGAAATCACCCGAAATAAGTCGTTTTTTCGCCCAACCAAATAAGCCAAAACCATCGAAACTAAGCTGTCATTCTTCCTGAGTGAGAAAGCCAAAACTACCATAAATGAGCCGTCACTCTGCACAAATCACAGCAGCAGCAGCAATAAAAGTCTCCCTCTCCCGAGAAGGACAGAACGAGCACACTCCGCTCTAAAAGGTAATAGCCTTTAAGGGCATTATTTTTATAAAAGTTACTATTTAAATCCGGCCCAATGTAGACAATATAAGCCGTTGTGTTGCCCGGATTTAGTTAGAAAATACTATGTAAAAGAGCTGTTATAATGACCAAATATTTTTAAATATACTTTTAATTATTGTAAGGAAATGGCTGCAGGTCCGTAAATAATGTAGCCACGGATGTATTTGTTTTATTTTTCTGTCTTTTAATGCTTTATTTATTTGCTAAATAAATATAACAATAAACATACTTTAGCCAAAAACTATTTTTGAGACCGAAAGGGCGAGTTGGGTGCCTAGCACCTTCCCAACTCATAACTTAGCCTCAGAACTGTTTTTATCTCGGTTTTCTTTTTTTACGGTTTTGCTTTATTTTGCCTTAAAATAAAGATGGAGACTCTAAAACTTTTTGGATCCAGTGGGACCTCGCAGCACTCCTTTCTTGCACTTTTCCGTTTTTCCCTAAAAAAGGGAAAATGAGAATGAAAGGGTGGTGTATTCCCATATCCTGGTATCCCTAAACAAGGATAACTTGATGCGGAAACCCAAAGCTCCATAGTGATCGAAGCGGGCCATAAGGCTATTTTAATAAAATTCATAATGGGGCGTCATGCAACATCCTTTTTGCACTTTTAGTTTTCCCAAAAAAAGGAAAATGGGAATGAAAGGGTGATGCATTCCCATATCCTGGTATCCCCTAAAAAAAGGATAACTTGATGTGAGAAACCCAAAATTCCCATATTGGATCAAAAATCCACTAAAGGCAACCGAGGCGCATTCCAGCGCGCTATCATAGATAGCACTCCTCTCGCACTTTTGATTTATTCTTCCCTTAAAAACGGGAGGATGGAGCGAGGCGGTGGTGTACGCATCACGCACGTCGCACCCTATCGAGGGGCGCGGGCGTGAAGCTTAGTGGGAACCCACGAGCTGGTGAATAAGGGTCTTCGGCGAGTTGGGGAGAGCCTGGTGTACCAAGGAGACATCGTTTGCTTGATAAGCGAGCTGGTGAACAAGGGGTTTTCGGCGAGCTGGGTGTAGCCGAGGAGTCCTTGTGGTGCTCGAGGAGTGAGTAGTTGTGGGAGGAGTCTTCGGCGAGCTGGTTAAAGCCGAATTTCCGAGGAGTCCGCGAGTTGCTCGAGGAGCGAGCGATTAAGGGAGGGTATATGGTGAAAGAGGGGCCTCGGCGAGCTGTAGAGGGAGGGAGTTGGCAAGCTTGCCTTCCAAGGAGGGCGAGCTGGGTTTGCCAAGGAATCTAAATTTTGCGCAAGGAACAGGCTGGGTTAGGGAGGGCGTCGGCGAGCTAACCACAACTAGGTTTGTCGAGGAGTCCTTGAGTTTCTCGAGGAGCGTGGATAGGTGGTGAGAGAAGCAATTAGGTGCCGAGGTATAGGAATGGTGTCAGTTGTGGTGGGATGAAGGTTTAAGATTGCAGAAGTTTGGTTGAAAGTGGATGAGGAAGGTCCTCGGCGAACTCGTCAGAGCTTGGTTGGCCAAGGCGTCCTTGTTGCTCAAGGGGGAACTTGGCGTTACCTGGGTGATGAGTGTCGGATCTAACTTTGGGTTTGATGGTCAGATCTGGGTTGGCAGCGGCTTTGGTGGGAGGAAGGTATAAGGAGGCGAAAGGTTGGTGGTTTAGGGTCAGGAGGTTGCCAAAGTAAGGGAGGGGCGGCGTTGGCAACGACTTTGGTGGATAGGTTTATAGAGGCAAAAGGTTGGTGGTAAGAGGTGCTAATGGAGAGGCGGCTGAAGAAGGACCAAGGCGTGCTCGTCAAAGCTTGGTTGGCCAAAGTGTCCTTTAGTTGCTCAAAGGGTGGGGGGAAACCGGCTTGGCTGTGGAGAGTCGCCGGATCTGAACGTGGGGTTGGTATGGTGGTCAGATCTAGGTTGGCGACGGCTGTGATGGGAGGAAGCTTTAGAGTTGAGGAAGTCTTGGTTTTGCGGAAGATGGTGGTTGTAGGTTTTAAGAGCGAGGCTCTGATAACATGTTGAAACTAATAAAATTTAGGAATAATGGCATAGCATTTCCATTAATATGGTGAACATATATATAAGAATACAATACTTTCTACACAAGTTTAACCTAGAGAGTCTAAATACAAAAGAGATTAGGAAACCTAAATACAAGTAAATTAGGAAAGTATAAACTAAAGATAATTATAATATATTACAAATATATTATATTCACTAATACTATAAATATAATATATTACAAATATATTATATTCTCTTATAGGAAAGACAACAATCGATGAAACCTTTGCTCGAAAATTAGTGTTTTTTAAGTGAAGTAAATTGAGATTTGAGGCTCTAATTTATTTATAAGTCATTTATGTTATAATTAGGGTAATTATGGAATTATGTTCTTCTCTGTGAATACATAAGAATACTCTATTTATTTGTCCAATTCAGGTTTCAGATAAATACGTTATAGAAGTTTCAAGTATGACATTGGAAGTTTTGGAAGTGCGTTATCCCACATTGGAAAAATATGAAAGACTTGAATGGTTTATATACAAAGGCTCCCTTGTATTGGGTAAGCTTGTATAGAAAGAACTATCCCTCCTGCACCCGCAGGGGGGTGTAAATCAAAGTCCAATTTGGTGCAGACACGAATATCAGACCAAATTGTGATATGTGCTATCTTGACATACTCAATTTTGTAACTCTAACATTAAAGAGCAGATTAATTCTCTCTTTTAATGTTTGCTTTAATTTACACACTTCTTTTTTTCCTTGGCCTCTTTTATAGAAAGAACAATCCCTCCCGCACCCGTAGGGGGGTGTAAATCAAAGTTCAATTTGGTGCAGACACGAATATCAGACCAAATTGTGCTATGTGCTACCTTGACATACTCAATTTTGTAACTCCAACATTAAAGAGCAGATTAATTCTTTCTTTTAATATTTGCTTTAATTTACGAACTTCCCTTTTCCTTGGCCTCCTGTTGGTGATAGACTTCGGGCGGTCGGTCAGTTCATTGGACCTGTAAATACAAAAGCTATTTGGTACTTGCATTGTATCCGGGGAGACGTTCGTCCCGTGTCAAACTCCACGCACGTACAAGGAGCGGGACGAATTACGTTTCAAGGAACTGTGATATACAGGCCCCAGTTACAACTTTCTCAATCCAGCACTCGACTTCTTTCAGCAGCAACAGTTTTTGTTATCTATTATTTATTTTCTGTTATACTTTATGTAATACTAGATCTTTGTGTTCGTGCCTATGACACGGTGCCAGTATATCTCATTTCATCAATTGAAACGTCAACGTCTAAATAGAGTGTGCGATTTTAAAAAATGTTACAGTTAAGGGGTACATTACTTCAAGTGGTAGTTGAGGGGCGCTATTCGAACTCTACCCATAGTTAAGGGGGGTTATTTGTAAGGAGTTATATGTAAATGATCTATGAATGTTTGATTTTGCGGCGGAATCAATCCATGTGGCCATATAGTCTTAATTAATCAATTGAGCTCTATTGTGAGATTATATTAATATAATGTTGATGTTTTGTAAGGGATAATGGTTTAGAAGATTAATCTTAGGGTGTGACTGTTCATAATATTAATTGTAGGGGGTGACTTTGTAATAGAATCAGAGAAAATAGAGAGTAAAAAATGAATAACTACTCTTACATATAAAAGTAAATCTCAACCATTAAAATTTTTAAGGCTGCAGATAGCTTTAGTCGATGGATACAAAACCCAACAGATACGCAAATATGTATAGTTTGTCGTCAATTCCAAAGAGAGGTTAAGAAACTGCGGAGCTGAGTGGACTCACCTGATTGATTCAAGTCACCGACGAGCCTTAAATCGTCCCATCCACCGTAACTAATTGGGTTTGAGGGCGTTTTGGAACAGAGAGTTTGTAGGCGCATATATTTTCTATAGGAGAGGTTGAGAAATCTTGGATTTTCCTGAGAAAGTGATGGCAAGTGGAAAATGAAGATTGGAGTGGGGTCGTAGTGAGAGGTGAATTAACGGGTGAGAATGTTAGAAAATGGAGGTCCCATGGCAGAGATGGCCAGGGTGAAGATCTGGCGATGAAGTACAGACAATCTGTCTTACATAGCTTGGCTACCAAGAGAAGCATGTAAAAAGATTTAAGAGTGTTTGGACGAGGGGGTTACAATTCCTAGTTGAAGGATTAATTATTACTCCCTCCGTCCTAAATAATTGTCCTGATTGACCCGGCGCACAGTTTAAGAAAAAACAATTGACTTGATTATTTATATTGATTTAATGTGTAGTTTCCTTTAAAGCCCATGTGTATGTGGCTCATAATTAAAGTAGAGTGAAAAAGTAAGAGTAAAGTGGTAAAAGTGATGTTCTAAAAAGATAAGTTTCAAAATGAACAATTATTTTAGGACGAACGAAAAAGGAAAGAATGACGATAATTTAGGAAGGAAAGGAGTATTATTATTCTACTAATGTGAGGGGAGGGGGTGACTATTGATGCTCTAATCCACTTTGGCCAATTTTTTTCTGCCACTTCCACCCACTGAACCATTAGTTTTCCATTGTTCAAAATTTGGGGGAACAAGGCTTTATGACCATTTTTAAAATTTTAAGGATTTGATTGTAAATTCTGATATAAGTTAAGTTTTAAAAAGATTCATTTTATTCTTTACTAAATGTACATGAGAAATTTAACGATATTTTATTAATGACATCCATCAAAATAACTACGGCCGTAAAAATTTAATACTTGTAAAACTCAAATTTGACAAAAAATTGTTAAAAGGCTATTATGAGAACGGCTCATGGTCGAAAAGACCAATTGTAAGGACCAATTGTGTCATTAACTCTAAACTTTACTACTACTCCATAATAGGAGTGATAAAATGGATGTTACGGCAAATTGAGTGTTATAAATAAATGAATAATTTTTACCACTCATACTCCATAAAATAACCCACTGGATGAATGAATAATAGCAGGGGCAGTACCCCAATCTCAACTGTTCTACATAACAGAATCCAACGGCTCGAATAAACTCTCACAAATCCATCACTGCTAACGCAATCATAGCTGCACGACCCAAGAGAAAGTCAGAACCCCCGCCTCTCTCTCTCCTCCTCCCATACTTTCTCTCTCTAAAATTCACCATCGCCTTCTCTGTCTCCAAAATTACAATATTTTCAAACCAAATTCCCTCAAACTTAGATCTCTCCTCTTTCACGCACACTCGCACACACTACCTCCTCAAGCAACCGGAACGGCTTTAAACCATGGCGGCAGCACCATCGGCTCGGGAGGAGAACGTCTACATGGCTAAACTAGCCGAACAAGCCGAACGTTACGAAGAAATGGTCGAGTTCATGGAAAAAGTCTCCGCCTCCCTCTCCGACTCCGAGGAACTCACCGTTGAGGAACGCAATCTCCTCTCCGTTGCCTACAAGAACGTGATCGGCGCTAGACGAGCCTCCTGGCGCATCATCTCCTCGATCGAACAGAAGGAGGAGAGCCGCGGGAATGAGGACCACGTCACCGTGATCAAGGACTACAGATCTAAGATCGAGTCAGAGCTTTCCAACATTTGCGACGGCATACTTAAATTACTTGACACTCGGCTCATTCCGTCGGCTTCTGCTGGCGACTCCAAAGTGTTTTACCTGAAGATGAAGGGAGATTATCATCGGTACATGGCTGAGTTTAAGTCCGGTGCTGAACGTAAGGAGGCTGCAGAGAGCACGCTTAGTGCCTACAAAGCAGCACAGGTTCGGTTATATTCTATTCTCATTTTAATATTCTGTCCGTTTCAAAATTTTATACTCCTATATTTGAAATCTTTCTTATGTATCGTGTATCAATTCTGTCAAATCCAATCCCATTTAGTGAATTCTAATGTTAAAGAATCCTAATAGTCTGTATATGTTTAACGTGTATAGATAGGGGCAACTGTTAGTGGACTTTATTGCTAATTGCATGATGTATTGTTCTATCGACATTATCTATGGTTACGATTGAATCAAGTGATTTTTAATAATTGTATTGATAATTTTTTATTGATAATGCTCTCAAAATTTACTTTATGATTCTTTTGTTTGCAAATTTCGTACAACAATCCTTGGGATGCGACATAATAATTACTCTTATGTTTGAGGATTGTAAAATAGGAAAATATCTTTGGGTTCCATGTTAGGCATTTAACTGCCCTCTTACATTTTTCTTTGGCTATTTATATTTGACGCCAGTTGTTGTCTTTACCCTGCACCAACTATTGTTTTCTCTATCTTGAAGAAAATTTATATCAAGACATACAGTTAATGTGTGTCAGGCCTGAGGTTGGATGAAGTTCATGATATGTCTACACCATGGAAATTAAAATTTGCTTGGTATCATTCTCTTTTTTTTGACCCACTTCTTAAAGGAACTCTGGCAAGATGTAAACAGAAGCTGTAAAATATCACAGCTATAAGCTAAAATATCACATATTTTCTCTAGACCATTCTCAGATGCTAATATAGAGTTACCTTGTTATGTTACAACATATTTGCTAAGCAGCAGCGACACCTATACAGGGTTGCTATGTTACAACAAGATACAAAATGACATGTTAGGAACTCTGTTACAGATTTCTTAATATACATATGGTAGACATATGGATTCATGTATGTGCCTATGCATGACCGATCATTTATCATCACAATCATCAAAGATTAAACGTATATGAAGACATCATTATTCTATTTAGAATAGTTTATACACTTCCCTTTTTTGAAATTGGTAATACCTATGACTTCTGTGTCAGGCTTTCAACTGATCCTTTACTTTTTTTTTAATTCTAGATGCATTTATTTTTCCTTCCAATTTCTACTCTATTTTTGGTATTTACATTACAAATTACCACTGTAAATGTTTCAGTTTACCCTGTTCCCCTAGTTCTCTCTATGTTCAAAAATGTATATATCAAGGTGTAGAAACCATGGCAGGCTAAACAAAGTTCATGATCTGCAAAGTTGTGATAGTTAATACTTGTGTGATTATATGGTTCCCTTACAGTGAATGGCTTGTTAACATAACTTTGGGAGAAGTTATAAGCAGTGAAATGTTTTAGCTATAAGCTGGACTTTTTTCTTTTTTGTTAATTTTACCTGTAACAAAACTATAAATATCTCTACTGTTTTTTCTTGATAAGAGTGAATTTTTTATTTCACTAGGGGTGGAGACAAGCAAGTTATGATTATTTTTTCATTAACCTAAGAAAATAGAAAAGAAAAAACGTTTCTTGGTTATTGAAGGTGAAAGTAATAGGGCACAATTCACGATCTATGAAATCAATATAAAGAACTTTGGATTAATTGGTTCTCTGTTGAGTTTTACTAGTGATTTTTGTAATTGATAACATTAGGGGTTAGTAACTCTTGCAATCGTATGATTCTAGGTTGCCTGGTGCTTTATAATCTTTTAATGGTAGTCTAAGTGGTGTGTGACAAATTTTCTTACCAATAATTTTGCAACTCCAATTTATAGTTATCCTGTTTGTGTTTGCAGGATATTGCAAATACTGAACTTGCCCCAACGCACCCAATCCGTCTTGGGCTGGCTCTTAACTTCTCCGTGTTTTACTATGAGATTTTGAATTCTCCCGACCGTGCTTGCAATCTAGCAAAACATGTGCGAGATTCGAACCTTGATAATATTCAACTTTTTCTTAGTTAGGCTATGTTATTGATTTTAAATCATATCCATGGCTAAACTGTGTTGTTGCTCTATTAACTTGTATTCTCAGGCCTTTGATGAAGCAATTGCAGAGTTGGATACCTTAGGTGAGGAGTCCTACAAGGACAGCACCTTGATCATGCAACTTCTTCGCGACAATCTAACACTCTGGACCTCTGATATGCAGGTAAAGTTTGATCTTAATCAACTTGCGACCGTCTTTATTCTCATCCCCTTGTCTCTCATAAGTCATAATGCAATGTTATATGTCACTTTTCTCCTTTCACATTTTTAGGCTTCAATCAACATGGCAAGCTGCATTTGAATACAATTAACCTATTAAATGCACTGCACCTTTTTGGATTGCAACATGTGTCGTATGAGGTTTTCCAGATTCATGAACGGTTTCTTTCTTTCTGTAACAGGATGAGGGGGCAGACGAGATTAAGGAAGCTCCCAAGCAAGACGATGAACAACAACAGTGAAGATTAACACCCTCAAATTAAGACTCATCTTCTCCTCTGATTGTTTTAATTTGGAGAAGATGGTTGATTGCCTTCAGTTTTCTATATTATTTATTCACCATTTTTTGGCTCATTTCCAAAGTGTTATGAATCTTAAGGCTTTATCATGTGGGTTTCGGTTTTGTGTACTTCTGAATGGTAGGTGCAAATTCTCCACATCTGCAATTCTGTATCCAAATTATATTTGCCGTTGCCGGTTCAACTTAACTAGTTCAAAATATACATAAGCATCTAATCGTCCTCCGCAGATGGATGGATGTGTGTATAGTTTGCTAGCGAATGCGATGCCAACATTGAGGGTATTATGTTTGACAACTCAATTTCAACCCTTGGATTTGGAGTTAGAAAAATAAATTAAATTCCCTGCAAGTTTCTTCCAATTCTGAGTCTAGGCTTATAATTGAGGAGGCATCCAACATAGCTCAAGTTCTATTTTCATCATACTATGTTGATGGGAAAACATTGTTCCACAATGTATGTTTTCGCAACAACAAATAAATAATAATTAGGTCAAAATACAAATTTCCCCCCAAAGTATACACTCAATCCCAGATCACTACCCAACTTAAGTTTTGTGCCAATTTGGTATCTGATGTTGCCATTTGTGTCAATTAACTCCCCCGGCCTAACGTCTGTTAAAGAATTGACGTTAACTCTCACGTGCTCTTGCACGTGATGGGTAATTTCGTCATTTCCTTTACAAAACAGGGGGGAAATTTGTATTTTGGCCAAAGTGTCAAATAGACAAAAGAGAGATTTCATCATCTCATCTTCATCATCCGTCATATTCTGTGTGAAGCCGCCACCACTTCCTCAACCTGTCGTTCTTCCACCTCCATTCCTGCTGCAGCTGCTGCCGCCATTTAATCCATTTTCAAACTTTCCCCACCTCCAACAAACCTCACCACCACCACTTCCACCAAAAACTATATCAAAATCGAGTGTTTTAAACTGATATCTGGTTTCAAAACCATCACTGGGTTTTAAAACTCTGATCCAAGCTGTGAACCAAGATCTGGGTTTCAAAAAATTCTCAAAAATCAATACCCAAAAATTGAAGCAAACCCAGATATCAAAATCAAATATCCATTACTCAATTAGATTAAATTTCAGTATATAAAGAACCCAAAAATCAAAGTCAAATTCTTGAATTCCAACAAGTAGTATCCAGTTTCAAGCAAAGCCATCCCCTAAATTAGCTCCAATATTATACCCATTTGCATTTGAGGATAAATTTGAATAATCAACGACAACGAAAACCAAAGTTGGGAAAGGGATTGAAGCCTTTGACTTGATCACTTTTGGAATCACAGGCGAGTGTGAGGTTCCCGGGGTGCGACCCGCGCCCGCCTAGATAGGGTGCGTGCGTGCGGATCGGGACACCTCTCGTTCCACCCTCCCTTGTTTAGGGGAAGACGAAATCCAAAGTGCGAGAGGAGTGTTGTCTATATTAGCACGTTGGAATGTGCCTCGGTTGCCTTGAGTGAATTTTGTATCCAATATGGGAACTTATGGTTTTCCATATCAAGTTATCCCTTATTTCGTGGATAACAGGATATGGGAATGCATTACTCTTCCATTCTCATCCTCCCCTTTATCTTTCAGGGAAAATAGAGAAGTGCAAGAAAGAATATTGCGACGCCCCCACTATGGATTTTATGAAAATAGTCTTATGGCCTATTTCGGATCACTATGAGTGCTTTGGGTTTTCTACGTCAAGTTATCCCTTGTTTAGGGGATACCAGGACATATGAATACATCATCTTTCCATTCTCATTCTCCCTTGTTTAGGGGAGAACGTGAAAGTGCAAAGAAAGATGTTGCGAGGCCCCACTGGATCCAAAATGTTTTAGAGTCGCCACCTTTATTTTAAGGCAAAAATAAAGGAAAACCAGAAAAGAAAACCATAGATTTTTTTAGAAACGGGTTCGGAGGCTAAGTTACGAGTTGGGAAGGTGCTAGGCACCCAACTCGCCCTTTCGGTCTCGAAACGTTTTTGGCTGAAGTATGCTTATTGTCACATTTACTTAGCAAATAAATAAGGTATTATAATGACAATGGAAATTTAAACAAATACATTCGTGGCCACATTATTTACGGACTCGCAGCTGTCTCTTTCCAATTATTACAGACACATTTAAAAATATTTGGCCATTATAACGGCTCTATTTAGTATTATTTCCTAACAAAATCCGGGTAGCATAACTGCTTATATTTTGATATTGAACCGGACCGAAAATAATACATTTACAAATAAAGACTTTATTGAATAAATAAAGTAAATAAATACAAACTTATCTAAAAATATTTTGCCATAATAACGGCTACATTTAGTACTATTTCCTAATAAAATCCGGGCAGCACAACTGCTTATATATCTGCATTGGGCCGGACTGGAAATAATAGTATTACATAGAAATAAAAGACTTTAACAATAAAAGCTTACAAACGGCGTAGGGGTGTGCTCGCTCTGTCCCTCGGGGAGAGAGAGTCTTTTTTGTGCAGTGCAGTGCAGTTGAAGTTGTGTGTTGTGTGAATTTGGGCAACAGAATGCGCTCGAAAGTTACTTTTCGGCCTCGGGATCGGGGCAGGGTAACTGTTTATTTCTGGTTGTTTGTTTGATTGGAAAAGACTGAATTTGGGCAGAGTAACGGCTTACTACTGGCTATTTCGGCCTTTTAAATCGGGCAGAGCAACTGCTCTATCCACGATTTTTGGACCGGGGAAAAGGGGTGGATACCTAGCTGGGGGGCTAAGGTACACTTCTACCGGTTGGATTTGTGTTTGGCGGAGGTTTGGCAGGGTTTCGAGGCTTTTGTGGTGATCTATCGCTATTTTATTTCTTCAGCGTAACGTTAACGCGGAGAAGCTTTACGCGAAGAAGGAGTGCTGAATGAAGAGCCGGGCACCTCTATTTATAGGTGAGGACTGGGACATCGGTGGAATTTTGAAATTTTATCAACCGCATCAATCGGGTGTACGCCGCGCTGAACCAGTTGCATTTTACGGCAAAAACTTGAATGAACAGTGCTGGGAGATAGGGTTTGGGCGCCACCCTATGGAGGTTTGGGCGCCATGCCCAAACCTTTAGGTAGCCACGCCTAAACCTTCTTCTGTGCTTCAATCAGTTGTACACTGCGTTTGAAAATTTGCATTTTGCGGTAGATCGTAGCATGAACAGTGGCTGGAATGAAGTTTGGGCTCCAACCTATAGAGGTTTGGGAGCCATGCCTAAACCTCAAAGTTAGCCTCTTTTTGACACTTTAGTCCCTGCAATTTGTCCTTTTGCGCATCCTGCTTTGTCCTTTTGCAATTTTGACCCTGTAACTTGACATTTGTTAATGTTTTAACAGTTCTTGATATTTTATGTCATGTCATATATCTGAGGTACGAAATTGGGGTGTCTACAGCAAGACTTCTAACAGAGTAATCTTCGAAGTCACGGACAAGAGAACGCGCGAGAGAGAGTGAGACTGGCGGAGAATCCGTGGTGGTTAAAGGGGACGTAATTGGCGGATAAGTCGTGGTGGTTGATGTGGTGGCGCCTTCTGCGCTTGCTTTCATCGGCGAGGCGGCGGTGCTTGATGAAGGGGAGAAACGGCGTCGAGGCGAGAGAGAGGATCATCCCGCCGAAAGATTCGACGCAGAACGCCACGGCGGTATCATCTGGCCGCGGAGGTGGCGGATAAGGACGGGTTAAGGGTCTTTTTCCGGCGAAGGACGGGGTGGTGGTCGTCGGACAATGCGGCGGAGAGACCAGACTTGTCGGGGAGGAAGCGGTGGTGGTGATGGAGGCGGAGGGATTGGTCGGGAATGGACACAAAGAGAGAGAATCGAAGGGAGTTAGGTGAAACGGAGAGATCAGGGGACCAAACGAAGTCGCTCTCGTCGAGCTCGACATAGTTGTTGGGATCGGAATCAGGGAGCTTAAGAATACCGAGAAACAGGAGGGTTGAAGAGTTGTGATTGACGGAGGGAAGGGAGGCCATGGTCATCGTTGACCAAGGGTCTCCTCCTTTCATGGTGAAATTAATCGGTGCGGCGAGGTTTCATTTTCTGCCTTGGTAATTTTTCCCGGTTTTTGTCCCCCTGTTTTGTAAAGGAAATGACGAAATTACCCATCACGTGCAAGAGCACGTGAGAGTTAACGTCAATTCTTTAACAGACGTTGGGCCGAGGGAGTTAATTGACACAAATGGCAACATCAGATACCAAATTGGCACAAAACTTAAGTTGGGTAGTGATCTGGGATTGAGTGTATACTTTGGGGGGAAATTTGTATTTTGGCCTAATAATTAATTATCTCATCCAAAATTAGTATGCTGGAACCTATGGGATTTTAGGTTAATTGACTCATATCTGATTTTTGGATTCTATTTATTAGGGATAAAAGGTCACTTCGGCTCCAAATCGTCTATCACACTCTTTGTCACATTCAGTGTCTCATTGAATTTCGGCCGTACACATTCCTTATTATTTTAATCAGTCTTCTTTTTATAAGGAAACATGTGAGGCTGAGATTCAATGGGACAGAGGATGTGACAGAGAGCGGGACAGATGATTTGAAGCCTCCCTCCCACTTGTTTCCGTGTAGAAAGTTAACTTTTTTTTTTCTTGTTTCATTTAAAGAGTTTACTTTTAAAAATGAAGTCATAAAAGTGTCATTTTATTTAAAAAAAATTGATTTTCAAACGATGACTTTTTATCCAGAACGGATGGAATATTAAGCAACTCTCTCTACTCCCCCACATAAAAAAAAAAAACAAACAAACAAACAACAACGCTTATGGGTAGATTAGAACATCCTCATTGTTTCCAAATGCAACTTTTTATAGCTTTGGAAAATGTGTATAGTGGCCATTAGAATTTTTTTTGCTCCAACTAGAGAGAGAGAGAGAGAGAGAGAGAGAGAGAGAGAGAGATTTAACTTCTTAATTAAGAAGTTGCTTTTCGTTGAAAAAATCAAGGGAAGTGGGCGGCTGTCAGGGGGTGTGCGTGGGAGGGGGGGGGGAAGAGTTTTTTATTTTATTTGGGATGGTATTAAATTTAATATTTTTTGTGTAAGAAGATTATACAATGAGAAGATTTATTCTTAAGTGTGTAGGTGGCAGTGGGACCCAGTTAAGAAGTTGTATAAGAATATACAACATTGAGGACGCTCTTAGCATGCAGCATCATAGACCTAACTGGCTAACCATGTTTCCCGGTGTTATATTCATCCTTCGGTAAGGGCATCTCCAACATAGACCACTTTTCTTCATTTTTCGGGTAGAAAACTCATCCTCGAACACTTTACCAAATTTGGGGTATTGAACGGTCTACTCCAAATTTGAGGTTGCACTATTCATACCTCATATTTGGTATTGGTGGGAACCCATGGTATATATATTAATTTTAATGAATTATTAAATATTAAAATTATTAATAATATAATATTCTTAATTTAAATGTATTAAAAACTAATAAATATTTAATATTAGATAATATAAATAACAAATAAATAAATATTATTAATTCAATAATATATAATTAATTAACATTTTTTTCAATTATTTGTATATAATATATACTGAACTACCCGGCCCAATAGGCCCAAGTCATGAGTCACATGCCGGGCATTTGGGCTTAATCCGAGCAAGCGAGTAAAGTGTTGACCTTCATCAAGGAAGATCTCAGCGAGCTGGGGGCTTAACCAGCGAGCAGAATTAAGGCACGAGCATGATTTGCCATGCTCGCTAATTCAAGAACTGCTAGCAGTTGAGGACAGTTGTGTCCGGGCAAGATCAGTTATCAGTTGAGGACGGTTATGTCCGGAAAAGTCTCCATTTAAACCGTTGTATTTAATGGGGGAGTTAATGGGGCAGTTAATGTGCCCGCCATTAAAGCCATGATCGTTAGTGGGCAGTTATGGACAGTTATATGCAGTTATGCTCTCCGGCAACTATAAAAAGCCCCAGAAAATAAAGGGGAAAGGTATGCAATTTCTACTCCCTAGCCGAAACTCTACTAAAATACATTCTCATTTAGCTTTATAAGGCTGATTCTTGCGCCGGAGGGCTTTTGCAGGGAGTGCCCCTGCCCAGTTCACGGTTCGCTATTCCTATTGCAGGTTTGGGCTTTGAGGGTATAAGATACGTTGAAAGCCAGGTATCTTGGTTGGACCGACCCAGTGCTTCCAAGGAGATTTTGGACGCATCAGTTGGTTCCATTGCCGGGAAACGAAAGTTTTTACGATAATAGTTTTGTACGGTTTGATAATTGTTCTTTTTGAGCTTTGTTAATGGCGGAGAACGGAATTAATGGTGGCAGCGGCAGTCGCCGTGAAGAGTTGCAATCGACTCCTAGTCTTAATCAGTTAGCTGGGAATAATGTTCCTCCGCCTCATGATGCTCGTCACCAGCTCAACCAGATGCGTGGAGTTGATTCATTGGCTAGGAGTCTTGTGGCGTGATGGGGCCGCACATGAATTTCGAGAGGAGGCTGCGTCGAAAGAGCCATATACTTGGAGTCGAATGCACCACTCAACTTCTGATTGATTGCAATGGGTAAGCCATCGTTGCCCATTGAGGTGGACCCCTTACCAGCCCTGTCAGCTCCGAGCCAGGCAGCAGGTATTTCACGCACTGGAGGTAATCAAATGAATCCTTTGGTTATTCATTCTCAACCACGAGTACAATGATCTAAGGGACGCGAGCAGCCAGAGGGAAGTAAAGTTAGCCATAGGGTAGTGCCCAGTGTCCACTCGAGGCTAGGCCCACGAGTTGGGGATGATTCTGCTCAATCTCGCCGTCGTCGACGTTCACCTTCCCCACCAAGATCGCATGCCGTCGTTCCCGATCACCAAGGGGTCTTATGCGCACCGACGTCGAACTCCTTCTCCTAGACGATCGCATGGGCATGTATCTCATCATTCCCAGGGGAAAAAGGATTGCGAATCAACCGCACCAAGCTGATTCGGCATTTGGGGTGCCTCAGGTCCAGGTGGCGCAGGCCGTGGGGATTACTCAAGTTGGTGGAGCTATAGGTCCCCCACAGGCCCCTCCTGTGCCTGTGGTGCAGCCTCAGCTCGGGGGTGGTTTGCCAACAACCATAAACATGCAAGATTTCGAAGAATTGAAGCGTCGTATGGAAGCCTGGGAACAAGGCAAGGCTTTAGATGGCAATTTCTTGGGTACGTCAGCCAGCCCGCTAGCGCCCTGGATTGAAAATGCTCCGCCAGCACAGGGGCTCATATTCCCAAATATTAAGGAATACACGGGGAAAACAAAGGCCAGGGATTGGTTGATGTCATTTGAATCACAGATTGGTTTGGTGACTTCAGATGAAGCTTTGAAAATTAGAGCGTTTGTTGGTGCTTTGCAAGGGAAAGCATTAGCCTGGATGGGAGCTCTGCCACGAAGATCAATTAATAACTGGGCTGACTTGCGAGCAAAATTCTTGGCGGATTTTGGAACGGCGGGCACACTGGCAAAAACAAGGGCAGACTTGTCAAAGGTCAAACAGGGAGCACATGAGTCTACAGCGAGCTATCTCGAGCGATTCACTAAGGTGTTGGAGCAGGTCCCAGGGTTGACCGAGCAAGAGGTCACACTGTGATTTGAAACATGTTTGCTTGAAGGTGAAGGTGGCTTGCGGTCAGAATTGAGCATGCGTGAGCCGAAAATGCAGGCGGAAATGCTCATGCGAGCACAGAAATGGTGTGCCGGAGAAACGGCAAAAAATGAGAAGAAAAAGGAGAGTAGTGAAGCTGTTGGAAATCCCAAAGGAAATGGCCAGGTGTAGACACCCCAATTTCGTACCCCTGGTATGTGACATGACAAAAAATATCAAGACCTGTTAAAACATTAACAAATGTCAAGATTCTGACGTGGTCAAAAGTGCAAAAGGACAAAGCAGATGCGCAAAGGGCCAGTGCGAATTAGGACCAAAGTGCTCAAAAAAGTGCATAGTTTGGAAATGGGTGTGGCCACCATTGAAATTGGGTGTGGCTCCCAAATCTTTGGGCATGGCTCCCAAATCTTTGGGCATGGCGCCCAAAATTCTCTTCCCTGCCCACTGTTCATCAAACAGTTGCCGTAAAATGCAACTCATCCAGCACAGTGTACACTCATTTGATGCGCAGAGAAGGAAATTTAATTCCTCCCGTGTCCCTGCCTCGGCCTATAAATACAGAGGCCCGGCTCCTCATTTCAGAACAGAAAATTTGCGTAAAGCTTCTCTGCGTTCTCGTTACGCTGGAGAAATAGGGAGTGGTGTGAGATAGTGAGTGATCACCTCAAAAAGCCTCGAAACCCTGCCAAACCTCCGTCAAACACAAAAACAACCGATAGGAAGTGAACCTTAGGCCCCCAGCTAGGTATCCACCCTTTTTCCCGGTCCAAAAATCGTGGAAAGAGCAGTTGCTCTGCCCGATTTAAAAGGCTAAATCAGCCAGAAGTAAGCCGTTACTCTGCCCGATTTCAGCCTACCTCAAGGAAAACAAACAACCAAAAACAAACAGTTACCCTGCCCAAAAACCATAGGCCGAAAGTAACTTTCAAGAGCAGTCACGCTGCCCAAATTCACACAACACACAACACACAACAAAAAAAAAGACTCTCTCTCTCGAGGAGGGAGCACACCTGTCGTAAGTTTATTTATTCATTAAAGTCTTTCATTTTGTAAAAGTATTATTTCCAATCCGGCCCAATGTAGATATACAAGCAGTTGTGCTGCCCGGATTTAGTTAGGAAATAGTACTAAATATAGCCGTTGTTATAGTTAAATATTTTCAGATACATTTGTAATTATCTGCTTTATTTTCATTAAAGTCTTTGTTTGTAAAAGTATTATTTCCAATCCGGCTCAATGTAAATATATAAGCAGTTATGCTGCCCGGATTTTGTTTGGAAATAATACTAAATGTAGCCGTTATAATGACAAAATATTTTCAAGTATATTTGTAATTGTTTGTAAAAGAGATTGTTGCAAGTCCGTAAATAATATAGATGTAAAGGATGTATTTGTAGGCAGTTAATGCTTTATTTATCTATTGAATAAATATAACAAAAAACATACTTTAGCCAAAAACCGTTTTGAGACCGAAAGGGCGAGTTGGGTGCCTAGCACCTTCCCAACTCGTAACATAGCCTCCGAACCCGTTTTCTTCATCTCTGGTTTTCTTTTTCTGGTTTTGCTTTATTTTTGCCTTAAAATAAAGATGACGACTCTAAAACATTTTGGATCCAGTGGGGCCTCGCAACATCTTTCTTTGCACTTTCACGTTCTCCCCTAAAAAAGGGAGAATGTGAATGAAAAGGTGATGTATTCCTATGTCCTAGTATCCCCTAAACAAGGGATAACTTGACATAGAAAACCCAAAGCACCCATAATGATCCGAAATAGGCCATAAGGCTATTTTCATAAAATCCCATGCTGGGCGCCGCAACATCTTTCTCTCAAGGGAGAATGGGAATGGAAATGCTATCTCCCCTAAATAAGGGAGAATGGGAATGGAAATGTGATGTATTCCTATATCCCGGTATCCCCTAAAAAGGGATAACTTGACATAGAAATTCCAAAGCTCCCATATTGGATCAAAAATCAAAAATAAAGGCAACCTAAAGGCAACCAACGCCGCACTCCTCCCGCACTTTTGATTTCGTCCTCCCCTAGACAAGGGAGGGTGGAACGAGGCGATGGATGTCACCGCATCCGCATCGACGCAAGCACCTATCCAAAGGCGGGCGGGAGCTCGTTTCCCGGGAACCCACACCAGGCAGGAGTTGGAGGTTATAACAAAAGCAAGTCCAGATATGATCGGCCAAAGGAGTTTCTTCGCGAATCAGATCTGACTCCGCTTAACACACTACGCGAGGACATCATGTATGAAATAAGGAACAAACTTCCTAATCCACCTCGCATGAATCCGGCAACAGCTGGTGAACAGGATCAAACAAAGCGGTGTGCCTATCATGATGACTATGGGCATACCACGGAGGAATGTTGGCCGTTGAAGAAGGCCATTCAGAAATTGATTAATGAAGGGCGGTTGGACCGCTTCAAACGAGATGGAGGTAATAGGGGGAATGCACCCAGGAGAGAAGCCCCGCCGATCAGAGGGGTAATCAATGTTATAATGGATGAAGAGCCTACTCCGACCCAACTCGAAAAACAAATATATTCTTTATCCAAAGTTGTGGATCGGCCTGCTGCTTTGCAGGATGGAGAGCAAGCTATCCAATTTACCCGCAGCGAGTTGGCGGATAATGTGGCCGGTGAACAATCTTTGATCGTTTCGGCACTGGTGGATGGTTGGGTCGTACACAGAATTTTGGTGGACACTAGAGCGTGCCGAGACGTGATGTACTATTCTTGTTTCCAGGGGCTCGAGCTGAGCGATGATCGGTTAAAACCATATGCTGGGACATTGGAAGGATTTACCAACCATAAGGTCCCGGTCAAAGGAACGATCGAGTTGGAAGTGTTCATTGGCGAGGGGAGCAGGACGCGAGCTGAGAAGATCACTTTCATGGTGATCGATTTGAAATCTCCCTACAACATAATTTTAGGCGTGCCGAGCATGGTAAAGTTTCAGATGGTGGCATCAATTCCACACTAGCGGGCAAAGTTTTACACCAACCAGGGAGTGGGAACGCTAAGGAACCAGCCTAGAGCAGTGCTCGAGTATGTACGAGATAGCCAGCGAAAGAAACAGAAGTTAACTTTGGAGGATGGTGAGCAAAAGATAACTGTCAGTACTAAGGAAACTTCTCGAGTGACGGTGGGGCCATCTGTGGTTGCTATGGTGCATGAAGATCCTGAAGTGGATGCAAGCTCTATGCCGACATTGAAGTCGGGGGAGCAGGGTAAGCATGAGGATTTTGTGGACATGTCTGTGAGCCAGATCGGTGGCGAGAACAGTCCCTCCTCGCCGACATTGAAGTCGGGGGAGCAAGTTGAAGTCAACGCTAGTGTGGAGAATGTTGCTAATCCTGTGCCGACATTGACGCCGGAGGGATTGGTAGAGCAAGTTGAAGTCATGGAGGAAGACCAGCTCGACAAGATTGAGGATCGAGCCGAAGAAGAGGAAAAGGTGGAGTGTGATATACTCCAAATGCGAGATGAGCCAGAGTTCACGGCTCGGGACGAGCTCGAAGAAGTGATCATCAATTCCACTTACCCCGAGCAGAAGATAAAGATTGGCAAAGCTTTATCAGCGGAGGCTTGAGTAAATTTGATCAAGCAATTACAAGACAGCTTCGATGTTTTTGCTTGGCGGCCTGAAGACATGCAAGGGGTGAGTGACACTGTGGCGCTACATCGGCTCAATGTCGATCCAGCTTTCCGGCCAATCCAGCAGCGACCCAGGGTTTATTCTGTGGAGAAAGATCAAGCGATCAAGGAGGAGGTTGAGAAGCTGCTTAACGCTGATATCATCGAAGAGATACATTACCCAACTTGGTTGGCTAATGTGGTGATGGTTAAAAAGTCGAATGGAAAGTGGCGGATGTACGTTGATTTCACGGATTTGAATAAAGCCTGCCCGAAGGATTGCTACCCTTTGCCACGAATTGACAAGTTGGTGGATGCTATAGCGAGGTTCGAGCTCCTTAGCTTTATTGATGCCTACTCTGGGTATCATCAAGTTAAAATGGACGAGCAGGATAAGGCTCTGACAGCTTTTCGAGCAGCAGGGGGGTTGTACTGCTATAAGATGATGCCTTTTGGCTTGAAAAATGCAGGAGCCACCTATCAGAGGATGGTGAATAAGATATTCAGTTCGCAGCTCGGGAGGAATGTTGAGGCATACATCGACGACATGGTGGTTAATTCTAAAGGGCACGAGCATGCAGTGGACTTAGGTGAGGCCTTTGCCAATCTCAGGAAGAATAACATGAAATTGAACCCGAGCAAGTGTGTGTTCGGGGTGAAGGCGGGTAAGTTCCTGGGATTTATGGTGACTGAGATGGGCATAGAGGCTAATCCTGAAAAAATTAAGGCGCTGGTTACTATGAAGCTTCCTTGTTGCATTAAGGATGTTCAGAGGCTTAACGGCAGGGTGATAGCCCTTGGTCGTTTTATTTCCAGGTCGGCTGAGAGGTGTCTGCCGTTCTTTAAAGTCCTTCGGGGTAACAAGGGGTTTGGATGGACGCCTGAGTGTCAGAAGGCTTTCGAACAACTGGTGAAATACTTAGGGAGCCCTCCCTTGCCCGGTTCTGGGAAGAAGCATTTGTGTATTTAGCAGCTACCGAGCAGGCGGTGGCAGCTGTATTGATTAGGGAGGAATGTAATATCCAAAAACCTATTTATTATGTCTTGAAAGCTCTCACTGATTTAGAGGGAAGATATTTTAATACAGAAAAGTTAGCTTATTCGCTTGTTGTTGCTGCTCGGAAACTTCGAGCTTATTTTTCTGCACATTCGATTGTTGTGTACACTGATATGCCTTTGAGAAAGTTTTTGCACAAGACGGACACTTCTGGTCGCCTACTCACCTGGTCGATCGAGTTAACTGAGTTTGATATTGATTATCAACCTCGGCGAGCAATTAAGGCACAGGCCTTAGCGGACTTTGTGGCTGAGACAAGCTTCAGGGAGTCTGGCGAAGACGAAGTACCATCCAAAACGACATCAGCGAGTATCTCAAGTCCTAAACCCCGACCAGAATATTGTTGGGAGTTACATGTTGATGGCTCAACTAGCAGGTTTGGCAGTGGTGTCGGGCTCGTTCTAGTCCCGCCCGAGCAGGATGTGGAATTCGAGAAAGCATTGCGCTTTAAGTTTCCAGCTTCTAACAATCAGGCTGAATATGAAGCATTGATTGCTGGTCTTGAGCTCGCGCAGGATATAGGAGTGCGTGAAGTGATTGTGTACTGTGATTCCCAGTTGGTGGTAAATCAAGTCAAAGGCGACTATGCGGTTCACCATCCGGTTTTAGTTCGCTACTGTGCGATGGTGAAGGAGATTTTGAAAGACTTTGATTACTGGGAATTGGTGCGAATTGCTCGAGAAGATAACATGCGAGCTGACTATTTGTCCAAGATGGCTGAAGATGAAATTCAGTCTTTGCATCCCGGAGTCATGATCGAGCATTTGGAGGTCCCGGTTATAGAAAAGGAGGTGATCATGGATATTGAGCCGGCTGCAAAGTGTTGGATAGATGATATCAAGGCCTACATCGAGCAGGGGACATTGCCCGAGGATAGGAAGGAGGCTAGAACCATCCAGAAGCGATCATGTCGCTATGTTATTCTGGATAACATTCTCTATAGACGATCCTACACCCGACCTCTGTTGAGATGTGTACGACCATAAATGACGGAAGGAATTTTGGGAGAAGTACATGAAGGCAAATGTGGAGGTCATCCTGGTCAAAGGTCATTGGCCGAAAAAGTTTTGGCAGCTGGGTTCTACTGGATAACTTTGAGGCGGGATGCTGAAATGTATGTTCGTCGGTGTGACAAGTGTCAGCGTTATGCAGATATACCACGGTTGTCGAGTACCGAACAAACTCCTGTTGTAGCTTCGTGGCCATTCGACATGTGGGGGATAGATCTAATTGGCCCATTCCCTCTGGCTCGGTCAAAGTTCAAGTACGCAGTGGTTGCTGTAGATTACTTCACTAAGTGGGTGGAAGCAAAGCCTCTGGCGACCATTAGTGAAGTTAATGTCATCGATTTCCTTCATGAACATATATGGTGTCGATTTGGGGTTCCCCGAGCAATTGTGTCCGATCATGGGACTCAATTTTCTGAAAAGTTTACTAAAGCGTGCGAGCAGATGTGTGTGAAGCATTGGCAGTCGTCGGTAGCATACCCCCAAGGCAATGGGCAGGCTGAAGCTGCAAATAAACAAGTTTTGCATGTTCTGAAGAGAAACCTGGAGGATAAGGCAGGAAGATGGGTTGACGAGCCGCCGAGCCGCCTTTGTGGGCTAGAACGACAATGTGGGTCCAACTGGGAAACAAATTTTTCTATGGCTTATGGGTCCGAGGCTATGGCTCCTGTAGAAATGTATCTGCCTACCCATAGATTTTTGCATTATCATGCTGAGTCTAATAGTGTAGCTCGGGCAGTCGACCTGGATCTGCTAGAGGAAAAGCTACTGGAGGCAAAGATGAGAATGTCTAACTACAAACAGCGAGCAAAGGCCCACCACGATAAAAGGGTTCGTGGTAGGTCATTTGCTGTGGGCGATTGGGTCCTTCGTAAGATTGAGGCAACAGGTCATCGAGCTGAGTGGGGAAAGCTTTCACCAAATTGGGAAGGGCCCTTTCAGATTTCTAGAATCATTAAGGAGGGCACTTATATGTTGCGTACGGAGGATGGAGACGAGCTGAAACATCCATGGCATGCAGATCATTTGAAGAAATACTACTGGTGATTGATTTTTAGCAGTATGTAATTCTTTGATCTTTTTCTTTTATGGCAAATGATAATGACAAAACTCAATTATACTTTCAAATTTTACTTTGAAAGTTGGTGTTTGAGTCAATTATTTTCTATTTTCCTCGATTATTCTCTTTGGCGAGCAAGGGATGGTTCCTGCTCGTTCAAGGGGTTGGTGTTCGAGTTGAATCATCTATCTTGATTATTTTCTCTCGCGAGCATAAATTGTTTATGCTCGCGAAATGAGTTGGTGTTCGAGATAGTTGTTTTCCCCGTGTCTTCGATTATTCTCTTTTCTGAGCATAAAGGGCTTTATGCACTTGAAAAGAGTTGGTGTTCGAATGGGGGTGGTATAGTGATTTCTCACTAGCAAAAGTTGGCTTTGCTCGAAAGAGGAACTAAACATTCATAGTTGAATAGTTCACAGTTGAAACACAATCAGGCGTAACAAAATAAAGCATTCAACGAGCAAGGAAGGCAAATAGTAACATATTACAAACTTAAATATAAATTGTTTGAGAAATCAAGGCACGCAGGCCAAAAACATAGTTTCATGCACTGGGGGCAGCGGTGTTGTCTTGGGTTGTTGGATCTTGTTCGGCTGTTTCCTGTTGGGTAGCATCGAGGATGGTCACTTCTTCATCTTCGGCCTGGGCAGAGGCATTCTCATCTGTTGCTGGTGGCGCTTGAGACTTCCAGATTTGAGTCATGAGCTCGTTCACGTTGTTTTCGGCAACAGGAGGGGGAACCCATGGAGGAAGATTTTTCTCATCATCGGCCTCAGCAAGGGAGTCGGGTTCGTCTTCAGTATAGGGCACAAGGGCGTGTCCAGGTCGGGCTGGAGAGCTAAAAATGGGGTTGGTGCCCCATTCAGCGAGTTGTTCAGAGCGAATCTCCAGCCCGCTGCATGCAAGTTGTCTTAAGACGTGATTAATGCCCTGAAGAAAGAAAAGGTAGGCTTCAGCTTCCACCAAGTTTGCAAATTCCACAGAGCCTTTGAAGTCCTCGATGACAGCTTGTTTTTGTTCCTCACCCAAGCGAGAATCGCTACTGCTTGTCTTCCTCGGTGATCGGGCATTATTGGCGGCCTCGGATTCGCTTAGCAAGATCGAAGATCCTTGCGTACCCCGGCTATGTTGTTCAGAGCTGTTTCCTCAGACTTCTTTGAAAAATTCAAATGAGATTCCAGAGTTTTCTTTTCTGCTAAAAGTTGGGAGAGCTCGGTAACCTTGCTGGTGAGGCTTTCCTCAGTAGTTTTCAGCTCAACTCAAAGGGAGTTGACTTTCTCTTCTAGCTGATTCTTTTCATTGATTAGGGCGGTATTGGTGTTGAGATTGGTTACCAGGCGCTCGTACATTAATATTGATTTGTTGGCAATCTATAAGAAAAGATATTGTTAAGAGTAGGAGAATGTTAAGGAACATGAGGTTACGAGGAGAAAACTTTACCTCCGTCAAACACATTCCCATTTCTCCGATCAAAACAGAGCTCGCTTGGTCGCCGCTCTTCTTCTGGACTCCGCTATGATGGAGTCGCTTCATTAATCCGAGGCCTGTAGTGGCTTGGAATCCACTTCGTTTGTTTATATTGATGTTATCAAGATCAGGTACATCAGCGAGCTCGTTGATGAGAGCTGCAGCTTTCTCCCGATCATCCGGCATAAGGAAATTCTCCTTTTGCCAGGATGGGATGGAGGGAGTAGCTTCCTCGACCACAGCCTTATCAGCTCGACGTCTCGTTCTCCTTGGGCTTTCACTTGGTTCAATGATAATGATAGGCGAAGGGGCTGTTTCAACCCTTTGTGTGGTAGAAATCGGGATGGCAGCCGTTGCAGGTTGACTGGACTCATGTTGGTTGCGTTTGGTGCCGCGGGTAGTGGTACTCGATGGAATGGTTGGAAGGTTGACTGCAGGTTGGGTTGAGAGATGTTTGCTTCGTTTATTCGAGCTTTTCTTGGCCGCTTGAAGGAATTTGTTGACATCGGTCAGTTGCCTCATATCTGCACAAATTAAAACGAGCATTAAAAATGTGAAGAAAGCAAAAGTTTGTCAAGCTGTCAAAAAGGAATGCGGTGAAAGTGTTAACCAGTAAGAGAGAAAGAAGGCCTGCAAAGGGTTCCGGTTCGAGCACATTTGTCACATTCATTTGGAAATTTTCCACCGTGACATGGACCCCAGTATGGATGTGGAACTTCAGGGTCAAGAACAACCCGGGGTTCGATTCTTTCCATGGGCAGGTAGGAGACACCAGCTCGTCGGAGAAGGGTTAGGTCGGAAGTAAGAGCTCGCCAGTCGAGCACAAAATCTTGAACGGGCCGGCCATCTTGCCTTTCCTTCACTCCAAGCAAGGTTCTAAAGGCTCTTGCTATTTTGGGCTCGCCAGCCCGATAAGCGTTTTTGTCGTACTCTGGGAGCCCGTTGTCTGTAAGATAGGGAGCGAAAGGCCAACCGACTCTAGACTCGACGAGCAGAGCTTTTGAGTCCCACCCGTCAACCTTGTTCGGTCCCTCATTGAGAAGTTTAAAGTAGCCCGCGTTAGACCGACTGCTGATACGCCCAGATTTTTTGTCAAGAGAGAGGAGAAATAATTTTCGGAACAAGGTCATGTCGGGCTCAAACCCGAGCAACCTACAGGCAACTGTGAAGGACATCAAAAATCTTACGGTAGTCAAGGTCAGGTCGCACGGAAGGGTATTTGATGCGTTTAAGAATTCAACTACGAAGGGGTCAAAGGGAAGCCGAAGTCCAACCAGAAAGAAGTCGAAGTAGAAGACCATGTTATCCCCCTGGAAGTTATGGCCCTCTTTGTCAATGTCCAAGTCGAAGGCGCGGACTCGGTAGTGTTTGGGGTCAATTCCTAAGGAATAAAACCAAGTGCTAACTTCTTCCTCGGAATTTAAATCATCCCACTTGATCGAGGGAGGAGTGTATGGAGTAAGGGGAGTGAAGGAATTTTGGCTTGGCCCAGGTAGTTGATTGTTTGAGCGGGAAGGATTTTCTGCTTGCACAGTCTCAGAAGGGTTATGAGAACTACTGTTTGCCCCTTGCTCGCCTGATTGTAAAGACCTTCGTCGGCGAGGAATTAGTGTGGCTCTCTTGCTCGCTTTCCTCAGAGCTTGAACTTGAAGATGGTAGAGTTTCTCTTGGTGCTCCATGATCGTAACTTCGGCCTTCAATTTCAGATACAGTACCCTCGCTAGACATCCTACAGGAAGAGGAATCGAGAAGCGCGTATTAAAGACATTGACCGGGGTGGACACGATGGCATAAGTAAAATTAAAAATTTGTGACAAGCAGGTTGTGAGATCAGTGAACAGGGCACCGATCGCAAATTTCTCGATTCCCTTGGTTTAGTCCGAAGTGGTTAACAGATAAAGGGGGTAAAATGAGTCGAAGATGGGGCTGATATATTTACGTGTTTGAATAGTTCGTTGAAGGTTAAAAAGGGTTGAACACAGCCAGAACCCTAATTCAAGACAGAAGAGAAGAAAATGTGATGAGAAAATGGAAATGGGAGCGTGAAAGTACCTGATGTTTGCACGGGAGCTTGATCTCGAGTTTGGAAACGCTGTGGAAGACTGAATCTGGAAGTTTGTTCTTGATTGGAACCTGCAGATGCGCCAATTGATTTTCTCTCTTAAGGTTTTAGAAGATTTCGCAAATGGTAAAGTTTGGAAGAAGGGGGGTATTCTGCCTTTTAAACTCCGCAAAATCGGTGTTTGATTGATACCCATCATTGGGCTCGTATAACGAAGCTCATCTTACGAGGTAACATTTAATGCATTATAGAGAAATGGGCATGTCTCTTCAGGAAGTGGCGGCTGACGGCTTAACTTTATGGATACGTCTCCCTAAAACACCTTTTGGGTAATCGTCCATTCAAGATCTTGGCTCTAAAGATTATTTAAATTGTGCGTTCAAAGATTCAGTTAATTTGGGGGATATTTTTTGAAATTTTGAGTTCCTCCTCGTCCCGAGCATGAATACTCGATGGACAAGGAGTAAGGGGCTACTGAACTACCCGGCCCAATAGGCCCAAGTCATGAGTCACATGCCGGGCATTTGGGCTTAATCCGAGCAAGCGAGTAAAGTGTTGACCTTCATCAAGGAAGATCTCAGCGAGCTGGGGGCTTAACCAGCGAGCAGAATTAAGGCACGAGCATGATTTGCCATGCTCGCTAATTCAAGAACTGTTAGCAGTTGAGGACAGTTGTGTCCGGGCAAGATCAGTTATCAGTTGAGGACGGTTATGTCCGGAAAAGTCTTCATTTAAACCGTTGTATTTAATGGGGGAGTTAATGGGGCAGTTAATGTGCCCGCCATTAAAGCCATGATCGTTAGTGGGCAGTTATGGACAGTTATATGCAGTTATGCTCTCCGGCAACTATAAAAAGCCCCAGAAAATAAAGGGGAAAGGTATGCAATTTCTATTCCCTAGCCGAAACTCTGCTAAAATACATTCTCATTTAGCTTTATAAGGCTGATTCTTGCGCCAGAGGGCTTTTGCAGGGAGTGCCCCTGCCCAGTTCACGGTTCGCTATTCCTATTGCAGGTTTGGGCTTTGAGGGTATAAGATACGTTGAAAGCCATGTATCTTGGTTGGACCGACCCAGTGCTTCCAAGGAGATTTTGGACGCATCATATACAAATAAATACATAAATTATTATTATACTAATTAGAGAACACCAATTTCACATTTAAATTTAAAAAATATATACATATTAAAATTATTAGAACATTTATAAACTTAAAAGTGTATACATATAACACACCACAAATAAAATGACAAACAACTTGAAAAACACTGACATATAACTTAAAAGTTAAAAAAAAAAAAGACATAACTTAAAAAATATTGACAAATAACTTTTTTAAAAAAGGAATACAACTTAAAACTATGACCAACTATGACATAAATAATATTATAAACATAAAATTATTAAATATACTCCCTCCGTCCCTAATTTATTGTCCTGGTTGACCCGGCGCACCATTTAAGAAAATCTATTTGACTGGATTATTAATATTGGTTTAATGTGTACTTTCCTTTAAAGCACATGTGTATGTGGCTCATAATTAAAGTAGGGTGAAAAAGTAAGGGTAAAGTGGTAAAAGTGATGTTCTAAAAAGGTAAGTTTTAAAGTGGACAATTATTTTGGGACGGACGAAAAAGGAAAGGAGGACGATAATTTAGGGACGGAGGGAGTACTAATATTATTGATTATGCAATCTTAATAATTATTATTTAAAAGGTTAATAACAAATTAATATACATATTGATAAATAAAGTAAAATAAATAAAAATAGAATATGCTAAAAAATATTTTATTTGGGATGAGATTTGGAGTTAAAGTTGGAACAATGTTTAGTGCTAAAATGAATCAAATTTAGGGTAAAATATGATCAAATTTTGTGTTTAGATGGCCTAAGTCTATTCTGCAGAGTGTTTGGAGAATTGGAGTAGTCAACTGACCTTCAATTCATTTATCTGAATTGCTCATATATATATATATATATATATATATATATATATATATATATATATATATATATATATATATATATATAAAGTTGGTGAGCAGCACTATAATTATGTCATCTCATCACTTTTTGATAAATTTTTATTGTAAAGTATCAATTTGGAGGTTTTAAAAACTATTTGTTTTTTAGCCTTTAACTAATAATAATACATATTAATAATTAATATGATAAGGAGTATTAATATTAGTATATATAACCTCATCTATTGTCAATAGTAAAAGTTTAATATTTAAAAAACTTTTACAACTAACATTACTTCTAAGTTATAACTAATGTGTGATAAAAACCAGTGGCGGACACAAGTGTAGGGGTCTGGGGGCAGTTGCCCCCACTTGGTTTTTTTTTTGTTGAAGAACTTTTTTTTTTTAAAAAAATAATGCTTTGTAAATTTTACAATTTGCCCCATTTCTGTAAAATTTGTACAAGTTGCCCCACCTAAGAAAATATCTGCGTCCGCTACTGGATCATAAAACTCTCTATTGATAATAAAGGGTGGGAGTGAGATACAAATCTTCTATTGGTAATAAAATGTGTGGTTTTTAATATAATGACTTTTAAAACTAACATCAATTTATAACCAATGTATGAAACATCTCTTATAATGGTAATATTAGTAGATATGTATTTCATATTGGTTATAAATTGATGTTGATTTTAAAATTCTTTTGATAAAAGACTTCTACTTATCACCGTAGAAGAGATGTATCTTACATTGTTTAGAAAAAAATGTTAGTTTTAAAAATCTTATTTAAAAAACTTATACTCTTATTGCCAATAAAAAGATATATCTTACATTGTTTAAAAAGAAAAAAATGGATTTTAAAATCTTTAAACTAAGGGCTTTCACTATTACAAGAGATGTATATCATATTGGTTATTATTATTATTATTTTTTTACTATTATTACCAATAGAAGATATGTATCACATTGTTTAAAAAGTGATGTTGGTTATAAAATTTTTAAGATAAAAGACTTCTACTTTTACCAATGAGGACATGTATCTCACAGTGATGTTGGTTTTAAACGTCTACCATTATTACCAATAGAAGAGGAGTATTTCACATTGTTTAGAAAAGTAACATTAGTTTAAAAAGTTTTTAAATGATGTATCTCATATTGATTACAAAAAGATGTATCTTACATAATTTTAAAATTGGTATTGGTTATAAAAGTCATTAGATGCATTTTTATGTACCAATAGAAAAGATGTATCACACATTGTTTTGAAATGGATATTGGTTAAAAAGTCTTTACATTAAAGACTATTATTATTCCTAATAGAAAATATGTATATCACATGGTTAAAAAGTGATGTTGATTTTAAAAGTTTTTAAATAAAAGACTTAAACTTTCATTACCAATAGAAACAAAAAATAAGTATCCCATATTATTTAAAAATGAATTATGATTTTAAAAGTTTTTAACAAAAAGACTTCTACTATTACTATCAAGTTAGATGTTAGTTTTAAAAATATTTAGATCAATTTTTTTACTATTATTAAAAATAAAGAAAATGTATCTCACGTTAGTTAGAAACAAAATATTTATGTAAAAAAACGTTTAATATTAGTAACAATAGAAAAATATTATTATAACCATAAAAGAGTTTAACAATCTAATTATAATGTTCAAAAGTTATATTATTATTACAAAAAAATATATTTCACATTATACTTGCACGACACACAGACTAAATAACTAGTAAGGGTTGAATATCACATGAAGCATTTACTCAAGAGTCAAGACTAGATGTGACAAATAGACGGGCATGGGCAGGCGTGGGCAGGCCCAAATGGACGGCGAGTTCAAATGAACAGGTAAGTAAGTGCTCATTTAATATCATGAGTATATATAGGAGGGCACTAAATGGGCATCCTACTCATTAAAATGCACTTATCAAATAAATACAAAAATTATAAAAAAATAATTTCCTTTTACAAAAAATTATCAAAAATTACAATATATATATATATATATATATATATATATATATATATATATATATATATATATATATATATAATTACAATTTACAACCACAATAATTGGAAAAGACCAACATTTTTTGTAACATTTTAACCTCTGTCACCATTTTCAATGCAACCAAATTTCTAAAAAGAACTCAAAAACTTTACATGACATGTTAGTATTAGCAGAACCACTAATAATATCAAAACAAGAACATATTTTCATTTTTGTCATATGTTAATTGAAATAAAATACTCTCTTAACTCCTTAATTTTTACGTCAAATCAATTGTTTTTAAATGAAAATCTGATATATTTTTTTATAACCAGAAAATACGTAATTGACCGTATATAAAAAGTAATATGATATCGAAAAAAAATTAAAAAAAAATTGGTCAATTTTTTATTCTTAAAAAATAACGATTACTTCCACCATTACTGACTATTTCTTTGGTTCTGAAAACCAAACGAGAAGAACAAATAGCATTCATCTCTCTCTCTCTAGTTTCTCTCTCTACCCAGACACTCTTTCAGTCTTAATGAATGATTATTGATAGAAATATAAATATAGAAAGAGAAACAACTTTTGATTATTAGGTATACAAAAAAAAAATTAATCATGAGAGACGTGAAGATATGAGCGTCCATTTGTGCTCATATTATGTCCATAAAACTTAATGATCTAAGTGAACATGCCAATTTATGCCCAAATTAAAATTTAAGTGTACAAATAACTATATTTTAGTGAACATTCTGAACGAAGATATAAACGTGAGTAAAATTTACCACCACTAATCAAAACTGTAGATATATAGGAGTATAACACTTCTCCATCGTACTTTTAATATCTTTTTTTCTTTTTTTTTTCCTTGCCGACTTAACCGATTCTTAGATATGTCTCCGTCGTAAAAGTGCCCTTTAACTTCTTTTTGTTTCAATTTAACCAATTTTAGATAGATACTTGCAAATAATTTAATTGAATTTCAAAAATCATACTCCATCTTTTTTTCAATAATTGTCATGTTTGATTTAATGAAAAAAAATTAATTAACTATATTATAAATATTTATGAAAAAGTCTCATCTGAGAGCGTTTTGCGAATCCTCATTCATAAGACGAAGCTCCACTGTCTCGCACCTAGTGGTGGATCCAAAATTTTTGTTCAATGGTGTCAAAGTTCATTATAAAGTTCATTATAAGTTTACAACAGCTACAAACTTACAGCCACGAGTCATTACTTTCTAACAAAAAATAAATTTAACTATATTTTATTACAATTCAAAGTTTAGAAATTGGAGAGGGGCAATGCGAGATTATTGTCTATTGAGAGTGGGGAAGGGATGAGTGAGAGTTGAGAGAGTGAGAGTTGAGAGAGAGAGAGAGATTGCTGAGCCGATTTGCAAATTTGGGAAAGACAGAAGACTCGAAGGGTCCGAGAGGGTGGTGTCATGTGACACCACAATGTCAATAGGTGCATCACTACTCACAATTCAGGCCACCAACACACGGTGAGTTCGAAGGAAGATTTATCTTACAGAAAATACCCGTAAAGCAAATTAGCTTGGCAGTAATAATGAGTATTAACAACTCAGCATTTTTAGTATCATTTCATAGTTTGAGTAAACCACGTAGCAGGCTTTAGCATGAACACAACCCAGAAAGATGCATGTCACACTGACCATTGTGGGAGGGTGAGGATACTGTGGAGGAAAAAGATACGCGTTGGAGCTATTGACAACTACCCTGGAATCTGGATATGGTGGGTGAGGTCCCGTGAGTAGGAGGAAACATTGGTTGCATTTTGATACTTAACGGAGCTAGTTACAATTACCTAAAAGTAATTGACGGTTTCATAGTCTGCTGCATTGGTTGGAATGTTCCTGAAAATTTGCCTGCCAAGCGGCCAAGGCCAAAAATATCAGCCACTCTCTCACTAACGGTAATAGGAAGCTTGGGGCAGGCGTTCCAAAGTGAGTTAAGTAAAGCCCCAGCGAACCAAACTGATAATGCTACAAGTTGATGACCAACCAAAAAATGATACAACTATAAATAACTGTACAAATAAAATCTATTCTTCTCTCAGAATAATACTTCCCCCAAAACCTGACCATAACGACAGAAAATACTCACGATGTAATCTTTAAAGTTGGTAGTCAACACAATCCCGATCAATCTGTGTAAGACCATTGAATATGGGAAGTTGGTAGTCAACACAACCCAAACAAAAAAACTTGTCAGCTGTTCCAACTTAAGCAGGTACACCAGCTTCTCTTCATGGGAAGGAATGAGCGAGCCAATGCACCTTTATTTCGCCTTTGCTGGCTGTTCTGGAACTTTTAAAGTTCTTTACAAGTCAAAAACAAAAACAAGAAAAGAGAAAGAAACTATAACTTCATTATTTCCAAACACCAGTAAGAAGATGATCATGTGTACTTACTTCCGCTCCAGTACTCACATTATGCGAGTAACCTATTCCTGACCAGTTTCCTTCCCCCGCAACTCTCACAATATACCAGAATGGGGAAGAGACAATAGGTGTTGGTCCATACAAGGTAGAAAATGATGTAACTGCCAATAGGATGGATGCCTCTACCCGTTCTTCCCACCATGTCCATTACACCCAAATGGTAAAGAGTTACACTTCTCGACTTTGATAACAGTACAACGAAAAATAAGACAACAGACACCATTTCAACCAAATTCAGGAGAACCTTCATCTTCTCTTCTCCTAAGTTTTTACCTGCCATAGTCTGATGTTATATAAAAGGCTGGGTTGTGCACTGAGGTATTGTGGCAATTCTGCCAGGATCAAAGGATTCTCTCTCTCTCTCTCTCTCTCACTCATAGACGCGTGGACAAAATACATACATTGATCAATATAGTATAAGAGCTGTGATCTGTTAGAAGTCTTACCTACATCAACTTCCTTAGCACAACTAGTACCTTCTTTTTAAAAGCGGTGAAAGAACACATTAATGCTCCACTCAATTGCACTCACCTATTTAATGAGAAGGTCAGCCATTTGAAAAGTTTAATTAATGATCTATTACAAATGAGAACTGAAGCACACACAATGTAACTTTCCCTAAAGAACATCAAGTGTGATGCTTTAATCAGCTTCGAACATGGTAACTAATAATCCATGTCTATCTAAATGCTAACTTTGCACAAAACTTATTTTTGCTATAGAGATGATGGCATCTGTGGTTTTGAACAGAGAGCTCTTAGTGAAAAGCTTTGTCTGCACATTGTTCATCAGAGCATTTCATGCATTCAGATTTTCACTGAGAAGATGTCTTGATCTTTTCGACTTCCTTGCCTTCTTTCCTCCTACTACATCGGGTCAACAAATATATTCTATAATATCTTCTGTTTCGAACCACCGGTTCCACAAACCTTTCAGGGTGGGGGTGGGGGGGACCTGACCGGGTTGGCTGCGGTTCCAGTTTAACCGGTCAATTGAAAAATTAGGAAACATTTGTTTATTCTCAGTCATTGATCTCCAACCACCATTTAATCCTAGTCATCCAAGTCGATTCTTTTTTTCTTTTTCTTTCCTTTTTTTTGTTTTAAAAAAAGCCGGTTCAGAACTGGCGGTTGGTGGTATTCAAAATGTCAAACCATAACCAGATCTGGGTAAAGGCAGTTTCAATTCAGTTCTAGTTTCGGTTCTGGGCGATTGGCTCACATTTCGATTCCAGTTTTCCAAAATGGTAGGGCATGTCTAAATAGAACAAAAATCATTTTAAGTTCCTCAAACTTGGTTTGGTGTTGTATCGAGCTCAATCAAATTTGAATTTGATTCGTCTATTGATCGCGAACACACGCCTAGTGATCCAGGACTCTATTCTATCCAAATTAATTTCATATCGGTAAGAATTCCAGAAGTTATTGTACATTCCAAGCTTTGGATCCCTAATACAGATTTCCAGTACATTTAATTTGATTTTTTTTTCAAAACACAAGGCATTTTAAATTTCTCCCTTTGTAGCAAAGAGATAGCATGCTTGGGGATTTGGCAACTATAATACCGAAGAGGAAGCTACCCTGATCATACCCGTTTTAGTCTCGACGCCAGTCATATATCTCACTGCTATGTATGCTTGGGGAAACTACTAAAGACCAAGCAACCATATATTACGTGAAGTAAATCAAGTTTGAGTAAGCTACTGTATCGAGCTTCAGAGCTTGAGATCAAGTTTGGGGCCTCATCCTTAACTGCCAGATCATTCTTGGCCATCTTAAGAACGGGGGAATGAAGTTAACTCAGAGCCCAGGAAATTAAAAAAAAGGAGGTTTACAAATTTATCATCAAAGGGAAGGGGTGAAATACAGAAATTAAAAAATAAATTAAATTGATAAACCAAAAACATTTCCACACTAAGAACAGTAAACTGTAACCACTACTGCATGTTCTGTGCCTCAAAATTCCTATTGGCTATTAAGTAATAGAGACTAAAGAAACAAAAATGCAAACCCTAATCTTTTCTTTTTACATGTCTTTTCAACATACATGTACATTACTAGTTAATTTAACAAGAACTTGAACATATACATAGACATATAACCTGTGTTTGTATAAATAAACAAAATAAAAAAAACCCTAACTTTTAAATAACTAATAAACATTAAAAATTAATCTTTACCTTTTTGGAGTAAAGCATGATGTGATAGGAGAATTTCAACGACTTTTCCAGCGCGGACTCGGTGCCGGAGGTGTCGGGGAAAGAGGAAACTGTTGAAAGCCAAACTGATTCGCCGCCGAAAACAGCGAGCTTGGAGATAGTAGCGGATAAGGAGACCTTGGAGAAGGCAAGCATCCAAACGGCAGCGGCGATGAAGTGGTCGGAAAATGTAACGGAGGCACGGCAACCGAGGTCGGCGACGGGAGCGCCGGAGGCTGAGCGAAGCTGCTCCACCGCGGCGAAACTAGCGGTGCCAGCGGCGAGGGTGCGGAGAGTCTCCTGGGATCGGAATCGACGGAGGAGGATGAGGTCTGAAGGTACCGCATGTAGGCGGAGATCGGAGATTCAGCCGCCGCATGCACCGCGGGGAACGGTGGAAGCGGCGAGAGAGGCTGGAGCTGCCGTTGGCTGCCGAAAAAGGTCCCATTGGCAACGGCGGGGGTAGGGTTTTGAGGCAAGAGGGGGTCGTTTAGCAGGGGTGAGGGACGTGGGTTAAGATGCTCGAGGGGTGGAGGGCGGATCTTCTGAAGGCGGGAGCTGGTAGGTTTCGGGGGTTGAATAGGAGGAGGGGCCGAGAGGCGGTCGTGAGCAGGGGAGCCAGTGAGCTTCTGAACGACGTCGCGAAAGTCGTTTTTGTTGATGTTGTAAACGGGCGATGCTGATGCTGATGCTGATGCTGGAGAGTGGCGGGCTGAGATTGAGAGTCATCTAGTAGAAGGGATTGATGATGGGAAAGGGGTAGATGATCAAAAGGAGGTGGTTTTCGAATAGGGGGTTTGGAAATCTTGTGAGAAAATTTGTTAAGTTGATTGAGGAAGTGATTATCCTTATTGCCGCCGCCGCCACCGCTGCTACTAGTATTAGGATTAGGATTAGAGTCCGGACAGCTTTTATCCATTATAGAAACACCAACCCCCAGGTCCCAACCCACTTCTAGATCTACCCAGTAATGTATAATCTAAACAAACATGAAACACCTACCCGGCTACCCCTACTTTCTCTCTCTAACACTCTCCATCTACGTATATGTAGTATGTACGTCTAGAAAAGCCTTTTTCTTCTTATCTTTGACCGGGGTAGGGGTAGGGGTAGGGTCCGTAGGGACAGACAAATATATATACACACTACTTTATGAGTAGTATTACTTTATCTCATCAAAAACCAACCATACCATATAGGGACATAGGGAGGAGTTAATTAGATACGTTTCAAACCTGATACAGGGAGCCAATTATCTGTGAGCGAGGAAAGAGGTTTGTTTAAAAGAAGTAAAATAAAGATCTCTGTCGGTATGCTTCTTTTTTTTTTCTCCCTTGGGTGGGTCAGGGTCACCCGGAGAAAATATAATACTCCCTCCTCTATTTTAAAATTATTATCTTTTTTTTTTATTCGTCTCAAAATAATTATTTTATTTAATTTTTTTTTTAAGACAACACATTTATCAATTTAATTATATATCAAATGCATATATATTTTAAAATAAACTACACATCAAACTAATATCAATAATTTAGTTAAATGTGTTTTATTAAATCATGTGTCAAGTCAACCTAGACGATAATTTTGAAACAGATGGAGTAATACATATTTTCTCTATTTCGAAAAAAAACTTTACTGTTTTATTTTGAAATGTTTCACTTAAATGGTACACTTTCAAAAATTAAAATATAAAAATGTCATGTTATTACTAATTAAACTTATTTTATTTTTAAGATATTTCATTTAATGAAACTTATTTTAGACGCTTAAAAATAAAATATGGACGCTTATTTTCAGACCAAGGAAATTGCTTTGATTTTATCTAGTCAATTTTATTTAACGTTGGCCAAAGTTTTATAAAAAAATTATTTGTCATTAGACAATAATTGATTATATAAAGGCTATTATTGATACTTCATCTGTTTTCAAATTAACGTCATCCATTCCTTTTCGTCGGTTATAAAATAATTATTATCTTTTAAAACTTTCCATTTGAGAAACACTTTTACCACTTTACTTTTACTTTTTCTATATATTTTAATTATGACCACATGATCAAGGATATTAGTAAATCACACATTTCACCGATATTTATAATACAATCAATTAGTTTTTCTTAAACAATAT
The DNA here is from genome assembly GCA_013146195.2 of Codonopsis lanceolata. Classification (NCBI taxonomy): domain Eukaryota; kingdom Viridiplantae; phylum Streptophyta; class Magnoliopsida; order Asterales; family Campanulaceae; genus Codonopsis; species Codonopsis lanceolata. The sequence continues at coordinate 135,049,913 of CM028378.1, read as the reverse complement.
GTCGGGTTATAGGGGATGATAATTTGAAAAACAAAGGAAGTATTATTCTTAAGGTCCAACGATTTTAACCATTGCGCTTAAATTTGAAAGGAAATTTTTCATGCGTGTGTGGTGTATAATATTGTAATCCAAAAGCAGCTTGTGTAAAAAAATTAGACAAAAAACTTGTGTATGATGGTCTTACAGATCCTAAATACGTAAGACGAAGCCAAAAAAATGATAAAAAGAAGGTTGATTAAACGGGTAATCCATCAACAAATACCGTGGGTTATCTAGTAAGAAATCAAGTCAAAATGTAAGAGAAAATGGGCTAACATCGGACAAATGAGCTGAAACCCGTGAATCGACCCGGATCCGGGAACACAACACGCGGGTCACCCCAAGGGGAGGCGTGCCACGTGTTGGCTCAATAGGGTGCCAGTACATTAATGAGATCTTTCTCATTTTGCTCCAGTGCCCCTGTATTTTTAAAGTTTGCTGCCGATATTTTACTTTTTCCGAAGTCTTGTAATTTCATCATCTGTTAGCCTTATTTGCCTTGGGATGTTTGATGAATCCTAATGAGTTTTGATGAAATACTAAGTGACTCATTTTAAAGGTAAAATTGACACATTTTTTACTAAAAAGTGACACTTTTTGATAGGAGTGTGTACGGGCCCTAAGCCCGCGGGCATTGGTAATGCCCAGTATAGGCCCATATGGTAGTGTGCATCATTTTAAAAAGTCCAGTACCGTAAACAAGCCTACATGCATTAATGAACGGGCATTGGACGAGCACGGGTGGGCACGGGCTTTGATGGGCTCTCCGACGGCAAGAGGTGCTAGGGCGAATGGCGATGGCGTTGATTGCTCCCCCTTCAGTTCATTCGATTGTTTACAATGTAACAGAACTATGAAGAACCAAAATTCAACTAATACAAATTATTTTCATTATTTCATTAGCTCCCAAACAAAACCACATATGAGCAAAAACCTTGATATCATTCATTTGACTTGCAAACTCAACACACAAATGACAATTAACCCCTAATCAAACATCATGAACACCTAAATTTTAAAATCGAGATGTTATTTTCAATAGAAAAGCAAGAAAGCAAACTCAAATTAGAACAAACTTACATGAACACCAGATAACAAGATCTGCAATGTCTTGCAAAGAGAAAAATAATATCGAGAGGGTAGCGGGCCTAGCGGTGAAGTGAGAACTGGAAACGAGAAGTCACAATTCTACCGAAGGGTCGCGATTCCGTCAAGGTACTAAAGAACCAAAGGTAGCAGACTAGCAGACAATTTGATTTAGGGTTTCACACTTTCACTTTCCCTTTTGAATTTTGGCCTTTTGTATTGGACCTATTGGTATATCACTAATTTATTTCACTATATTGACTAATCTGGATAATGGATTCCGTTAGTGTATAATATAATAGACTAATACTAAGAGACACTAATAGAGTAATTATATAATTATGATATATTTAAAATTTAAAAACTTAATGTGATGATGAGCCGGGCCGGGCTTAGATGGGTATTAGAACTTGAAGGCCCGGGTGTGCCCGAGCCCGTGGGCATCTAACATCTCTAAAGCCCAGCACTATGTATCAGCCCATGGGCACGGGCACTTTGGGCCGGGCACAGTAGTCTATGTGGGCTTATGGACTGGGCTACTCACCCCTACTTTTTGAGGTTAAAAGTGAATAATTTTATGTGAAAAAAAGACAATTTTTATTAAAATACAAATTAAAACTTTTAATACTAAAAAGTGACACTTTAAAACTAACAGTGACGATTTTAATTTATAAAGGCAAATTGACACTTTTAGGTAAAAAGTGATACATTTAATATTAAAATGTGACACTTTAATTGCTATAAAGTGACACTTTCAATGTTTCACGCCAAAAAGTGACAATTTTAATTTATAATGCAAAATAACATTTTCCAAAGTAAAAGTGACATATTTAAGACTAAAAAGTACTTCATTTGTTCCAAAATATATGTCGTTTTAGAGTTTTTCACACAGACCAAAAAAACACATTGCGAAGATTAAACTGCTCTTATTTACTTTACTTCAAATATTAATGAGGTGTCTTTTGATACTCTTACCTAAAGAGTCAAACACAAGTTACGAAGTCAATAAATATATGTAGAATTGGAAAAAAAAAGTTCATTGAAAATTGCAAAGTTATATTTATTTTGGAACAAAAATCTCACCCAAAACGACATATATAATGGAACGGAGGGAGTAACATCTTTTAAATGAAAAAAATGATAGTAATTTTTAATTAAAAACACAAAGTGACACATTTTATACTGAAAAATAACACATTTTATATTGAAATCAAAGAAGTGACACGCTTTATTTATATACGTGAGGAGTGACACTGTAATTTTCAAAAGTCCTCATTTAACATGGATAGGTTCTGTTTTATAGGAGACCAACTCAAAAATTATACACGAGTAGATGAAAATTTAATTCAAATTTAAATATTACTTTTACCGCTCTACATTTTTTTTTCTAATTTTGTTCCTATATTTTTATTATTACTAGTTATTTAGCCTATGGTCCGCACGGGTACAATATGAGATAGATATATATATATATATATATATATATATATATATATATATATATATATATATATATAGTATAACTTTTGGACATTATAATTAGATTGTTAATCTCTTCCATGGTTATATATTTTTTATTGTTACTAATATTAAATGATTTTTTTACCTAAATACTTTTAAAATTAATATAAGTTTCTAGCTAACGTGAGATACATATTTTGTATTAATAATAATAGTAATTTTTTTTATCTAAAAACTTTTAAAATTAACATTTAACTTGATAATAATATTAAGTCATTTTGTTAAAAACTTTTAAAATCATAATTCATTTTTAAATAATGTGAGATATTTATTTTATATTTTTAATGGTAATGAAAGTTTAAGTCTTTTATCTAAAAACTTTAAAACTAACACCACATTCTAACCATGTGGTATACACATTTTCTATTAGTAATAATAGTAGTAGATAAAAGACTTTTTTAACCAACATTTATTTCTAAACAATGCAAATACATATTTTCTATTGGTAAATGGTAATAACTAAGATTTCTTTATCTAATTACTTTTATAATCAATACTTATTTCTAAATAATGTGAGATACATCTCTTTGTAACCAATGTGTAATACATCATCTAAAAACTTTTTAAACCAATATTACTTTTATAACCAATGTGAAATACTTCTCTTCTATTGCTAATAATTGTAAACTTTTAAAATCAGCATCACTCTCTAACAAATATGTAATACATATCCTCATTTGGTAATAATAGTAGAAGTCTTTTATTTTAAAAAATTTATAACCAACATATCTTCCTAACTAATGTGGGATACATCTCTTCTATTATATTGATGATAAAAGTAAAAGTTTTTTTTATCTAAAGACTTTTAAAACCAACATCCTCTTTCTAACCATATGGTACACATTTTTTCTATTGGTAATAATAGTATTTTTAAAACCAACATTAATTTCTAACAAATGTGATATACATTATTTTATACTCTATAGTAATAATAATAGTATTTTATATAAAAACTTTTGAAATCAACATCTCTTTCTAAACAATGTGGGATACATCTCTTCTATTGGTTATAAGATAAAAATAATAATAGTAGTAGTATTTTATCTAAATAATTTTGAAACCAACATCTCTTTGTAAACAATGTGTGATACATCTCTTGTATTGATAATAACATAAAAATTTGTTTATCTATGAATTTTATAACCAATATATATTTCTAAATAATGAGGATCTCTTTGTAACCAATGCGATGTTTATTATCTAAAAGCATTTTAAATCAATATCACTTTACTAACTAAAGTGAAATACATATTTTTTCTATTGGTATTAAGTCTTTTATAAAAAGACTTTTAATACATACATCACTCTCTAACCAATGTGTAATACATCTCATCATTTGGTAATAGTAGTAGAAATTTTTTATCTAAAAAAATATCTAAAACCAACATCTCTTTCTATATAATGGAATATATCTCTTCTCTTCTCTTTTATTAATGATAAAAGACTAAAAGTAGAAGTCTTTTTATTTAGAGACTTTTAAAATCAACATCACTTTTTAACCAATATAAGATTTATCTCTTTTATTTGTAATAATAGTAATTTAAAACTAATATCAATTTATAACAAATGTGTGATATATATCTTCTATTGCTAATAATAGTAAGTCTTTTATATAATCTAAAATGATTAAAAATCAACATCATTTTTTAACCAATGTGAAATATACATCTTCTATTAGTAATAATGGTAGAAGTTTTTTTATCAAAAAACTTTGAAAACCAATATCAATTTCAATTAGTGATACATCTTTCTAACCAATGTATGATACATTTTTTCAATTAGTAATTAATAATAGTATTTTTAATACAAACATCAATTTCTAACCAATGTGTGATACATCTCTTATATTGATAATAATAGTAGAATATTTTGTAACCAAGTGAGATATATCTCTTGTAAAAGTGAAAGTCTTTAGTCTAAAGACTTTAAAATCTAACATTTTATTTTTAAACAATGTGTTATACATCTCTTTTATTGGTAATAATATAAAATAATTTAAACTTAATAGCATTTTCTAACCAATGTGAGATATAAATCGTCTATTGGTAATAATGGTAAAAGTTTTTTATCAAATGACTTTGAAAATCAACATCACTTTCCAACCAATGTATGATGCATTTCTTTTATTGGTACTTAATAATAGTATTTTTAAAACCAACATCAATTTCTAACCAATGTGGGATACATCTCTTCTATTGTTGAAAAAATAGTGTTTTTAGTGAAAGAAATTGTGCAACTTGGGGCACAAATTTCTTCACGTATAATTTGTTTGTTGGCGAAGGTAATTGCGCAAATGTATTCTACTCGGTGAGAGCATCAAAATGATATATTCATTTGTATAAATCGAGTTTTGGATAATAAGATTTCAAGACTTAAAGTATAATTCTTGTTAAAAAAATTAGTGTTTTTAGTGAGAGAAATTGTGCAACTTAAGGCACAAATTTCTTTACGTGTAATTTGTTTGTTGGCGAAGGTAATTGCGCAAATGTGTTCTACTCGGTGAGAGCATCAAAATGATATATTTATTTGTCCAAATCGAGTTTTGGATGAATAAGATATCAAGACTTAAGGTATAATACTTATTTAAAAATTAATGTTTTTAGTGAAAGAAATTGTGTAACTTGAGGCACAAATTTCTTTACGTGTCATTTGTTTGTTAACAAAATTAATTATGCAAACGTGTTATACTCGGCAAGAACATCAAAATGATATATTTATTTGTCCAAATCAAGTTTTGGATGAATAAGATATCAAAGCTTAAAGTATGATGTTAAAAGTGAGTCACTAAAAGTAATATCTCATCTTGAAGAGTTTTATTCCATATTGGTTAGAAGTAATGTTAGTTGTAAACATTTTTAAATACAAGTCTTCTACTATTAACAATAGAAGAAGTTATATATACTAATATAATACCCCTTATCATATTGATTATTATTATGTATTATTATTAGCTAATGGCTAGAAAACCAAAAGTTTTTAAAGCTTCTATATGGATGCTTTAGAATGAATATTTATCCAAAGGTGGTGAAGTGGCACAACTATAGTGTTCCTCACCAACTTTAAATATATATATTTAAAGTTTATGCGTATGTGGCTCATAATTAATGTAGGGTGAAAAAGTAAGGGTAAAGTTGTAAAAGTGATGTTCTAAAAATATAATTTTCAAACTGGACAATTATTTTGGGATGGACGAAAAAGAAAAGGAGGACGATAATTTATGAACGGAAGGAGTATTTATTATTCCCTTCGTTCCAAAATAAATGAGGTTTTAGCAACAACAATAAAATTGTCCCAAAATAATTGACTTTTTAGTATTTCAAGAGAAATTTATTTACATTTTACCAAAATTGGCTATATTAATTACTTTGTAATTAAAGGTTTTATTGAGAATGTTTTAATGCATTAAAAAAAGAAGTTACATCAGTCTTTTTATAAATTTTCTTAATATACATTAAAATTTCAAGTCAGTACCAACTAAGCCACCAACATGCTAAATGACCAAAATATCCGGCTCATGTGATGCACGTGCTAGCTTTTCCTTAATTTTTTAATGGTTGTCATGTTTAGGAGGCAAAATGGAAAAACTTGTAATATTAGATATGGAAAATGACACAAATCATAGGTTGGGTAGCAAAATGGAATTTAATGGATACTTTGGGGAACATATGTATTTTGGCCACGCACACAAAAATATTTCCTCTGATCCAAAATTATTGTTTTCCATTCTTTTTTTTTGTCGATTCCAAAAAAATTGTCTTGTTTAAAAATTTAATTTTTATGACAATATTTTAACTATTTTATCTTACATTTTTTTACCTATTTTAATTATGAGCCACATACTTATGAGATTTAAAGTAAACTACTATCTCTGTCCCTATATTATCGTACTAGTTGACCCGACGTACAGAGTAATAAAAAACAATTAACTTAATTATTTATATTAGTTTAATGTGTAATTTTCTTTAAAGTTTATGTATATGTGGCCCATAATTAATGTAGAGTGAAAAAATAAGAGTAAAGTGGTGAAAGTAATGTTTTAAAAAGATAAGTTTTAAACTGAATAATTATTTTTGAGACGGGTGGAAAATGAAAAATGAAAAGAGGACCATAATTTTGGAAGGGAGTAGATAATTTTAGGACCGGAAAAATATGAAAAAAAAGGAGCGTGAAAAGTGTTTGTAAACAATAATGATGGTGATGCGTGTGAAAGTGTCGATGTTAAAGGTGTTGATTAGATTAGTGGTTACGTCTGCTAATTTGTTTTAGTCTAGAAAAAGAGAGTGACAACTGACAAGTGACAAATACAAACAAATAGAAAGCGGGCCTAAAGTAGATTATATTTTAACAAAGTTTTATTACTTAGTAATGCGCTGTAACCATATCTTTGAACATAAATTAATTGTGCGAGAAATGTAGGGGTGAGTTTGGTCTGATTCGGTTCAGTTTTTTAAAAGAAAAGAGAAAATTGGAATCAAACTAATAGTTTGATTCTAAAAAAATTTAAAATCGGAATCAATCTAATATATATGAGAACCAAAATATTGGTCCGGTTCAAAGCCAATCAAAGATATATGAGAACTAGGACCGGACCAATACTATGATTTTTTACTTTTTAATTGTTTAATATAAATATATAATAAAATTTTTAAGACTGAAATTTCATAAAGAAATTAAAAAACCTTTGATAAAAGTACATTGAATAATTAAAAATGTTGAACTCATAAATCCATAGCATAACAAAGAAAGTATTAGGAATTAATATATATAATATATATATATATATATATATATATATATATATATATATATATTTATATATATATATATAATAATAATATAATAAAATAAATAAATAAACAGCATATTGGGTTGGTTCGGTCTGATTTCGTGTTTTTTTAGTTCGAGAACCGGGACCAACCAAAATGTCTGATTTTATGAAAATTTAGATTTAAGACCAAACCAAAGTATTGGTGCGGTTTAATTTTGATTGGTTTGATCCGATTCTATTGATTCGCTCTGAAAAGTTTGTTATTCTCAGAGTTAGATTAACCAACTGTTGTGACTGTCATACTGCATATCAAGGCCAAGCTACTCTCACCAGGGCAACCTTTAAATATCTGCAACCTCTAAGCCTCTCCTTTGATTTAGCATATAAAAATCATAGAAATTAATTTTCTCCGTTAGAGCCATGAGGAGCCATGAGCCATTGAGCCCTTGCTGTGGTGTGAGCCCTTGATGTGTTGTGTATCTACTCTACCTTGTTAAAAATACTTAGTGCTTATTTGGTAGAGCGTTTTGGTCAAAACATTGGTAAAAAATGTAACGTTTTCTTTTTAAAAGTGTTTCAATGCAGCGTTTTAAAACGCAGCGTTTTAAAAATGTGGAGCATTTTAAAATCCTCTAATTTGTAGCGTTTTAAAAATATGCTACGTTTTCAACTAGTCTGTTTATGAAAAATAGCGTTTTGAAATAGTTTTCCAAACGTGTTTACAAAAATAAAAATGCATTTTGAAAATGTTACGTTTTGTAAATGTTACGTTTTCAAAACACTGCACCAAGCAAAGCCTTAGATCATCTCCACCTCAGTCCCTATTCTTCTATCAGGGGGTTTGCTGCCCTCCAACCCCAAACCCTTTCCCAAATTTAGTATTGGGGGACCTATGGTATAAATTAATTTTTGGGATCATTTATTAAATCTCAAAATTATTTATAATAGTATGACATTCTTAATTTATATTAGATAATATAAATAATAATAATAATATGTATTTTAAATTATTGAACATTATTAATTCAATAATTTATAATTAATTCACATTTTTTCAATTATTTGTATATATTATATGCAAATAAATAAATAAATTTTATTTATACTAATTAGAGAATATTAATTTCACATTTAAACATAAAAAATGCATACATATTAAAATTATTAGAATATTCATAAACTTAAAAGTGCTTACATATAACACACTACAAATAAAATGACATACAACTTGAAAAACAATTACATATAACTTTAAAAAATAGACATAACTTCAAGTGTTTGTATGTTTATTAAATTATATTTCTTCAATTTAGTTAAAAAAATTAATAATTTTAAAATATTATTTATAACGTAAATAATATTATAAACATAAAACTATTAAATATACTAAAATTATTAATTGTGCAATCTTAATAATTATTATTTAAAAGGTTAATAACAAATTAATATACATGGTGATAAATAAAGTAAGAGAAATAAAAATAGAATATGCTAAGGAATATTATTCTATTTGGAGTGAGATTTGAGGTTGTTGATGCAACGGAAATAACAACATGAATTTTTTTCATGAGAAATTCTCCAAACAAGCCTATGACAGCATAGAGTTTCACACAAAACCGTATGAAGGAAGAAACCGTGTACTCCCTCCGTCCCTAAATAATCGTCCTGGTTGACCCGGCGCACAGTTTAAGAAAAAATAATTGACTTGATTATTTATATTGGTTTAATGTGTAGTTTCCTTTAATGTCCATGTATATATGGCTCATAATTAAAGTAGAGTGAAAAAGTAAGGGTAAAATGGTAAAAGTATGTTCTAAAAGTAAGTTTCAAAGAAATTTTCGATAATTTAGGGAGTATTAATTATCAAAATTGTCTAATAAAACATTTAAGAAGGTATTTATATGTCCTAAAACAATCCAAACCCTAAAAGAAATAAATAAACAAAAAATACGAAAAACTTCCAAAGTCCATAACAGCGCTTATACAATGTTTTTTGGGCTTAAAATGAACTCATCATGAGCTAAATTTCGTGAGTTTTGTAAATCTCGTCGAGAGTTTCGATTTGGTATGCGGTGGGTCCCGTAATTCATATGGGATCAAAGTTATGACCAATTGATGGAAGACTCCTTAACATTTTGATTTCTACTATTATCTTTTCGGTTCAAAGTTACAACTCACACCCTTAAATATCAATTTCTTCTCAAAGTCTTTAGAACCCTCCAACTTAGTCAAGAATGTGTCCGCTACCATGTTTTGCATCAATTGTGTAATAGTGTTAAAAACGTGTTTGGTGTTGAAATAAACCAAATTTAGAATAAATCTAATCATATTTTAGGTATAGCGTTGGAGATGACCTTTAGAATGATAACACTTTGAATATGTTCTAAGTTGCTCCTAGATTCTCTCTATAACAAGTTTATTGGCTCACACGTTGGAGTCTCGAAGCATGGAACACCACCCGGCTCACATTGCTCTCGTTGGTTCTGCAGCTATTCAACCCAAGAATAAACCTAACTATCTTACATCTTTGACACCTTTTTTGTTCGATTTTATTGTACGGATGACCATTGACTACACTATTATTAAAAAATAAAAATTAAAAAGTTTATGTTAAACTCATTAATAAAATTACAACTCGAAAAAATAAAGTAATCATTGAAATAAAATAAAATATACTATCTGATTTTTTGAAATATACTTTTTAACATTAACGTCTTAACCAAACTTCTTTTAGAATGTCTTAATTTGTCAATAGTGACACATCCTTTGTTAGTATTCTCACTATCCTAAATTATCGTCTTAGTTGATAATTCGGTACACGGATTAAGAAAAAATAATTAATTTTATTATTTATATTGATTTAATATGTAGTTTCTTTTAAAATTCATGTTTATGTGGCTCATAATTAAAGAATATGAAAAAATAAGAGCAAAGTGGTAAAAATGATGCTCTAAAAAAATAAATTTCAAACTGAATAATTATTTTAAACGACAAAAAATAAAAGGAAAACGATAATTTAGGGACGAAGGGAGTACTTTTTTTCCCAATTGTGTCCCTACACCTGAATGTCAAAACTAATCCCCGAGTCGAGTAGGGATACAATAAGTGACAAATATATACACAAGTCTCGAACATAAAACCTTCATTAAGTGAAAAAAAAAACCCCGTCTTATCAGCTCATCTACATATTTATTAATTCCTTATGTTATACTAGTAGCTGTGTTTCGAACTTTCGATGGCATTCCTTTTTCCCCCAATTAGCTGTGCTTTATTTTTGTAAACACGAAAACTATTTCAAAACGTTATTTTTCGCTAGTTCCATATTTTTTTTCCCCAACGTTTTAGAAACATCATGCATGGCACGGAGTCATCTTGGACTTGGGTAAATTAACAATCGGTCAAATTGCAGTTAAAGTGGAATGTAAAAAGCCAATTATAAGCTTTAACGGCTTTAAAATTATTCTCTTATTCTGTAGCCTTAAAATTATTCTCTTATTTTCTTTCTTTTTACGTCTTAAAATAATTATTTTATTTAAAATTTTCATTTTTAAGATAACAATTTACAATTTTATTCTTATATTTTTTATGTTACTTTAATTATAATTTTTGAGTCACATACACACAAACTTTAAAAAAAAAAACTATACATCAAACAAATATAATTAATCAAATCAACTATTTTTTCTTAATCTGTGTGTCAAATAAAGTAAAACAATAATTTTGGGAGCATATTTTCTTTTCCCAATTCCCCTGCTTAAACATTGATGTGACGCTAATTATGCAACTTGTCGCTAATTTATAAGAATCTATTAATTAACTATTACTAAAAGTCTAAAATTGAGGTCGTTGTTGTTATGTAGCGACTTTCTGTTAAATGCTTAAAATTTAAAAGGAATTTTGTGCTTGCACACATGTTCCTCTTTTGTGAAGTTGTAATTCTTTTCTTTTTTTTCTGTCAAAATCGGTTAGTTTATGATATATTTATCATGGTAAAAAAAATTTACGAATAAATTTTATCACATTTGATTTAGACGTGTTTCAATTGATTAGAACTCCTCAATTCTCATGGTAAAAGTTTTGTTAAAAATATAGCACGGGGAAAACAATACATAAATACAAGAAAATAACATAAAAAGTTACTAATGTAAGTCTGCTGTTAGCAAGTCTTCTTAAGTTTGCTGGTAACAAGGCTTGTGAAAACTCTGCTGGTAGATTAAGCTTTGGAAGTCTACTGGTGGACTAAAGTCTGTTGGTCCGAGGCCTGTGTTGTGAACAGTTTCCTTTAAAACAGATTCGCCTCTTCCCGTATGTGTTTGGAAGCTCTAATGGACGTCTGTCTCCCAGGATACAACGGAGACACAGGAGAAACCTTCAGCACTAAGGATTCCGGCGAACTGAATATATGCCTAACTCTATTACCAATATAGAAAGAGGAGGTCAAAGAATTTCGCTCAACAAAATTGCAAAATACATAAGAGAAATGAAGATTGTCATAACGATATTTTTCATTTATGGATGTTAACTCCATTATATAGGAGTAAATCAAGATTGATTAAAGACCACATTGATGATGAAATAAATTCATCATCAATAGACAAATAATATCTCTCATTAAATGGTAATAACAACCTCATAAAGACTGTTATAAATGTTGGAGTTATAAAACCAAAATAATAATTAACAAAACGTGGGTTGGTCTGACATTCGTGTCCGAAGGACGCGCTCGCACATGAGTACGGTATCCCGAAGGCTAAACTGGACCATGATTTGCACCCCTCTGCGCAAGTGTGCGCGAGAGAGAGCATCTATTCTATACAAGCTTACTCTTACCACATAAGGAACTTGTATATAAACTACTCAAGCTTTTTTAATTTCTCAATGTGGGATAAACACCTTCCAACAACCACACTTTAATCAATCATAACTTATTCATCCAAACATCAAATTGGACACATAAATATATGATTTCGATGTTCTCACGGAGTAGAACACGATTCCACAATTACCCTTGTTCATTACACAAATGACACGTGAAGAAATATGTGCTACAACAATGCACAATTTCATTCTTTAAACACAATTTTTCTAACAATCCCCCACAAGAAAGAAATTGACGAATTTGGTGATAGAGTCCAGCAGTCGAAACCTGCATAGGATAGGTAAGTGTTACCCTTTGAACCTTCCCTCGAAAAAAGCATATTTATTTTATTGGCTGATCAGTGGGACATGATGTCTTTGAACTGTTCTGTTGTTAGTGTAAATGATCATATACTTTACACATGAATCTTCCTAATACAATTCAGTTCTCATAGCTATGTTCATTCATGGCCTTGAACATACATCTGGTTCTGTGGGAGAGTCTAAGAATTGAGCCTCACACAATTCTCTTCGAAGCGGCCCCACTTCTCTCTCACATAGGTGATTCTTATTTAGAAATCATTAAAAGTCATATGTTTATCCTCTATTACACGAGCATCACTCTTACAAGGGATGACCCCCACAGTGAAACTAAGAGTCTTTTTATAATTAGGTTGTCCCTTTGAACCAAGATCTTGGGATCTCCAATCAACAAGGTTTGGTTTCCATTGTATCAACTCATATCTAGAGGCTTAAGTCTCATTCCTTTGGAAAACTTATCAAGTAACTCTCTATTTAACCCATTGGTTAATGGATCCGCTAAATTATCTTTTGACTTCACATAGGCAATAGAAATAGTTCGAGTTGAGAGTAGTTGTCTAATGGTATTATGTCTACAACGTATATGTCCGGACTTACCATTGTACATATTACTCTGTGCCTTGCCAATTGCCGATTGACTATCGCAATGCATGCAGATTGCAAGCACATGTTTTGTCCATCTGGGAATATCTTCTAAGAATTAACGTAGCCATTCAGCCTCTTCACCACTTTTGTCTAGAGCTATAAACTCAGACTCCATCGTGGATCTAGCTATGATAGTCTACTTAGAAGATTTCCATCATATGGCTACACCTGCCAAAGTGAATACAAATCCACTAGTAGACCCTGAGTCTTTAATATCTGAGATCCAATTAGCATTGCAATATCCTTCGATCACTGTTGGATCTCTTGTATAGTGCAGTCCATAATCACGAGTATATCTTAAGTACCTTAGTACCCTGACTATTGCTTTCCAGTGATTAGTCCCACGATTACTCGTATATCTACTCAGTTTACTCACTGCATAAGTAATGTCTAGCCTTGTACAACTCATTAAGTACATTAGACTTCCTATGATTCTCGAGTATTCTACCTGAGAGATAGTATCACCTCTATTCTTTGATAGATGTAGACTAGTGTCAATAGGAGTTCTAGCTATTACATTGTCATCCTTGATAAACTTCTCTAGAATTTTATCCACATAGTGTGACTGATTTAAAGTCGGATCATTTCCTTTTTATTATTTATAACTTAAAATTATGGGTATATTGATAATATTAAAAGTTGACAAAAACTTTATTTAAATAAAAATAATTGATATAATCAAAACATATAATATAATTTTCATAAAATATAAAATTTAAAGTATAAATATTTTATTCGGTAAGAAAATAAAAAATAAAAATAGAAATATATTGATAGTTAGGTTTGTTAGTTAAGATTCACCAATTCAAAGAGTTATATAGAGGGTCCATTGGAGTTGAAACTTTTTAGGGCCTCATGCAACCATTGTGGAGCTCTAACCCCATATCTTTCATGTCAAATTTAGAATTTAACATGTCTTTTGTAGATTTAGTCATATTATCATTGCTACCAATGATAAGCATGTCGTCTACGTAAAGACATAAAATGACATAGTCATTTACAGTGTCCTTTACATACACACATTTATCACATTCATTGATCTTAAATCCATAACCTAACATGGCATTATCAAATTTTTCATGCCACAGTTTTGGTGCTTGTCTTAAGCCATACAAAAACTTAACCAGCTTGCACACTTTGTTTTCTTGCCCTGGAGCAGAAAAACCTTTTGGTTGTTCCATGTAAATCTCCTATTCTAAATCACCATTTAGAAAGGCAGTCTTTACATCCATTTGATGTACTTCAAGATTCCGTAATGTGACAATTAGAGCTGTCAAATAGGGCAAAAGCCCGCGGGCATGCCCGCCCCGCCACCTGATAGGGGCAGGTTGGGATGGTGTATTTAATACCCGTTTGGATGCGGCACCGGGCTTTGGTCGGGGTTAGGCGGGGTGGGGCGGGCAGCCTGCACTTTCTATTTAAAAGTTAAAACTCAAAATTCAATTAGTGAACTATGGGCCGGTGGCCTACTGGCCTGTGATGTTAGTGCACTGAGACTCAGCGGCCCATTCTTCCGTCTAAAATTAGGTAAGGGTTAAGGACTAACGTCAGAGTCAAGAAGACTCTCAACTCTCAAAATATCACGTAGTCACTCTCTCAGATGACACTCGACGGTCTCTTCCATCTTCTCTTCGTCTCTGCTATCTCTGGCACCTCCGGCTCAATGCCGACCCTTTCTCTCTCGCTCTAGCTCTCTGAGACTCTTAGTCTCACTCTCTCTCTCTCCCATCCTACTTCTGGTACCGGCACGGTGGCTCCTCCTAACCTTCACAGCCTCACCACAATTGCGTCACCATTCACCATCCACACCGGCATCATAACGTAAGTTCGTGGCTTGTTTTCCTCTCTTTGACTGTTTGGATCTTGGATTCAATTTTTTAATAGTTTAATAGTTTCAATCTTCGTAGCAGTATTCTTCAGTTCTTCGTAGCAGACTTTCATACTCCATTTCATGCTCAATAATTTAATAGTTTCAATCAGATTGATGTTTCATTATTCTCTGTTTGACTGTTTGGATCTTGGATTCATTTTTTTGAATTTGTCTCCTCCATTGAACCCAAAAAGATAGATGAAGCTCTGGAGGATCCCCAATGGATTGAGGCCATGCAAAAAGAACAAAATCAGTTTGAAAGATGTCAAGTTTGGCAACTTATTCCAAGACCATCAGATCAACAAGTTATTGGAACTAAATGGGTGTTTAGAAACAAGTTGGATGAGGATGGAAATGTCACTAGAAACAAAGCAAGGTTGGTAGCCCAAGGCTATAGACAGGAGGAGGGCATTGACTATGATCAAACATTTGCTCATGTTGCCAGACTGGATTGGGGTGGCAATTCGTGTTATCGTGTCGTGTTCGTGCCTCATTATCGTGTTTTAATATTATCTATCTTATTTGATCATAAAAAAACAATAAATATTAATTTGAATATATTAACAACGTGTTTCGTGTTGTGTCGTGTTGTCTGGGCTTATCGTGTCATTTGTCTCAGTAATCGTGTTTTATAATCGTGTCTTATTGGTTCGTGCTAAGTGCCGCCACCCCGAAGCTCTCAGACTATTTCTTGCTTATGCAACTTTTAAGGATTTCAAAGTCTATCAAATGGATGTGAAGAGTGCATATCTAAATGGTGATCTACAAGAGCAATTTTTGTTGAACAACCTCTTGGATTTATTGATATCAAAAGGAAGGACCATGTGTACAAACTAAGAAAAGCCCTCTATGGTCTCAAACAAACTCCC
This sequence comes from Codonopsis lanceolata, assembly GCA_013146195.2. Lineage (NCBI taxonomy): Eukaryota > Viridiplantae > Streptophyta > Magnoliopsida > Asterales > Campanulaceae > Codonopsis > Codonopsis lanceolata. The sequence goes on along the minus strand of CM028378.1, from coordinate 135,033,937 downwards.
AGAGCATGGTATGAAACTATATCAAAATTCCTCATAGAAAAAGGGTTTCAAAGAGGTAAAATTGATACTACTTTTTCTCTTTAAAGAACAAAGGTAATATCTTACTAATGCAAATTTATGTTGATGATATTATTTTTTGTTCTACTAATGATGTCTTGTGCAAAAGATTTGAGAATCTTATGATGGGAAAATTTGAGATGAGCATGATGGGAGAACTCACTTACTTTCTAGGTTTGCAAATCAAGCAAACTGAGGAAAGAATTTTTATCCATCAGATAAAATATACTAAAAAGCTTATCAAGAAATATAACTTACAGGAAGCTAACTCAGCAAGCACTCCAATGGGAGTTGAATGTCATTTGATCACTGATGAAAAAGGTAAACCAGTTAATACAATTGAATATAGAGGTATAGTTGGATCTCTTTTATATTTAACTACTAGTAGACCAGACATTATGTTTGTTGTGTGTATATATGCTCGTTTTCAAGCAAATCCTAAAGAATCTCACATGATTGCTGCAAAAAGAATTATCAGATATTTAATTGATACTGAAAATTTTGGCATTTGGTATCCAAGAGATTCTTCTTTTAACTCAATTGGATATTCAGATGCTGACCTTGCAGCTTGCAGAGTAAACAGAAAAAAGCACCAGTGGAACATGTCAGTTTCTTGGTCATAGGCTGATATCTTATGCATGCAAAAAACAGGCATCAGTCTCCACCTCAACTACAAATGCTGAATACATTGCTGCTGGTAGTTGTTGTTCACAAATTCTTTGGATGAAGCAACAACTATTGGACTATGAGATGCAAATGGGAACATGTCCTATTTATTGTGATAATACTTATGCTATTTCTGTTTCAAAAAATCATGTTATGCATTCTAAAACCAAGCACATAGATATAAAATATCACTTCCTAAAAGATCATGTTGAAAAAGGTAATGTTCAGCTAGAATATGTTCCTACGAATTTCAATTAGCTGACATATTTACAAAAGCCCTAAAATCTTATAGATTTGAATTTCTTAGAGGTGAATTGGGAATGCTTATAATGTCATAGAAAGATGTTCTGTATCCCTAATCTTTGCATGTGAATTAGATCAGCTGATAAAGGAAATCAGCTTTGACTTTTAACTTTGTCAGCCGACCCTCATCTAGCTGACAAAATTTATCAGCGAATATCTGATAACCATATATATTGATCTGGAATTCAGCTTCTGAATAAATCTTCAACTGACACTTTTCAGCCAAACAACTGACATCCTTTAGCTGACACAAGTCAAATAGCTGACATCTTTCATCTATCTCTTAAGCTGACAAACATATGGCAAAACAGTGACTGGCCTAATAGTCACTATTCAGGTAGATTCTAATCCCTAATCAAAGCTGATCGTATCTCAGCTAAGACATCTTTAAATTCAAATATTTTTTAAAAAATTCCTTCATTTATTTCCCCCCTTTTATTCATTCTTGGAACTCACGAAGCTTCCTTGAGAAGCCAAAATGACTTTCCCACTATCTCACCAACACTGGCGGTTGAAGTGACGGGTTACACAAAAACGGCTCATGATAATGATAATTGTCATCTGTCATAAATCACCTTTTTATCTCAAAAATCCAAAATTATGTGTACTTACTACACGCCATATCTTCGCTTTTAAAACCCACTCACTATACTTTTTATAAACATCCGTACTTATAAAACCTCTCATATATATATATATATATATATATATATATATATATATATATATATATATAGATATATATATATATATATACACACACACACACACACTCTCTCCCTACACAACAGTACCTTCACTCTTCAAGTCTAAATCTTCTTCTCCCTCAAACTCTCTCTCCTTCAAAGTTCAAACCCTAACTCTCAATCTTCTTGCTTTATCTCTCTCTCTCTCTCTCTCTCTCTATGTTTCTATCTCTATTTTTAACCATATCTTTGTGTTTATTTCATGAAATGACATCTAATACAGCTTTAGGATGCATTTTGGACGTGGTGTCTCTTAACACCGAACCACTAGGGCTTGAACTTCTGCATCTTTTGATAGCATTTGACATGATTCCTCTGATGACCTTCAACATTCAAACATATAGCTGTCAATTAACAGAAGAGTTCTTCATGTCCATGGTAGAAAATCCCACTGACCCCTTCTCTCTTGTTGGGACCATCAGAGGAGTGCCCATTGTTTTGGACTCAGAGACCATTACAACGGATTTTCCCACTCTGTCAGATGATGGTTCAACCATCTATACCATCCCAGAAGAGACACAACAAGCTGGGTGGATTTCTATGAGGGGAGAGGTCCATGTGGAGCTTGCCTTTGATAGGCACAAGAACAGATTTGCTCCTTTTTACTACGCCCTAGCCATTGTCTTGGACAAATGTCTCATTATCAAGTCTAGTGGGCACGACAAAATCATTGAATCCCAGCTGTTTCTCATGGAAGCTATAGTTGAAAATTTTGAAATCAACTAGGGTGCTGTCCTAGTGGAGTGTGTGAAGACCAACATAGCCAAATAAAAAGAAAACATGGCTACTGGAAATCCAAGACTTACTCATCATCTCATCATCAACCATTTCCTTCGATCCCTTCCTGCTCTTCAACATCGTCTCATTACCATTGGAGACTTGGAGCCTGTAAAAACTAAAAATCAAGAAGTATATGGCTACTGACATCAAGTGAGCAAGCGTTTCCAACATATTTGGTCATGAAATCTCCACAGCTCAATCAGGTCAAAGACCACGAAGATATAGGACTCAGGCTCTCACTACAACTTCTACTAGTCAGCCAGCTGATATTGGTCAGCAAGCTACTATTGGTCAGCCAGCCAATATTGGTCAGCTAGCAGATGTGCAACAAACTGACACCTCTCCTATTCCTGTGCCCAGAAGATCCAGAAGAAGGAGATTGATAACAGCTGATGAAGATGAGCCTACTCATACTGCACCTTTTCCCTCTATGCCTCCTCTTTCCAAGAAATAAAGAAAAAAATCATCCTGATCTCAATCCATGTAATTTTGTTCCATTCTCTCCTGCCCCAGAAATTCCTGTCACTAATATTGAATCAAATTTTCCTCCCTCCAATCCTCTTTCCCCAAACACTGCCCCTATCAAATTCTTTCCACCCATTCGAAATCCTACCTTCCATCCCAGAAACCATTATTATCAAGCAAATACAGTCCCTATTCCTCCAAACTGGGTATTTCCCATTGATCATCTCCCTTATTTTGTTCAATTCCTTCTTTCTTTTCACGAGGAAAAGAAGGATGAAAACCTCCTGTTAATCCCATCAAATACATTGACCACAATTTCAAAAGAAGACGTTATGTTCTGTATCCATCCACTCCCAACTTGTCCCAAAAAGATCTGGTGGCCAATTATGGCAAGTACTTTGATCCCCCTTCCTCTTCTCTGGAATAGATTTTATCTCTCCAATGACCGCTTTGTTCAGGATGAACTTATTTTTCTAGCCTAGACCATATATAATAAAGTGCATCAACTTCCTGCCCTACCCCAGTGATGACCCCTATCTAGTTGGAAGGGCTACTGTGCCAGAAGATGATCTACTACATCAAGATTGGGAGTAACCCTCAATTGACCCAGCAAACCTTGCAAGAATTCAAAGAGCTGCAAATAAGTATGTGCAGGATGCTGTCAACTCTGCCAATCTGGCTTACATTGAACTGCACCGGGAGATGGCCTACGTGCAAGGAAGAGCTTCTATATCCACAGCCTTTCTGATGCATTTTCTAGTGATCCTGCTCCTTTCATCTCTGAACCAATCTCTTCAGCTCCTATTTTGGTACCTTCTACTATTGTCCCTCATGTTGTTTCTTCCTTTATTTTACCTTCTCCTATCCTAATTGAACCATTACCCACTTTCACTTCTACCCTACAATCCATTCAAGTACCCACTTTTATTCCAACAATTGCAGCTTCACCATCAATCATTCCAGTCTTTGCTTTTCTACCCTTGCACCAGCCCCCGTGTTAGCCACTCCTATGTCAGCTACTCCTATTCCTCCAGCTAACATTGTGGTTCCGTTCCTTGAACTTCAACCTACTATAGATGATACACCTGCTCCTCCACCTACAGTTTCTCCTCAGTTTATTATGCTTGACTTATCTCTTCACTCAGCTCTTCCCCTGTCAATCAGTCCCATCAATGACCAAAGGACAACTCTGACTGATGACTCTTCAGCTGATGATTTTGATCATCAGTCAGCTGAAGAAACAGCTAAAGAATCTTCCATGACCTCCTCATCTAACTCTTCCAAATCTACATCTGTTGATGAGTCTCTTCTCAGCCTCTCTCAGTTGGCTTCCAAAAAGGCTAAGAAGCAACATGTCATCATTTCCCAAGCTCTTCACCAACCTACTGGGAAAAAGACTGTTTTCCTTGATGTCTCTCCTAAGTCAGAACCAGAGTCTACATCATTTGTGCCTACCTATCCTATATCTACCTTCTTTCCTCCTGATCCCGAGGATGAAGGCATTCAGAACTTTCAGCTCTTCACAGATTCCTCAGGCTCTTCTCATTCACCAGCTCCTGAGCCTGCTGACCCTTCTCCACCTGACACGCTCTTTGTTTCAGCCAAGTTGGACCTGTTCTATGTACATCATCTTCAGATGAAAGTAGCTTTCACACACTATACCAATCAACTTGCCACCCTTCAGCAACAGGTTGCATCTCTTCTTCCCAATCTTACCCAGATAATCACAGTCAAAGTACATACTGCCATTGCTGCTGGTGCACCTAGGGAAGCTCATATGGATGATTGGAGATCCATTCTGCTTTATCAAAAGGAGTGGGCAAACAGAACCTTCAATGCTGAAGCTGCTATGCTTCAAACCATTCAGGAGGAGAAGAAAGCAGAGAGAGCCGATGATTCTTGGTCGAGAACAAGATTCTCGTGACAAAGGTCGGGCCGGGTCTCAAACCATCCCAGTCAGTGCATACTGAAAAGGAAGCTGATGAAGCTGATGAAACTGATGATGCTGAAAAGGAACCGGAAGCTGATGTTGGTCCATTAGCTGCTACTCAAGCTGACAAGCCACTGAAGGATCCACATCAGCAAATGAATGAACTAAACTCTCTTTCAAACTTTTAATCTCTTTTAGAACACCAGTTTTACTTGTTAAAAACAATTAATTTCCTCCTGGTTTTTAATTTCCTGCAACTTAAAATTTTCTCTTATTTATTTGGCTCACTAACATCTATTTTGCAGGAATATAAGTTCTCTATAATTGCTCTCTGCTTTAAGTGAATGGTTTTAAGCAAATAGGAGGAGATTGTTGAATCTTGCCTTGATTAAATTTGCTTAAAATCATTCCACTTTTTGTTAGTCAAGAACTTATAAGTTCTTAAAAAGTATTGGTCAACTTGCAGTAAATTCTTGCCAGTCAGTTAGAAACAGCTAACCCTAGTTTTAAAGTGTCAGCTTCTTTACATTCTTTGCTTGAACATTTCCTAGTACTGACACTTTCTTATTTTGTGTTTTGATAGATCTTATGTTCGTTATCTCTATAACAAAATCCATATGATCTTATGAGAAGATATGTCTGAATTGTAAAACACATTTCAAATTCAAATGTGTTCCTAACGGACTGCACTTCAAGTTTATATATAAATACTCGCAGGAATCACTTGAAGAAAGAGAAGAAGCATTCATACTCTCAAAGCAAACCACTCACTTGAAGTACCTCAGTTTTTATAACTTTAGCTAGATATACTTCACTGTTATTTATTTTCTAGTTATTATTTAGACATTCACTAAATTACTTCTTTCATATTCTTTAAGAAATCAATTGAATTGTCTCACGAGTGTGATTATATTTCAATCATACTCCATAAACACTGGTCTTTGTTGTACACTGATCCATTAGAGATCACTTAGATTTTTAATAATATTAGTGCACTTCAAAATCCAAGTTTGACCAACTTGGTAGTAGACGTAGCAGTTTTTACTGTGAACCACTTCAATTCCTTTGTCCTATATTTCATCAGCTCTTAGAAACTGATCTAACACTTAAGAAGTCTTGATCTACTTAAGTGTCAGCCGGTTATTTCACAAACTGTTTACTCAGTTATTTTGATAAATTGTTCTTCAGTTCATTCTTTATATTCAGTGATCTATTTTCAAAAGAAAATAAATTGTGTCAACTAGCTGACCAATTCTCTATCATCGCCAGCTTCTTTGAAACATCAGCCAACTGACACATTATCAGTTGACTGACAAAAGTACATTATTCCGCTGCAAATTTTAAAGTTTCCCAAAACTACCCTCAAAGTTTTTTTTTAAAAGAAAAAGGCTATTCACCCCCCTCTATCCTTGTCAGTTGCTAACTGGACTTACATGCAGCCATGGTGGAACATAAGGGAAGGGAAAAGGTTGAAAATTGAAAAGAAATGAGTATTTTTGTCTGTTGTGTACATCGAAGATTTTGTAAACAAATTAACAGAGTATAACAAGATCAATAGTAAATAAGAGAGAGATATTGAGGCCAACGGATTGTCAAAATTTTATTAGAGTCATCCTTGAAAATGTTTTAGGGATACAACTATTTATGTAGATACAATAGAAACCCTAAAACTCTTAAAACAAGTAAAACCGGTCAAAGCAATAAAACTGGAAAAATAGCGCCTAGTCCTCGACACTAGGTGACCGCTTAAATTCCAATAGACGCTGGAAACCAACAACGAGTAGGCGGTCGCCTAAACCAAGACACTAAGCAATCGCCTTGTTTCCAGTAGCTTGGTCCGAGAAAATCATCTCATTCTCAACATTGTCTATTCAAAAAAAAAAAAAAAAAGAAAAGAAAAAGAATGCATAGACAATTTTGGCCAAAGTCATGTGACACACATGTATGAAAACTTAACTAACGAAATTGAATAAAATGACCAATTCCACGAAAAGTTTCAGCTTAATCTCATTGCGAGCAATTAGGACCAAAATCAAGAAACCCGTATTGTACGAGGAACATTTGGGCAGTTCACCCTTAAAAATGACTCAATTGCAAAGAAATTGTAAGGAGCTGCACATAGCACATTATCTTAGAAGGGATAAAACCACGTGTGCGGTGCAAAGACTGCACTCCACCGTATTCTTTTTTCTTTTCCTTTCTCTTTTCTCCTTTTTTAGGAGTAGCCGAGCTCACTCATTTTGTTAATTCCACCTTCCGTTGACATAGGTTCCTTAATTTCACCCATTTTCTTACTAGAGAGAGTTAGCCATGGAGAACAAATGTGAAGGATATATCTAAACAGATATCATACAAGTTCGTTAGCAAGACAGTAATCGCAAATTACCTTATGCGAACTTGAACCTTGTGCGAAGCGGAAGAATTTCGCTTGAGCTACGATCTTCGTATACCAAAATCTACGAACCTGCAAATCTCTCTCGTCGGATTGATATCACGGAGCACGGATATCAATACTGGTTCACACCGCAAATCCAAGCCTCTTAATGGTTAGGCTAGAGGAGTATTTTGGTGAGATATAATTTGGGAGAGAGAGGGGGCGGCTGATCTAGGAGGACGTGTTCGTCTGTTTCTGTCTCTTAGGGTTTTATCCCTTTTGTTGCCATATTTATATTATTACCAAGAAACCTATTTCTTGTAGGTTAAGTCAATCCTAAACCCATTTGGATTAGGAGACCAATTAACCAATTAATAATAATATAAATATATTCCATGTGGGCGGGACTAAATAATCGGGCCACGAGCCCAATTACTAACATCTCTCACTCGTACACATGGACTCACCTCTCTAACCACATCGTATCATCAAAACCCGTTAAACACTGTCTCTTCATACTGGAAGTGAAGCGTGCGACATGACGAGAAAGATAAAGGGTGGAGCGCTATACCAAATCACCATCTAACCAGCATAGAACGCCCGTTAAAAAACAAAACTCCTGCATGTTAAAAAACAAAACTCATCAATTTAAGCATCCTCAATACATCAATCAAGCGGTGCTAAGCATAAAACTCAATACGTTGTGTATCCCTCAAGAGCGGTGCTTAAAACTCAATACGTTTGTGTATCAAGATCAACCTTTTGAACCGTATGTTCAATATGATCGCCATGACATTGAAACACAAAAATAGAAATGCATATCATACTATCTTCCTTAGACACTCATATTAATCACTCTTGGTTAACTGCTTTCCCAGCAATGCTCCGTAGGACTATATGTGCATAGCCCGTTGGTCGGCATGCCAAAGTAGCATAATCAACGTCCAAGTTCATGATATAGTTCTAAGTCACATAGGGTATAATTGTGATCTGGATTTGATCACTAGAACTCACACAGTGATGAAGCAGGGATCATTCAATCACTTTCTTAAGTCGCATTATAGTCACATACAGTATGAAGTGTATGTTATGACGGAACTCCCACACGAAGTAGGCATGTCATGCTCAAACGTCATACGAACCTTAGTCTAGCCGCCCTTCTGGCGTCTAACTTGAGTACTTAAAAGCAGTCACTCTTCTAGTGTCTCTCTTTTAAGATCTCACATTCGGACTTTTCCTTGGGATATAAAGTCGACCTTATAAAAGGTCTCATCTTGGCCGTATGCCAAGGCGATAAATGTAATGTCATTTGCGTACCCCCCCCTTTGTAGGTACCAAAGACTTTTACTATCTCAACTTGCTCGCCCACCTAGTGACAACGTGAATTACCCGTGTGAGAGGGCCAATTCAGTATCCATGACATCTTTTTAATCAAAATATATATGCTATGCAATTTCATATTGAAACATCCAATTAACATATAAAAGGAACAAAATGAAACTGCAATTTATTCAAACGATAATGAAAAAATAATAATCAAATGTCAACATAAGTGTTCTCAGAATAAAAGTCAAATCCTACGAAGCCCTAGACCCAACATGTGATCCTGAAAGATCTCTCTATCTAGAGGCTTAGTCATAGGGTCAGCTAACATGCTTCTAGTAGGAATATATTCTAGAACAACTTTCTTTTATGCAACCATGTCTCTAGTGAAATGATATTTGATGTTAATGTGTTTCGTCTTCTCGTGGTACTTGGGATCTTTAGTGTAACCTAAAGCAGTCATGCTATCATAAGCAATGACTATAGGACGATCCACATGCGTCGTAACATCAAGATGTTGAAGAAAACTCCTCAGCCACACAGCTTCTTGAACCGCAGCTAAGCAAGCCATGTACTCTGACTCCATCGTAGATAGGGCGGTGCTAGTCTGTCGCTTGCTACTCCAAGAGATAGCTCCACCACCAAGGAGGAAAACGTAGCCCGAAGTAGATTTATAACCATCTACATCTCCAGCCCAATCCGCGTCAGTGAAACCTTTTAAGCTCAAATCCCCACCTTGATAACAAAGGGTTAAATTTGCGGTTCCCACCAAGTAACGCATAACCCTCTTCACTGCCATCTAGTGTTGAGGTCCAGGATTACTTTGGAATCGACTCAACATCCCTACTGCAAAGCATAGATCAGGCCGAGTACACACCATAGCATGCATCAAGCTTCCTACCGTATTTGCATATGGAGTCGTAGACATTCTCTTCTTCTCTTCTTCATTCTTAGGGCATTGGTTTGTACTAAGGACACATCCCTTTTCCATTTGGGTGACAACGGGTTTTGCGTTAGTCATGCCAAATCGTTCGATAACTTTCTTAATGTAAGTCTCTTGAGACAAATCGAGAAATCTTTTGAGCGATCTCTAATGACTTTACTCCAAGCACATAGCTTGCTTCACCCAAGTCCGTCATATCAAAAGCAGACATCCACTCTTTAGTGGCATTTATCATCTCCATATCATTCCCGGCTAGTAGGATGTCATCAACATATAATGAGAATCAAGATCTTTTTCTTGGATCGTTTAACATACACCGGTGGTCTTCCTCAATCATCACAAAGCCAATTGAGGTTATCGCTTGGTGAAAGCGAATGTACCACTTGTCAGATGATTGTTTGAGATCATAGATGGAGCGTTTGAGTCGGCACACTTTGCGCTCTTGTCCTTGACTTCAAAACCCTACGGTTGAGTCATATAGATCTCTTCATCTAGTTCTCCATTAAGAAATGCGTTTAACATCCATCGATAAAGTTCTAGATCCATGTGTGCTACTATTGCTAGGATTAGGCGAGCAGAGGAAAATCTCACCACGGGGAGAATGTCTCCTCATAGTCTAAACCTACATTTGGGTAAAGCCTTTCGCCACAAGACGTGCCTTATATTTGTCAATTGATCCATCGCTTTTGCTTGACTTTGAAAACCCATTTGTTTCCAATAGTCTTGCGACCTTGCGGAAGATTAACTAACTCCCAAACCTGATTCTTTTTCATAGGAAATTTCATCTTCCATTGCGTCATTCATTCACTTGTTTGTAGGTAAAGAAAGGGCTTCTTTGAGCGATGTAGGCTCACTAGAATTGAAAGAAGTAGTTAGGAAAGATTCTTCTTCGATCGCGAATCGACGACGAGGTATATTTCCACGTTTACTTCTTCGTTCTAGTATCAGACTCCCACTAGGATCCGTACTCCCACTCGGATGAAGATCACCTTGACTCTCATTGGCGACTTCCATAGGTTCAACCTCATGTTGTACCGTAGGATTAGGTTGACGCAATTCCCCACCTTCGCCAAAAGATGTCATGTGTTCTTCATCCATCTCAAAAAGTTCAAAGTCTTTCCTAACTTCACCTATCGTGGGAAATCATTCTCAATGAAATCAACATTGTGCGACTACGATTCGGTCATTCCTTCGTCGGGTTTTCCATCGTACATAACATAACCCTTTGAGGTATCGAATACCTTATGAAAACACACTTGTTTCCTCTAGGGCCTAGTTTTCCAAACTTATTGGAAGTACTATGGACATAACCTGCACAACCCCAAGGATGAAGATGCCCAAATTTAGGCTTCTCACCTTTCCAAAGTTCATAAGGGGTTGTGGGAACTGACTTAGAAGGCACTCGGTTAAGTATGTATGCGGCAGTCATTAGTGTATCCCCCCAAAACGAAATTGGGAGGTTGGCCTGTGCCATCATCGACGTAACCATTTTCAACAATGTTCGATTCCTTCGTTCTGCAACACCATTTTGTTGCGGAGTTCTAGGAATTGTCAACTGTCGGCGTATTCCCTTTTTCTCACACAATTCTTTAAATTGATCAGATAAATATTCACGGCCCCGGTCAGTTCTAAAAGTTTTTAAGCTTTTATCCTTTTGATTCTCAACCTATGCGAGAAAGCGCTCAAAACACTTGAGAGCTTCATCGCGGTGAGAAATAAGGTAAACATAACCATAGCGTGTATAGTCATCGATAAGAGTGAGAAAATATGAAGCTCCATGACGTGCCTTAACATTCATTGGTCCGCAAATGTCTGAATGGACTAACTCTGATGGGTGTGCGGCTCTTTTTGCCTTACCAAAAGGCTTTCGGCAAGCTTTTCCTGCCAAACAAGATTCACACAAGGGTAGGTTGACTTTACTGAGAGACCCCAATAGGCCTTCTCTAGCCAATCTAGTCATCCTATCTTTTCCTATATATCCAAGTCTAGTATGTCATAACTCAGAATTAGAATCATCATAAACCATGCAAGAGGAAAAATTAACAGAAGAATTATGAGAATCCAATAAATCTAGTTTAAAGAAATTATCTGACAAAGAACCATGTCCCCAAAATCTCATTACCAAAACAAATATCCAAGTGATCATTACTAAAATTAAAAGAATATCCATGTCCTAGCAATTGTACTACTGATATTAGATTATGTCGAATTCCAGGTGCATAAAAAACTTCATGAAGAGTCAATGTGCGTCCACTCCGCAATTGAAGTTGGTATGAGCCAACTCCTTTGACTTCAACAGACGAACTGTTTCCCATGAAAATTCTTCTTGTATGAAAACTTAACTGTTTCCAAAGTCATGTGACACACATGTATGAAAACTTAACTAACGAAATTGAATAAAATGACCAATTACACGAAAAGTTTCAGCTTAATCTCATTCCGAGCAATTATGACCAAAATCAAGAAACCCGTATTGTACGAGGAACATTTGGGCAGTTCACCCTTAAAATGACTCAATTGCAAAGAAATTGTAAGGAGCTGCACATAACACATTATCTTAGAAAGGATAAAACCACGTGCAGTCGTTTCAGCACCTGCACCCACCGTATTCTTTTCTTTTCCTTCCTCTTTTCTCCTTTTTGGTGGGAGTAGCTGAGCTCACTCATTTTGTTAATTCCACCTTCCGTTGACATAGGTTCCTTAATTTCACCCATTTTCTTACTAGAGAGAGTTAGCCATGGAGAACAAATGCATATCCGTGACTGCAGGAAAGCCCATAAGATGCAAAGGTTCGTTCCCATTTTGAAATTCTTTTATCAAGTAATATTCATATATATATATGATCATAATAAAGTGATTAATGCAATTTGATCATTAGCTTTTATTTGTGGGTGTGATGTGATTGGACAGCTGCAATTGCTAGAAAAGCTGGGGAGGCTCTTATTATAGAGGAAATTGATGTCGATCCACCGAAATCTTGGGAGGTTCGACTCGAAGTACTCTGCACATCCCTCTGTCACACTGATGTTACCTTCTGGAACTTAACTGCGGTGAGTCCTTTTGTATAACAAGAAAATCTTTGACTTACTAAATTACCTAGTTTGTCTAGTTTGTCTAACTGAGAAGTTCATATTATTTTACGGTATATAAAGATGATCCATTGATAGTTATACTTTACAAATCCCCACGACTGTCATATGTACATCTTGTATAAATTTGAATGCAAAGACAGCGAGTTCGTTTTGATGTATGTTTCTCGTATAACTTATAGGGACCGGCTTCAAAGTTTCCGAGGATTTTGGGTCATGAAGCAGTTGGGTAATGCTCTAGCTTTTACCCTTTTGTACTCATAGGTGAAAAGTATATAGAACTTGGATGGTATCCTTTCCCAAAAAATTAGCTTTCACAGTTAACATGATAATTTATCATAATTTATGATTCAGTGTTTGGTGTTGTCAGAGTTGTCGAAAGTGTAGGAGAGCATGTAAAGGATGTAAAAGAAGGCGACATAGTTTTGCCTGTGTTTTCTAGGAATTGTGAGGAATGCAGGGATTGCAAGTCTAGTAAGGGAAATTCTTGCACAAAATTTCCTACCGAGTTCTATTTTGGGATGCCAAGGGATGGAACCAGCAGGTTTAAGGACTCCAATGGAGAGCCGTTATCCCATTTCCTAGCAGTATCAAGTTTCACAGAATATACGGTGGTGGATATCACACACGTTGTGAAGATTAGCAGTGAGATCCCACTGAACAAGGCCTTATTGCTCGGCTGTGGAGTGACCACTGGTGAGTGAGTATCTATCATCTAGTATCACTAAATAATTAAATATAAAAGGTTTAGCTGACTTCTTAGTTAAGTGCAGAGTAACCTTTAACAATATACACAAATAAAATGTATAGCTAGCTAGTTAGATACACTGTCAACTCTCTAAGGTGTCTAATTCAATTGAATTCTTCGAGTTAAAGGGCCTAATTCACCTTCAGATATTCCTCAAATTTGAAGGCTTACAGTCGTATTAGTGCAGGAATCGGGGCAACGTGGAAAGTAGCACAAGTTGAAGAGGGCTCTACAGTGGCCATCTTTGGACTTGGTGCTGTAGGACTCGCGGTAATATCTAACATTTTTGCTTCATTTTCACTTCTGACAGATTACTTACCCTTTTTATTCGACGGTCTAATGTTGGCAAGTTATTTTCTTAGAAAGAGCGAGGCCTTAATATGCAATTTAAAATCCAATTAACAGGTAGCAGAGGGAGCAAGACTTGGTGGAGCTTCGAGAATCATAGGTGTTGATCTGAATCCAGATAAATACGAAATTGGTAGGCTTTTTGGCTAAAATGTAGCTCTTGTTTCATCATTATTTTCTTACATCCTTGTCTTTTTGACTAGACTACAGATCCAAACAAGAGTTTGATAATCTGTTTTATTCATGGCAGGGAAAACATTCGGAGTCACTGATTTTATTAATCCAACATCATGTGTGGAGAGATCCGTAAGCGAGGTTTGTGTTAGCTGGCAACTGAAACTAAACTGTTTAATTTACAGTAGTGAAATGAATTTATCTGTGAGCTAATATTTTGTTACTTAATAATGTTAGCAGGTTATAAAGGAAATGACAGAAGGTGGAGCTGACTATTGCTTCGAGTGTATTGGATTAGCGGCCCTAATGCAAGATGCTTTCTATAGTAGTCACCCGGTACATGATCTCTTTCCTCTCTTTCCCACACACACATATTCAATATTCATTTAGATAGATCAATGCTACAATTTGAAGTTGGAGTTGGTGTATCTTAGGGTTGGGGAAAGACGGTGGTACTCGGAATGGAGATGCACGGGACTCAATTAAGTATAAATCCTTACGAGATAGCTAAGGGTAGGAGCATCGTGGGATCGTTGTTCGGAGGGATTAAAGCCAAATCCGATATCCCTCTACTTGCCCAAAAAATTATAGACAAAGTAAGTTGTTGGTTATGAGTTATAAACGATGTGATCAAGTGTGCAATAATATATACTCTACAAAGTGAATAGTGATGGTAGTATTATCACGTGTGCAGGAGATAAATTTGGATGGTTTTGTATCGCATCAAGTCAACTTCAAGGATATTAATCAGGCTTTTGATTTACTTGTTCAAGGGAAAAGTATCCGATGCATCATATGGATGGACAAAACAAATTAAATTGCTTAGTTGCTTGGACTGCTATTCCAAAGTTTTCTATAGTTTACTTCAGTTGATAAGCCTTTGGGCCATTTCAGTTGTACCTATTTTAACTAGCTACCAATGCGTCCTCCTTTTTGTTCTAAGAGGTGATCTATCTATATACTCCATATGTTTATATTTATATTTCATCCCTATTTTGGTGGTGCTTTTCAGCAGCAACATTTTACCTGTTACTGGGGCTCGCGATTGTGTGGATTGTGTCGGATATGTGTTGGGTCGAAACGGGTAACGGATCAAAACATGTCATGACCCGTTATAACTCAAAATTAAACTGGTCGAAATAATTAACGAGTCGACATGTTTCAACTTGCATTTTTCATCAAAAAAACATGCATTTATATAGTCAAAAATTGATGGATTGAAATGGATAACGGATTCGACCGCTTAACTTGATCCAAATCGATCCTTTAATTTTTTTAGATCGAAATGGGTTAAAATATAGCGGGTTGGGTTGGATAAATTAACGAGTTTTGGGTTGTAATTGCTAGCCTTACTTATGCCAGTTAACCAATGAATGGAAAATGTTAAAATAAAAGTAACACTCTCTCCGTCCAAAATGGATAAATTACTACATGGGAAAAATCGTTCCTCAACCCCCTAATTCCAATATAATGTTGTACCTAATTTTGTGGGGAAAATGTTCCAAGTGTACAAATAATATAACATCATCAATTTTATTACATCAATTTTTACACCGTGATTCAATAGTTTAATTGCATCGCGATTTATCAATTTTATTACATTAATTTTTGGATCACGGTTTAATATTTTAATTGTCTAGTCTAATTGCACTATATTTCATCAATTTAATCCGATGTTTTTACACCGCGATTCAAAATCGTAATGAACCAGACCATGTCCTCAGCCTTCTTTTTCCATCTCCCCCGTTGTAAGTCTTCTTATTCCTCCACCTTCGCCTTCGTCCTTACCGTGATAATCCTCCGACCCAGCACATTTTCATTAAAGTTTCGTACGTAATGAATCAAAAAACTCGTGAACCTTTTGGGGGTGTTGCCCCCGAACCCCGCGACCTGATCCCCGTTTCGTTGTTCAATAATGTTGATTTTGAATAAAATGTGTTTGTCGGAACTGTTGAAGGAGACGATGATATTTTAAACAATAGCCTTTTACGGTTGAAAAAAAAAAGATACCGAAAAAATTAATTTTTTTGAAAATGGGATCGGATAGAATTTCACCATAAAGCTTATGTTGACTTTAGTAGGTAACAACAGCCGGCCCGGATCATCTCAGCCTAATAAGTCGTCCATTAGGCCCAAAACAAAATTAATTTCCAATCTACTTTAAACATTCATAAATGGGCAGGCCCATGAGCCTAAGACCCGAAAACGTCGACGCGTCCCAACCTACCATCTCCGAATTCCGATGCTGGTTCAGTTGTCTGACTTTAACTCACTACTCTCGCGTATATATAATTTTGGGAATATTTCCAAAACCTAAAACCCATCTTTCCATCTTTCTCTGGCTTGGTTGGTAATCTAATTGGCCGTCCATCGCAGCTGAAGTTTGGTCTTCAACTAAATCTCAGTCAATGGCGGAGACACCTACAACTCTAACCTTATCCGAGGTATCGCCTACCGCTCTCTAAATTTTGTTTGTTTGTTTATTCGTATACTGAAATTTCTCATTTCCAAAATGAAAACTGATTGCTTTGAAGTTACGATTGGGTTTTGCTTGAATTTATATTCAATTCCCGTATATATCTAATTTGATTTTAACTCGAACAGTAATTGATTAATTGTACTGTTGGATTTTAAATATGGTACGGATAGTTTATTATGGTTCGATTTCCTCGATTGTGAAAAAACGATGAGAGTACATGTTTTACTGGCTCGAATCAAACATTCTATTGCCCCAAAGTCTAAGTGTAAGTGATAATTGAAATGTTGATGTTACAAGATCTTAAATTTATTGTTTATTGAGAATGGCAATGAAGATCAAAGTTGGCTCACTTACCAAGCTCCTGAACTGATGCGTTTTTCTGGGGCTTGACACAAAATCTTGCATTCTCATCTAGATTTGTTGTACATTGGTTTTTTATTTTCTATTTTTGATTGATAGGAATCCTCGGATAGGACTGTTGTTAATGAGGTTATGTTTGGACAACTAAGAAATCCAAGTTTTAGATGAAATATTTGTTGGCTTTGAATATGATAACTCTAACATGTATCTTCTCTTATTTTATTTTTAAAAATTTTATTCGATCATAGCTTGTAGCTGTCCTAGTAATTAAGATGAACATTTAAGGAAAACTTTATACTACTCAAAGAGAGAAGGCTAACTGTGATTACTGCACTTTAGTGAACCCATCCCTTGCTTCATGTCATTATATTTTTTAGGATAGTGCTGGGATTTTCTGAGTTCTCCTTGCGTACTAGACTACTAGTCTTCTGAGGAAGTTAGTATTTCCTATGAACTAAACTTGTGAAACAGTATTTAAATTTTGGATGATTGTGTGATGCATATCATGTTCCAGTGGTAGATTGGCAGAAAGTCTGGTTTTGTCATACATCTTCACATCTCATCTAGAAATAGTCCCTCAGTTACTAAATAATTGTCCTCCTTTCCTATTTTGACCGTTCTAAATAATTGTTCTCTTTTAAAACTTTCATTTTTAGGAAAACATTTTTACCACTTTACCCTTATTTTTTCTACCAACTATAATTATGGCCACATGCATGACGGCATTAAAAGAAATCACACATTACACCAATATTTATAATACAGTCAATAACTTATTTTTAAACGGTGTGCCGGGTCAAAGAGGACGATTATTTAGAAACGGAGGGAGTACGATCTATCGGTTTGTCCTACAATACTTGTAGCTGTCAAGATCTTATGGTTTTGGGAAGAATTGGGTGGTTTGAACCCCTTCCAGATTTGAGATATCATTCACTGGTAGCCTGTTAAGCCAGACGACCAAGATGTTGAGAAATTTTGGTCCAATCTACCTCCAAATATCCTTCCAGAAAATAAAAATAAAAAAATCAGCCAGATAGCCAAGCAATATAATTCAGAATAAACCACCTCAAACAACACTTAGTCCAAGTCTAAACTTCCACTATGATAAATGGGTTTACCAATGGGTTCCTCTTTAGATACACTAGAGGATCACAAATACATCATGAACAAGCTCTTGGCTCACAACTACAGTAAATAAAATCACCAAAAACGTGGATTTCAACACTAGAACAAAGGAGCAATATTGGGTTTAGAGAGTATGAAAATTACAGCAGGAAATTGGGCCTTTTGAGACACATCAATAGATGGAATTGAGAGGCTTTGATGAGAGGAATCACACTCAAATTATGTGCAAAATGATTGACCAAGGTAGCTCCGAACGGTTGCAACTTTTCTTCCTTCATTTGCTAAAATTCTGCGGTGTTTCTCTCTCTGTTTTGCGGCTGTGTTTTCTCTATTTGCTGCTATCTTCTCTATATATATATTATGGAATGTTTTACGGCTAATTAATTCTTTTGTCTTGTATACATCCCGTGGACAAGGATATGCCACCTGATTTGACACCGTGATTTATATTAATTTATGTATCAAAAAAATGTTCTTTATATATTCAGCTCACATTCTTACCCCTTTTATATACAACATAAGATGAAAAACACCCATTCAATTTTCCTCGAAGCTTCAAAAGCAATGAACCAAGGCTGGAATCTGGAAGCACTGAAAGAGAGCCCTTTAAGCGCCTCAACAATCTGCGTTCTGTCTATAATTGTTATTTTCTTTACGTTGACTTTGAATATAAAATAAGACATGGGTTGGGTCACCCCACATGGGCTGGACCCACCCAACACAAGAGAACCATCTAGGATTTCGTGTCTTTCCTTAGTAATCACGCGAAGAGAGGAGAGATGAGAGAAGATAATAGACAACCAACATGGTCCTTGAATATGAAAGTATAGAGGAAATAATAACCACAAAAGAGTTCCACGAGAAAGAGATATGAGATTGATTACTGGGATGAAACATAATAGGGGAGGCTGAGAAAATACCTCAAAAGTGCTGAAAAGTGTCACTTCGTAAAGCCTTCTTTGGACTGATTACATTTTGTAAAGTAATAGCATTATTAGGAATATGGTCCATGCCCACATGATCACAATTTTAGTAAAGCCCTAAACTCTTAAAACACTAAAATCCTCCTAAATCTGTAAAGACAGTCATAGACTCTATAGTTGGCAAATTCTTGCGAGGACTGATTTATGCAATTAGACCCTTTTCCTTTCTTCTTGTTGATCTCCGTCTCATTTGGGAGCTGAAAGCAAGCTCCGTTTTATATTTATAATTTTTTTTATTATTTTATAAGTAAGAGTATTATATAATCTCAAGTACCACGTCAATTAAAAAAGGCCGTTTTGTTTTAAGGAATATTTCACTGCTGTCAATACCTTGCAAAGATATAATTTCTCTAGTTCGCGTGAACTCCGGAACTAGCGTATGGGAATGGTTAAGGTGAATAGTGATGTTGAGATTGCTACATGAACATTTGTATTCATAATGACCTTATAATTGTCCTCTTGAATATTGAAATTATTTTGAGGACCTTTTCTATTATTGAAAATTTGTAGTTAGTGTTTTGGTACTTTTTTAAGTAAAGAAAAAACTGTAAGATTGAGAGGATCTGGTGCAAGTGTTCCAGACGTGAAGTTGTTTCCTTCTGGACCTCAAAGACACATTCTAGCGTCGGTGGATGCTGTTTTCACTGCTTGCGATGCTTGTTGAGCGTTCTATGGTTTTCTGTTCATTTTTGTTCTAAACTCAACTCAAAGCCGTGATATTGGAAGTGGAACTGGAAGAACAATTTGAATTAGACACAATAACAATTTTTCCTTACAACCCTAGGCTTGGAATTGAATTGCCAAACATAGCCTTAGTTGGAACATGTTTACTTACCATGCTAGATTTTTTTATTTTTTTTGACAAGAATAATAATTATTTTAACCCCTAAAATTTCTAATATTAGAATCACACTATTTTTGAGATTTTTTTTCAAAGCGTACACAATGTACTGTAATGAGAAAGCTTAGAACATGGCTTTCACACATCTTTTTCCTCGAAAGCTATAAACTGCTGTATTGCGTTAGCTTGAATAATATTACCATGTGTTAGGATATCATTTGCTGAGAACCATTGCATTTGAGTATTTGGGGATTAAACAACACCGTAGCATGAATTTGGGCTGTACAAATCCCATATTGCAGTAAATTTTGCAGCTGACAGCAAGTTGACGATGTAATCTACCTTTTACCTTTCGATAAATGATTTGTGAAGCCAAAGAATAAGATCAAGAGACTACTATGCATAAAGGAGGATTATATGCTTGGCCATGAAGTGGTGTTTCCTTTAATATGTGATCTTTGCTTGGAGTCTGTATGTAACTCATGTAATTGCTCTTTCATCTTACTCATGATAGTCTTTTGGAGAACTTGGGCATGTACGGCAGAAGGATCTGTCACCTCTGAGTCTCGACATAGCTAAATCCAGATGGAACTGTGAGACCTGTGACTACAAACCAGCTGAGCATGTCAACCAGAGTTTGTGTTGCCAGAGCAGGTATTTATAATGGATGGCAGTGGTCGTGACTGGTGAGGGGGAACAAGAATACACTGACTCCGTTGTTAATATCTCTTGGCGCTTGGGCTGGGTTTTTACACTTGTGCACATCGTATTTCTAGCACAACCTGAAATCAAATTAGCTTCGCAATGGCCAGAAAATCTTTCCCATTGTCAGCTTCCAGCAAGGCTGTTTTTAAATAAATCTTCCCTCTCCTACCCTGCCTTGCATGATAATTATGCAGGTATGGAAATAAAAAGGAATATTCTGCACCTCCAACCCTAACAAACCTTGTTATCACTAATTAGTACTCCCTCCATTCTATTCGAAGAGTCCTATTTTCAATTTTGGAATGTTCTACTTAAAGAGTGTTGTTTTTAAAACTAAGCTTATGAAATTTTGTGGGATTCCAGATTTATACATTAAGTTTAAAATTGACAAAAATCTTTACATCCCTTAAACTTAAGGGTATAAGCTTATAAAATTTCAGGGGATTCCAGATTATCATTAGCACATTAAGCTTAAAATTAACAAAACTAATTTCATCCTTAATATTACTGGTATAGAAATACATATTCTCTAATCCTTAGTGCCTTACTTTCCAACGTAAACCAGTAAGGCACTGCCCTATTGTGAATCACTTGCTGCTGCACTGCCCTATTGTGTCTATGCTTTGGAATTTAATGCTTGGTCTGTTCTTTGTTGCTTGGGTGATGCCGAGATCTGTTAAAGATCTCCTTTTGAGTTGGTCTTTGTACAAACAGAGAAGAAGAAGGAATAGCTTTTGGCATGCAGTTCCTCTGGGTATTTGGTGGATCATTTGGAGGGAAAGGAATAGGAGGGTGTTTGAGGATGAGGAGAGGACGGTGGATAAGTTAAAGGATGAGTTACTTCGTACGTTGTCTTTTTGGGGGGTTGAGGACACTAATTCTTCCAACATTCACAACATTTCTTGTATCGATTTTGCGAATAGTCTTTCTATAGATTAGTCCGTTTGTGTATGCTTAAAATTTGTAAAAAGGACACGTCTCCTATTTAGACGCTTTGGTATATAATACTTTACTTATCAAAAAAAAAAACTTTCCAACGTAAACCTGTTGAGCAGAAGGGAATATTTAATCAAGAAAAGGATCTACTTTGAGCAATTTCCTTTTTCATTTATGATATTGCATTATTGCAAGGGTTTAACTCTTGTGACCATTGATTATCTTTCCTCTGATTAACATCATGAGGTAAGTAGACCAACAAAGAGTAGGGAGTTGGTGCATAGTAAGGTGCCGGCGTGCCCCAGTAAAGAATCATAGAAAGCAAGAAATGAAAGGCGCCCTTTCAGCATAGACAACCCCCCGCGCCCTTAGCTTGATGATTCAACCATTTTTGCCATAGTTATTTATAGCAAGCATTACGATAGTGGTAGTGTCAAGTCCTGCAGTGAGTGCTACCTTTCCAGCCTGGGGTACAGAATGATGGCCGGCACAACGACTGGGGCCTCTGTTTAAGAAGTCCTTTTTTGGGTCCCTAGTAACTGTTTTGCCCCCTTACCCACAATCCTGACCAGCCCAAGCATTCTCCCAAACCCATTCAAAATCTGAAAGCCACCTTTGGTCAGGCCCAACCTCTTTCTCTACTCCCACTACTCAGTTGGCCCGTAGTGGCTCTGCTTCCTCGTCTGAAGATTTTAAACCTAATATCCCTCTCAAAGTCTAAGCCTTCTCAGACTGCCCCAAGCGCTCCACCCTCTTTATCAAGACCCATCTGGCAAATCCACAATGGAAAATGCATAGACGGGACTGATAAGTTCCAGCATCCCTTCACCAATTCTGTCACATTCCTGATCCCCCTTCTTCTACCTTGGATGGTAATGTGTCCGCAACTTGGGCTCTGCATCTGCTCATGCCTTGCCATGACAACCCACTGAATAGGAAGTTGACTAACTGAAATAGCTTGCTTTCGACACTTCAACAGTAGGCTGATCAGTTGTTAAAGTTTGTTTTACGGATGACATTGACCATTGGGTAAAATGATAATGAAGATATTTACATGTGCAAAGGTGATGTTATTTTTTAGTACTGACCTGTTAGTGTGATTTTTACATGCAGCAATACCTACTAAAGGGTAATGAAGAAAAGGTGGATGTGAGTACAAAACCTGCACAGGAGACTGAGGTACAAAGTCCTGTTATTGCTGTCCCTGAGGAAGTTGTTGCTCCAAAAGCCGAGGAAACCCCAGTTGTTACAGAAAGTAGTGAAGGGTCTGATACTACTGCTGAAGAAAACAAACAAGCATCTCCCAGTGCCAGTGAAGATGCTACGGAAACCCCCTCAGCTGGTGAAGATGCCAGTGAAAAGCAAGAGAACTCTGATGATCAAGAAGCTGTTGAAGAGAAACCAGAGATTAAGGTTCGCTTGACTGGAGTAACTGTTTATCCTTTTTATTGGTTACGACTACTTCTGGCTCCTTTTTGTTGATGTTATTGCTATTAGGTCTTATGCATTTTATTCTTGTGTGTTGGTTGGCTATCAGCTTGAGACGGCACCGGCAGATTTTCGCTTTCCTACAACAAATCAAAGCAGGCACTGCTTCACCCGATATGTCGAGTACCACAGGTGAGTCGATCTGTCTCTATTGCTTATGTAATACCTCACCAAACCCACATCAGATAGAAGTGGGAATGGAAGTAGGCTTATAAAGTGGTCGCCTACTACCAACTAGCACTAACAATTATCCATGAATTTTTGGGTGGGCTTGTTGTAAGCACAGTTGACCCAGGTGCTTGTTGGGCCAGTAGGTGGGTACGCGTTGCGAGTCTTGGGCTTGGGCCGTGCGAAGATATTTCTAACTAGTTTTGTATACTATCATAACAACAGACGTATGGGGCTTGGTACTCTTTTTGGTGACTGGGTATTGACTGGTTTCACTCTCACCTTATCAGGTGCATAGCTGCAAAGGGAGAAGGTGCTCCTGAGTGTGACAAGTTCGCGAAGTACTACCGTTCTCTTTGCCCGAATGAATGGGTAGGTGTTCTTTTATGATGTGTGACGTACCTTGTAAATGGTTTTAAACTATTGAGATTTAGGTTAGTTGACATTGTGTAAATCTAAAGCAAATCTTCCTTCTCATAGTTAGCTCCATTGTAGCTAATGGTTTTATGTGTGTTTGATGCAGGTTGAGAGATGGAATGAGCAAAGGGAGAACGGAACCTTTCCAGGTCCCTTATAAATGGTGGTTGCCAATGACAAAGGAAAGTCCAATTTTGGACAAATGAGTTAATAAAATTGTGTCCAAACTAACACATTTGCCGATACTGGAACGAAGTTGTATTTTGTTCATTTGGCATCTTCCCATTTTATGCATTTCAAATGTTTGTAACAGTAAACGGCTCAGTGAATGGAACCGAAGAGAAGAGCTTCATGGTGAGGTTATTTTTATAAAATACGTAATAAAAAGTAATTGCTTAGGACGTTGGGTTTGATTTGATAATCACGAGAAAACCGAATGCTTTGGACACCTAAAGTGAGTTTGCTTTAATTAAGATTGGACATTGGACAAAGCTGTCCCTGCAGTATGCATGGCTTGAGCCTTGAGGCGTGGAAGGAATCTTGAATTAATGTTATTGTCCTTGGTCACTACAGTAAATTAAATCAAACAACTTGGCAACTTGCTGATGAAAAAAAGCAACAAGCTCGTTAGTCTCTCCAGTCGGATTTTAGAGTATTTGGACACTTGTTATTTTTAATTTTTTCAAAATTTATAATCAAGATATTTACTAAACTGAAGACACCATTAGCTATCAAACGCCATCTTTCTAGAGAAGCTGCTATCAAATGTTGGTTTGACGATGTAATCTGGTTTCAATGGGATTGAAATATGACGCCGTGGTTGGAGTTGGTTGTCCACGGACCAGGACCAAGACCAAGAGGGTGGCTAGAGAAAGGGGGCGGCCGCCCGCTCAACTGTGATGCATTCCTTTTCAATTAAACGCTTCAAACATATATTCTTTTGATAAGAAATAACCTTATTAATATAATTTATAGAGTACGTAAAGGATTGATTATAACACAATACAATGATAGATATATGAGAGAGAAGATTAAGTTGGAGAATTCTCTCCGAATGAGATTATTTTTCTACTACTCAATTCCTCAATATTACATCCCTTTTATAGGTAGAAAACAAATCATTCTACCCAATGTGAATAGTGTTATACATGTCCTTTTCCATTGTAAGTCAAATACTCAAATGTAATAAATGTGTTATGGTAAGTACTAAGTAATATAGGTATTGTAACTTTGAAATTGATGTGGTGCTACCGTCCATCTTTATTTCATAACACTCCTTCTTGTACGTAACACTATAGTGTAGATAAACGTATCTCGTTAAAAATCTTAGGTTGAAAAAACTTGATGGGAAAAAAA
Source organism: Codonopsis lanceolata (assembly GCA_013146195.2). NCBI lineage: Eukaryota > Viridiplantae > Streptophyta > Magnoliopsida > Asterales > Campanulaceae > Codonopsis > Codonopsis lanceolata. The sequence goes on along the minus strand of CM028378.1, from coordinate 135,009,133 downwards.
ATAGACAAAAAAAGAGGACACAACATAAATCAGAATCATATACATATGTTGTCTCGTTAAAAACCTTACCAGAAATCCCAGTAGAACAAAACCATGATAAGGAAAAAAAAGTATAACCATACGAACTCTCCCTTGAGTTGACAAGGGTCAAAGGTCAATGGTATCATATTTGTAAATCTCATTTAGACAATATTTGGTCTATCCAATATCTTTCATTTCAAATTATCCCTTTAGGTAATTAACAACTTCTTCAATTTTCTTCAGAGTTTCAATAATATTCAGATCATCTACATAGACAGTAATAACTGCAAATCCACAAATTGTTTCCTTGATAAAGACACACATACACATAATTGATTATTCACATATCCATTTTTCAATAAATGCTCACTAAAACAATTATACCACATGCATCCAGATTACTTTAGCTCATACAATGTTTGTTGTAGTTTAATTACACATAAAACTTTGGGCTTTGTCCTTATTGCTTCAGGCACCTTGATTCCCTCAGGAACTCTCGTATAAATATCAGTATCCAATGACCTGTATAAATAAACTGTTACAACATTCATGAGACGCGTCTCTAGATTTTTTGAAACCATTAAACTAAATAGGTATCTGAACGTAATAGCATACATAACAGGAGAATACATTTCTTCATAATTAATTTCAGGCATTTGGGAAACACCTTGTGCAACAAGACGAGCTTTGTATCTTACAATCTCATTTTTTTTATTTCACTTTCGAACAAAAACCAATTTGTATCCTATGGGTTTCACACCTTCTTGTGTGACAACCATAGGCCCAAATACCTTTCGTTTGTTAAGCGAACGTAATTCAGCTTGTATGGCGTCTTTCCATATAATCCAGTTGTGCCTTTTTTGACATTTAAATACAGATTTTGGCTCGAGATCCTCATTTCCGTCATTAATTTCTTGTGATATTAAATACGAGAATATGTCATTGATATCCTCCATTTCATCTTGGTTCAATATTCTTCCCTTACTCATGTAATTAATGGAAATCTCATGATTATCTTCGCCTTTAGAGCTTTCTTGGTTTGCTTACTCGAGTGATTCTTCTGGAATACATTCATTTGATTTGAGTTTTTTAATTTCATTCCTCTTTCGTGGATTTTTATGTTTGAAACCAGTGGGTCGTCCACGCTTCAAGTGAGTTTTGGATTCATTTGAATTTTTTTTTAATTGCGTAGCCCTTTTGGGATTTGCAATTCGAGCAGAGCATTTAGCAACTAGCAACTATATGATGACTTTGTCACTCTTATTGTGTTTGTAAATGTATCTAGCAATTGATTTGCTATATTTTATAAAAGTATGATCCTTTAAACTTTCAGTTCACGTTGGTTGTGGGAGGATCAATGTGCAACAATGATGATGCACATCATTTGATATCTTTTCTCATTTGTTTTTCTTCTTCACCTAAAGATAGGAATTTTTCTTCATTTAAATGACAATCGGCAAAGCGTGCTATAAAATGTCACATGTTTTCGGTTCAAGATACATAATTGATTATTGACGGTGATTCATACCCGACATATATTCTCATTCTTCTTTGTGGTCCTGATTTTGTGTGTTGTGGTGGAGCATTGGGTACATATATCACAAAACCAAAAACTCTTAGATTAGACAAATTCGGTTCTAAGGCAAATTAATGTAGCGGCATGTAAAACAACATGACCTCATACAAAAGAAGAAAGCTTTGTTCCCATTATCAACGGTTTGGCTATGAGTTGGAGACGTTTTGGTAGTAACTATATGTTATAATTTATGTTTGTGCCTCGTTTCATGTTTGATCAAAAAATGTAGTGGAAATAAGACAAATGAGTTGGAGTAATGGGTATATATGTTACACAACCAAAAACTCTTAGATGAGATATATTGGTTCTCGACCGAAGCCAACTGTAATGGGGAATACTTGTGATATGCAATTGGTCTAAAGTGAATCAATGCAGCGATATGTAAAACAGCATGTCCTTATACAAAAATAGGAAGCTTTGTTCTCTTTATCAATGGTCCGGCGATGAGTTTGGAGACGTTTTGGTAGTTATGATTTATGCTTGTGCCTCGTTTTGGTAGTAATGATATGTTATAACAATAGTACTTGCTTTATTATGGGCACATTTGCCTCGTTAAATTTATTTTGGGCACATAATGTTTTATTATAGTAATGATTTTGGTAAATAGATGTTTTAATGAATTAATTATCTTATGACAAAGACTTGTGTAGGACAGTCTTACGAATTCTAAATCTGTAAAACGGAGCACTATTTAGGAATTCGAGGGTTAATATGTAAACATCATATGCTCTGGTACCCCTGTACTTTCAATGTTTGCCACCGAAATTCTTATATTTCCCACGCTTTGCAGTTTAATCCTTTGTCAGCTCTGTTAGCCATCCGTTAGCATCAATTGGCTTGGGATACTTGACGGTTCCTAACGGACTTTGACGAAATGCTAAATGACACATTTAAAGCCAAACGTGACATATTGAAAACACAAAAGTGACACATTTTAATGTTAAAAGTGACACTATAAAGGGAAATTTATTATAATTCTCATTAAAATACAAAATAACACTCTTAATACTAAAAACTAACACATTTAATACTAAAAAGTGACACTCTTAATACTAAAAAGTGACATATTTAATACTAAAAAGTGATACTCTTAATACTAAAAAGTGACACTCTTAATACTAAAATGTGACACATTTTATACTAAAAAGTGTCACTTTAAAACTAGCATTGACTGTCAAAAGTGACACATTTAATTATTTAATATTAAAATGAGACATTTTCAATGCTAAAAAGTGACACTTTTAAGGTCAATAACGACAATTTTTATTTAAAAGACAAAATGACACTTGTATGGTCAAAAGTAACACATTTAATTCTAAAAAGTGACACTTTTAAGGTCAATAACGTCGATTTTTATTTATAAGGCAAAATGACACTTGTACGGTCAAAAGTAACACATTAAATTCTAAAAAGTGACATTTTTAATGTTATAAAGTAACACTTTAATGTCAAACGTATTGATTTTTATTTATAAATAAAATAAGACACTTTTCAAATTGAAAGTAATACATTTAAGACTAAAAATTACACATTTAAGCCCAAAAAGTAACACTTTTTAGGGAAAAATCATAATTTTCATTAAAAATGTAAAGTGACACTTCTAAGGCCAAAAGTGACACATTTTATACGATAAAGTGACACTGTTAATAGTAAAAAGTGACACTCTGCGTAAATAAACATGAGGGGTGGCGCTATAATTTTCAAAAACTAAGGGGTTGCATTGAGATTTCTGAATTTTTCCCCATTTAACCTGGATAGATCCGTCTTACGGATAAGGATCCGTAAGACCGTCTTACAGGAGACCAGCTCTTATCTTATAATGAAACATGAAATGAGGCACAAGCATGATAAACAAATATATGTTGGAATTAAAACGTAATATGAAAAGAAGAGATATTCTGCTTAACTTCAAATAACAAGTAATTAATTAAAGGACAATTTTGTTCAAATATATGTTTAATGAGTAATGTTAGAGTCACTCGATGAGTACTTAAATTTGTGCATCAAATAATGTGGTTTCCAATGTGTCATCTTATTTGATATTTTATGGATTTCACCATGAGTTAAAAAGTTATGTTAACAATATGACACATAAGATGTCATATAATTTGGTTCAGAAATTTGAGTACTCATTGAGTAACTCTAGCATTACTTATATTTAATTTATGTAATAATTGATAATATAATGAATAATAAAAAAATATTGTGAAAATAGTATGTCCCTAATTTTATCTAAATGGAGCAGTTGTTTATCCATCTGTAGACACCCCAATTTCGTACCTCTGATATGTGACTCTGGCATGAAATATCAAAACCTGTGAAAACTTAACAAATGTCAAGTTACAGGAGTTTAAAAAATGCAAAAGGCAAAGCAGGATGCGCAAAAAAGTAAAATGCAGGGGCTAAAGCGTCAAAAATGAAAGCTGAATAGTGCTCTAGCGCGGCCAAAAGGGGCCTCTGGTGCGGCGCCAAAGGAAGGATATGGCGGCGCCCAAGCTGCTATAGTACACCTCGGACTTAACGTATTGTGCAATATTTGAAGCGCGGTGTACAAGGAATTTGAGCACACAGAGAGAAAAAAGAATTACCGATGAGTCCTCTCCTTCAGCTATAAATAGAGGGCTTGAGGCTCACTTTCAGACCCCGAAAGAAACCAAGAGAAAACGTCGATAAAATTTCTCTGCGTCGTCCTAACGCTGAGAAAATAAAGAGTGAAGTGAGATAGGGAGTGATCCTTCCATAAAGCCTCGAAACCCTGCCAAAACTCCGCCAAACCAAAAACCAACCGGTCAAAGTGATCCCTAGCCCTTTAGTTAGGTATCCACCCTATTTCCCGGCCCAAAAACCTCAAAATAAGCCGTTAGCTCGCTCGAGTAAATATGCCAAAACCACTAAAAATAAGCCGTCACTCGCCCAAATAAGCAAGCAAAACCACCTAAAACAAGCCGTTACTCGCCAAACCGCAAAGAAGAACAAAGATAAAAAGTCTCCCTTTCTCGAGAAGGACAGAGCGAGCACTCCCCGCTCTAAAAGGTAATAGCCTTTAAGGGCGTTATTTTTATAAAAGCTATTTTCAAATCCGGCCTAATGTAGAAAATATAAGTCGTTGTGCTGCCCGGATTTAGTTAAGAAATACTATGTAAAAGAGCCGTTATAATGGCCAAATATTTTTAAATATATCTGTACTTATTGTAAGGAGACGGCTGCAAGTCCGTAAATAATGTAATCGCAGATGTATTTGCTTTTATTTCCTGTCTTTTAATGATTTGTTTATTTGCTAAATAAATATAACAAAAAGCATACTTTAGCCAAAAACCGCTTTTGAGACCGAAAGGGCGAGTTGGGTGGCTAGCACCTTCCCAACTCGTAACTTAACCTCCAAACCCGTTTTATAATCTCTGGTTTTTCTTTTTTTTTTCTTTTTTTTTTTGCCTTAAAATAAAGATGACGACTTTATAAAACATTTTGGATCCAGTGGGGCGACGCAACACTCCTTTCTTGCACTTTTCCGTTTTCCCCTAAAAAAGAGAGAATGAGAATGAAAGGGTGATGCATTCCTATGTCCTGGTATCCCCTAAACAAGGGATAACTTGATGCAGGAAACCCAAAGCACTCATAGTGATCCGAAATAGGTCATAAGACTATTTTCATAAAATCCATAGTGGGGCATCGCAACATCCTTTCTTGCACTTTTCCGTTTTCCCCTAAAAATGGGAGAATGAGAATGAAAGGGTGATGCATTCTTATATCCTGGTATCCCCTAAATAAGGGATAACTTGACATAGAAAACTCAAAGCTCCCATATTGGACCAAAATTCACTAAAGTCAACCGAGGCGTATTCCAACGATTTTAGACAGCACTCATCTCGTATTTTTAATTTTGTTTTCCCCTAAACAAAGGAGAATGAAATGAGAACAGTGGTGTCCCACATCCACACGTACGCGCACCCCTATTCAAAGGCGCGCGGGACACGGGCGCATCCCGGGCAGCCCACACCATCCCAACGCATTTGTGTTCCTAGTATAATAAGAAAAATGATAAATCAACAAAATTGATCCACAAATGTGGTTTACAGTGAGTATGAAAGTATTGTGCGGCAGTACAACCTACCAATGCACTAGTACAACACTTAAATGGTTTGTTGTAAATCAAGTCTCTAAATGAATTTTGTTATTCTAAAATTGCTTATAATATAGAGAGAGAAAAAAAAGGAAAACTTTCCTATTTTCTTTATTTAAAAACATTGTTTACAAATGACTAGACCCATGAAAGAAAATATAAGGTTATAACTTATAAGGGAAAGGGTGAGGGAAAATATCAGGATTTCAGTCTTTCTCAATTTTTCTCCATTTTCTGTTGTTGGCTGTGGACAACCATGGGAAATCGACGAACGAATTTCTCACCTATAAGGGAAAGGGTGAGGGAAAGTTACTTATGTTAGCGTAAGGATTGGTGGTGGTGCTGCAGTGATGAACTGGTAATCGAATATCGACTAAGAGTCTAAGATACACAATAGGCTTCAATATACATAATGGGGTATTTTCGTCTTTTTGAACTTTTCCGTCTATTTAACGGAAATTACCCCCAATGACCTTATTGGCTTAAATTTCAAATACAATAACCAAATTTAGAAGAAAAAAAAAAGTAGAGTGATCTAAATAAAAAAAGCTGAAAAATAAGGTGACGAAATTGCTATTTAAGCCAAATTTGTATTATCATTAGAAGAATTTCTTAATTTTGAATCGAATGTATATCATATAAATTTTTTAATTAATTTTTAATGAGTTATGTATGATTGATTCAACCATTGTATATGTTCAACATTCTAAACTCTAAAGTATCCCATGTCCATGTTGATTCAACCGGATTGTCCACGTTCCAAAAACTTTCCTATGTAAAAAAGGTGCAACAAACAAGCAGTATTCATGTCCATTCTTTTAACAAAATGGAGCATGGCTCAACGAAAACAGGAAGAAAAAAAAAATGAAAATATGCCTAAAAAGAAAAAAGATAAGGTTGATTGATTTGTTCTTGAGGGAAGTTGCCGTATCATCGCATGCTCTAGGTGAGGAGTAATTTAATATCTGATACCAAAATCCAGCATAACCACTTTTAAAATTTCAATTGAAAAAGGAAAAGCAATATCCCATGATTTCAAAGAAAAGGTATTAAGTTTCTATAGTTTTTTAACCAATCAAATCATCCACAGCAAACAACATTAGAGTACAAATCATAAAGTTAAATCAAACAACAGATCTAAACACATTAAGCCCTCTCCCCTAATTCGCCTAGCAAGTTGGATGTCCTTGGGCATGATGGTAACACGCTTGGCGTGAATTGCGCAGAGATTGGTGTCCTCAAACAGTCCAACCAGGTAGGCTTCTGCTGCCTCCTGCAATGCCAACACTGCATGGCTCTGAAATCGCAAATCCGTCTGCAAAACACAAAAGCCATGGCAATCATTATAAAAAAGGTAAAACTCATTCATGCATACAAACAAATTAACAATAATAACCTTAAAGTCCTGAGCAATCTCACGAACAAGCCTCTGGAATGGCAGCTTCCTGATCAAAAGTTCTGTACTCTTCTGGTACTTACGAATTTCACTATAACACATCACATCACAACTCATTAGCAATCCATAGTTCATAACTTAAGTAACCAAGTTAACAGAATTAACATACCGAAGAGCAACAGTTCCAGGTCTGTATCTGTGAGGCTTCTTCACCCCTCCAGTGGTAGGGGCTGACTTACGAGCAGCCTATCCAAACAAATATAAATTTAATAACCAAAAGTTCCCTCTCCAACAACTAAACCCAGACATGCTAGCACTTGAACCAATCCCTAAAGCAACGTAATACAAGTCCATAAAAGAGTACCTTGGTAGCAAGTTGCTTCCTAGGGGCCTTTCCTCCAGTAGACTTACGAGCAGTTTGCTTTGTACGAGCCATCTACAGTTTTCAACAGCCATTATACTAAACATTAGCAAATTCAGTCTTTCATGCATCTAATCTAATCATTTACAAGTGAAATTCCTGCGGGCATTGGACAAACTCTATTACTCCCTTCGACTTATTACAAAAATTAAGCAGAGATTTGCCAAAAATTCAAGCTTTCGCCCCTTTATATGAAAAAACAAACAAAACAAGCTGACTATAAGACATAAAAAGATCATTCACTAGGTTTAACTTATGAAAGAGAAACTGTTTTGAGTGGCAGAAGATAGCAATTTTTTTTCAGAAATAAAATTACGAATCATAACTCATGTATAGGAAAGAAGAAAATCACATAATACTAGGGTTTGTACTAAACGGCCAACAATTTTCACCCTTCTCTTTCTTCAATTCACAGAACTAACAGATAAACATCACCGTATACGTCAAAAATTTCTGATCAAACAAACATTAGCAAGTAGTAAAATTCAGAGGATAATCCTACCAATCGCGACCTTCAAAGGTTTGGGAAAAACCTAATTTGAAAAACACCCAAATTGAACACATAGAATCACGATTCGCCTTCCGCAACAAGTGAAATCAGATGAAAAGGAACGAATAGAGAAGTATAGAAACATACCTTAGCTGATTGCCTTAAGAATGAAAGAGGCTGTGTTCGAGAGCTAGAAAAGCTTGTTTTCTGGCGAAACAAACAGGCGAGATGAATTTACGAATTGAAGAAATCAATTGAAACGAATGGGTCTGGGGTGGTTGGAGCCGCCTGTTTTTATAGTCTCCCCCGCCTGGATTGACTTTCCTGGTCTCTTTCTGAATGAATGGTTGTGATTCGCTTTAATTTGTGTTTTAACTCGCTTGAGTGTACGGCTGATATGTGCTTTGTGCAAGTAGGATCGTGGATTGTTGATACTTCCCATTCATTGGTCGAAATTTGTTAGCTTGTTTTTAGCTTAGCGCTAAACCAAGAGATTAGGGTAATTATATTAACCGCCTTTTAAGCACTCATGTAGTTAAAATACCATAAAGGCCCTTGTGAATTTCCTTGAACGAAGATGCCCCAAACGAACAATCGCTCGCGAGTTATGATCTGCTTGGCAAGTTGTTCCGACAACAATTGCTGCTGGCCAATTGAGGGTAGTCACGCACCGACAAGGATCGAGTTGATGGCTGTGCCAAACCCATGCCCTTCGCCTTCTGTACTAGTTCAATTCTTGATTTGTTATAATGAAGTTGTAACATCCTTTGTTGAAAAGAAAATGACAAAAACAGATATTTTTTTGTAAAACGAATGTACATGTTTAACTCATTATGTAATGTTAAATTGAGATATAAAAGAGTTGAGTTTTATTTTATGATGTATTATTTATAAGACAGTCTCACATGAGACTCGTTAAAAAAAAAAAAGACAACAAAATTCATGATGATAGTAGTTTTTGGGCATTACCTAGGGATCAAAAAATTATTTTAAAAATGGCAAACTACACCATAGTCCTTGTATTTTTTTTGCCCCATTTTCGGACTTCTACAGGTACAATAATCAGATTCTTGTACTACTTACAGATACGCCATCTTCCGTCCATTTCCATTGAATTTAAGCCGTTAAGTACTCTCATATGCAAATCATGTGAAACTTTTAGGACATAATGATCATTTCACATTAAGAAGTTTTGGACTATTGCAAAAAATAACTCTTATGAAGCATGAGGTCAGACCAATGGATAAAGTACCTAGAAGTTCTTTAAAAACAAATTTTTAAAACCCACGTTTTCTTAAACATATCTACTCATAAAAGAGTATTTTTATCCACAACTGAAGTGCACCAAAATATAGAACCCAAACAAGTAACTCAAAAGAGTACCCCAAAAACATACTTAGAATAATGGGCCAAATCTATACCCGAAAAGAGGTCCAAGCCTGTACCCAAAAAAGAGCCCAAGCCCAATTAGGCGGAAGAAACCCAAAATTTAAAGATAACCTTTATTATAAATAGGAGGAGACTTCCTCCTTGAAGAGGGGGCCAACTTTCCTTACAGAAAACATTTCAGCTCTCCCTCTCCCTCATGCATTGAAAATAAACACACACACACCATTTTCTCTTTCTCCTTATCATATACAACATACATTTATTATCACACCGGAGGGTTTTTGGGGACACCCACACCCACTCACGGTGCTTAATTTTGTTGACATTACATGCCAGATATCCTACCGCGACGACCACCGCCGGACCACGACTCCGGCGACCCCGGCATCACGTTACTTTCGGCACCCCGGACAAAACACGACAATGTCACCACATTTTTGGCTTGATCAGTTTGGTTCCGTTGCCGGGAAACGCCTTATTTTGTTACGCTCTACTCACTGACTCTGTTAGCCCCGGCGGAGCTCCGTTCAAAGGGTGTCGGAACTCACCTTAACAAACAACGTACACATTCTTTATATGAACTGGGCGAAAAAATTAAACATCACCAATGGCTGCCTAAAGAGATGAAGTCGACGACACCTAAATTGCCCCCATCCGAGTTGCCATGCTCCCCTATTCGCCGCCGGACTGCTAGAGGTGTTAACATTATTGTCACGCCTAAGGTTCGATCACAAAGATTTGAGCGCATCCAGCCTACAAACACAAAACAGATAGCACCTTTAGGTGCGTAAAGTTCAGGCGAATTCAACGCCTCCAAAATTGTCCCAAACGGAGCAGCCATGCTCCTCCATGCGTTGCCAAAAGCGGCTGGAAGCTTCACCGGCCACGTTTTCATCTCACAGAGTTAACGTATTGTTTGGTTTTCCACTGCCCTGTCAAATGTTATTATTCCTACCCTCTGTTTCTTTGCCTAATATATTGTCTAATCTTGTTGACTTTGTTGCCATGCAAACCTGCCACCCTGATAGTAATTCATGATGAATAAAATATATCATTATGTGGTCCCTTCTAAGTTATGCTTTTCCATAACAACACGCCATTGTTAAAACACAAACTAATAATATCAGCATACAATTGACATTCCGTATTTATTGTTTTTTTTTTACGGGCTGAAGTTGCTTGCCGAGGCCAATCATCATTTTTGACGAGCTGAAGTTGCTTGCCGAGGCCAACCATCATTTTTGATCTAAGTTGCTTGTCGAGGCCAACCATCATTTTTGACGGGCTGAAGTTGCTTGCCGAGGCCAACCATCATTTTTGACGAGCTGAAGTTGCTTGCCGAGGCCAACCATCATTTTTGACGAGCTGAAGTTTCTTGCCAAGGTCAACCATCATTTTTGACGAGCTGAAGTTGCTTGCCGAGGCCAACCATCATTTTTGACGAGCTGAAGTTGCTTGCCGAGGCCAACCATCATTTTTTACGAGCTGAAGTTGCTTGCCGAGGCCAACCATCATTTTTGACGAGCTGAAGTTGCTTGTCGAGGCCAACCATCATTTTTGACGAGCTGAAGTTGCTTGCCGAGGCCAACCATCATTATGTGACGAGCTGAAGTTGCTTGCCAAGGCCAACCATCATTTTTGACGAGCTAAAGTTGCATGCCGAGGTCGAGCTTCATTATGTGACGAGCTGAAGTTGCTTGCCGAGGCCGACCTTCATTTTATGACGACCTGAAATTACATGTCGAGGCCGAGCTTCATTATTATTATTATTCATGTGCCCATGCACACCACGCCGCGCCGAGCTCGAAGCTCAGATTATGCTCGCACTAAAGCCCGAGCCTCGATATTATTTTCGTGCCGCGCATGTTATGCTCGCGCCAAATGCCAAGCTTCATATTAGTATTATTCACGTGCCCATGCACGCCACGCCGCGCTGCGAGCTCGAAGCTAGATTATGCTCGTGCCAAAGCCCGAGCCTCATATTATTATTTCCCGCGCCCGAGCACGCAACGCTCGCGCCTATGCCCAACCCGCATATTATATTTCATTATGCTCCCCGCTCGAGTTTACTAGCGGCTGAGTTCTACATTTGTCCTCCCGCTCGAGTCCATTATGCGCCTACTTGTGTTTCATATTTTGGCCGAGACCGAGCTTCTATTGAGTGTTTAGCACGTTACGCTCCCCTAGCGCCCATCATGTTTTCATCAACATTTGCGGCTACACGTGGCATGAGCGTCATATTGTGCTCCACCTCGGCATCACAGCTATTACTCGACCAAGCTTCCATTAGTATTGAGCACATTACGCCCCCTGGCCCATCATGCTTTCATCAAGATTTGCGGCTACGCTCGGCATAAGCTTCATATCGTTCGAGGTCACTTTATTTGAGGTCAAAGCCTCATACCTATTTGCCTCCTTGCTTGCCGAGGCGAGACCTATTGCCTCCTCGCCTACCAAGGAGAGGCCGCTCTAATGCCTCATATCTATTTGCCTCCTTGCTTGCCGAGGTGAGACCTATTGGCCTCATCGCCTACCAAGGAGAGGCCGACTCTAATGCCTCATACATATTTTCCTCCTGGACGCCGAGAGACTGTGCTCCTAGCGCCATACATATCCTCCCCGCTGCCCGAGGAGAGGTCAGCTCTAATGCCTCTAAATACCTTGATCGTGATCCATGGGCATTTCATACATATTTACAAGTTACTAAATACATGCATCCTCCATTCATCATTGCATAAACATAAAAACATGCTCTTATTGCCTCTCAAGACTCTTGCGGTTCAAGGTCGCTATCTTCAAGGTCCTCACTACGCCGAGGATAAATCTTATTATAGCCTTATGGCTCGCTTTCTCAGGTCCTCGCCTCGCCGAGGATAAATCTTATTATGGCCTTATGACTCGCCAAGGTCCTCGCTACGCCGATGATAGATCTTATTATGGCCTTATGGCTCGCTCGGAAGGTCCTCGCCGAGGATAAATCTTATTATGGCCTTATGGCTCGCCAAGGTCCTCGCCACACCGAGGATAAATCTTATTATGGCCTTATGCTCAATTCTTTTGAAGGTTCTCACCACGCCGATGATAAATTTTATTATGGCCTTATGCCAAAGACTACATATCTTATTTTCGCACCTATACTTGCCCGGCCGAGGTCTAATTCGCCAATTAAGGATCAATTATACACAAAGTTCACCCGCCAAGGCCCAAAGGTCGATACATAAACTCTTTTGGAATTTAAAGCAAAATCTCAAACCCTCAAAGATCACAAGAAAAACCGCAGCAGATATACCTCTTACCCTCGATGTCGGCCTCGACGGATAAGGAGTAGGATACCTTGAAGTGAAAGAATACAATTTCATGATATCATTAGTAGTTGTTAATCTACTAATGTTTTTGTGATCCTCAATTCAAATAACCAAGCAATGCTCTAACCCATTTGTACTCGACAAAGGAAAGTGGAATATCATGTGAAACAAGTGCCATAGAAATAAGCTCACATACCTTCGCTTGCTCAATTTTTTAGATATTAAGTTACCTTCATGGTCCAAAGATCATCTTACTCACATCTTTGTATTTGAGAACTCACACAATTATTGGTATGGCGCTTAAGAGTAGATGTCCCATAGTTAGAACCGCCCCAAACATATTCTTTCCCACAACCCACGATGTCGCCTTCCTATCTTTAGGCTTTGTAAAACATTTCCATATTTCACGGTGAATGCTCTTTGCCTTTTGCTTTGATTCTCAAAACTACCCCCAAGCATATTGATGTTACTACGAAGTAGAATTCAAGACGCATTCGTAGATTCCAAAATTTCCAACTCAATCATCATCATCAATAGAAAGAGATTGATTTTGAGAATCCATGTTGATTGTTGATCTGCAAAAAGATACGAAAGTGGTGAACTAAAACAATTGATGGTGCTATTGATGCCGAAAACAATGCAACCATGTTTGTTTAGAGCCTAACATTCATAGTATCATTTGATAACTTCCACAAGGTCGATATTCAACAAGATAGCAATAGTAAACCGCTCAAACCGAGCCAAGAGGAAACCATGTTTGTTTCGAGCCTAACATTCATAGTATGATTTGATAACATCCACAAGGTTAGATATTCAACAAAGATTGCAATAGTAAACGCCTCTTAAGAATTAAGATAATGAAAGCATGCCCAAGCTAACTGAGCAAAATAAGTCAATAGGCAAACACAAAAACAAGACTCTACTTTACCAATATCATCAGCTAATTTCATCTTTCACAAACCCTAAAATCAAACATCAAAACACCCCCCAAATCCCCAAATTTTACCAAAACCCAACCTTTTCCAACCCCCTTTACACAACCCAAAAAAAAAAAAACAAAAAAATACCCCACCAGTTCACACTCCCTAACACCCCCAAAAAAATTAGTCTTTTAACAAAAATTCCCAACGATCGACCAAGTAATTCAAACCCAGTTGGAAAAATTAGAAAAACCGAAATCTTTTACTTGCAAAAACATATTTTTTTCAAAAAAAACCAAATACATCTTGGGGCTACCAAATTAAGTATCACTTAACATCTCTAGCTCCAGTTGACCTTGTGATTCCTATTTCAGATTCCTATACATTTATAGACACTACCCTACCTGCTCATCCAAATCAAGCTTCCCCTCTTATCATTTTACTTGACTTATCTCTACACTCTTCACTTCTTTTGTCAGCCAACCTCAGTGCTGCCCAACAACCTGACCTAGCTGATGAATCTTCAGCCGATGATTCTGAATAATCTGCTGACGAATCTTCCAAGGATTCCTCATCTGACTCCTCCATATCTACATCTATAGATGCGTATTTCCTCTCTCCTTCTCAATCAAGATCTAGAAAGGTAAAGTGAGACAACATGCAATCATCACTCAAGCTCTTCAAGATCCCATCGCAGAAGAAAATCATTTTCCCCGATGTCATGCTCCACCCGACGACCCCGACCGAGCCTACATCCCAAGTGCTCCTTACCCTTTTGTCACCTTCTTCCCTTCGACCTCGGAACGCAGATCTCCATACCTTTCAGCTTTTCTCCGGGTTCGGCTCTTCTAAACTCCCGAGCCCGGCCGACTTTCTCCACTGCATTCTTTTTTCTACTTCAAAGAAAGTTGGTCTTATATGTTCATCATCTCTAGATGAAAGCTTCCTTCACCCATCACACCAATCAACTTGCTACTCTTCGTAACATGTTGCCTCTTCTTCCTAATCCCACACGATCATCACAACCGAAGTCCGTGTCGCCATCACGCGCACCTCGAGAGGCTCATGGATGACCTGAGAACAATCTTGACGCCAAGAATGGGCAAACATGGCCTTCAATGCTAAAGCTACATTGCTTCAAACCATTCGGGAGAGTAAGAAAAGCAAGAGGCGATGGATACTTGGCCGAAAACAAAATTCTTAGACAAAGACTTGTGCAAGCCTTCTCGTCGCTGATCAACCGAAGTCAAAAAAGATGATGATGTTGAAAGGAAGCGATAAAGAAAAGGCACTCAAGTCGATGTTGGTCCATTAGCATGCTCAAGCCGAAAAGCCCATCAAGGATCCACATCAATGTGCCAGATTGAACCGAACTCTCCTCCCAAACTCAAC
>CM028378.1:134829262-134994003 GCA_013146195.2 Codonopsis lanceolata | reverse complement strand
TTGTTTCATCATTATTTTCTTACATCCTTGTCTTTTTGACTAGACTACAGATCCAAACAAGAGTTTGATAATCTGTTTTATTCATGGCAGGGAAAACATTCGGAGTCACTGATTTTATTAATCCAACATCATGTGTGGAGAGATCCGTAAGCGAGGTTTGTGTTAGCTGGCAACTGAAACTAAACTGTTTAATTTACAGTAGTGAAATGAATTTATCTGTGAGCTAATATTTTGTTACTTAATAATGTTAGCAGGTTATAAAGGAAATGACAGAAGGTGGAGCTGACTATTGCTTCGAGTGTATTGGATTAGCGGCCCTAATGCAAGATGCTTTCTATAGTAGTCACCCGGTACATGATCTCTTTCCTCTCTTTCCCACACACACATATTCAATATTCATTTAGATAGATCAATGCTACAATTTGAAGTTGGAGTTGGTGTATCTTAGGGTTGGGGAAAGACGGTGGTACTCGGAATGGAGATGCACGGGACTCAATTAAGTATAAATCCTTACGAGATAGCTAAGGGTAGGAGCATCGATCGTTGTTCGGAGGATTAAAGCCAAATCCGATATCCTCTACTTGCCCAAAAATTATAGACAAAGTAAGTTGTTGGTTATGAGTTATAAACGATGTGATCAAGTGTGCAATAATATATACTCTACAAAGTGAATAGTGATGGTAGTATTATCACGTGTGCAGGAGATAAATTTGGATGGTTTTGTATCACATCAAGTCAACTTCAAGGATATTAATCAGGCTTTTGATTTACTTGTTCAAGGGAAAAGTATCCGATGCATCATATGGATGGACAAAACAAATTAAATTGCTTAGTTGCTTGGACTGCTATTCCAAAGTTTTCTATAGTTTACTTCAGTTGATAAGCCTTTGGGCCATTTCAGTTGTACCTATTTTAACTCGCTACCAATGCGTCCTCCTTTTTGTTCTAAGAGGTGATCTATCTATGTACTCCATATGTTTATAATTATATTTCATCCCTATTTTGGTGGTGCTTTTCATCAGCGACATTTTACCAGTTACTGGGGCTCGCGATTGGGTGAATTATGTCGGATATGTGTTAGGTCGAAATTGATAACGGATTAAAACATGTTATGACTCGTTATAACCCAAAATTAAACTGATCGAAATAATTAACGAGTCGACATGTTTCAACTTGCATTTTCCATCAAAAAAACATGCATTTATATAGTCAAAAATTGATGGATCGAAATGGGTAACGGATTCGACCGCTTTAACTTGATCCAAATCGATCATTTAATTTTTTAAGATCGAAATGGGTTAAAATATAGCGGGTTGGATTGGATGGATTAACGAATTTTGAGTTGTAATTATCAGTCCTACTTATGCCAGTTAACCAATGAATGAAAAATGTTAAAATAACAGTAACACTCTCTCCGTCCAAAATGGATAAATTATTACATGGGAAAAATCGTTTTTTAACCCCCTACTTCCAATATAATGTTGTACCTAATTTTGTGGGGAAAATGTTCTAAGTGTACAAATGATATAACATCATCAATTTTATTACATCAATTTTTATATTGTGGTTCAATAGTTTAATTGTTTGGTAATTGCATCGCGATTCATCAATTTTATTGCATTAATTTTTGGATCACGGTTCAATATTTTAATTGTCTAATCTAATTGCATCACGATTCATCAATTTAATCCGATATTTTTGCACCACGATTCAAAATTGTAATGAACCAAACCATGTCATCAGCCTTCTTATTCCTTCTCCCCCGTCGTAAGCCTTCTTATTCCTTCACCTTCGCCTTCGTCCCTACTGTGATAATCCTCCGACCCAGCACATTTTTATTAAAGTTTTGTACGTAATGAATCAAAAAACTCGTGAACCTTTTGGGGGCGTTGCCCCCGAACCCCGCGACCTAATCCCCGTTTCGTTACCCAATAATGTTGGTTTGAATCAAATGTGTTTGTCGGAGCTGTTGAAGGAGACGATAACATTTTCTTAACAATATTTTAAACAATAACCTGGCTAGTGCCAATATTTTAATGATATGCCTTGCTCGATCCTTCCTACGCTTTGGAGAAAAAATAAATAAATAAAACCTTTTGCGGTTGAAAAAAAAATACTAAAAAAATTAATTTTTTTGAAAAAGGGATCAGACAGAATTTCACCCTAAAGCTTATGTTGACTGTAGTCGGTAACGACAGCCGGGCCAGATCATCTCAGCCAAATAAGTCGTCCATTAGGCCCAAAACAAAATCAATTTCCAATTTACTTTAGACATTCATAAATGGGCAGGCCCATGAGCCTAAGACCCGAAAACGTCGACGCGTCCCAACCTACCATCTCCGAATTCCGATGCTGGTTCAGTTGTCTGACTTTAACTCACTACTCTCGCGTATATATAATTTTGGGAATATTTCCAAAACCTAAAACCCAACTTTCCATCTTTCTCTGGCTTGGTTGGTAATCTAATTGGCCGTCCATCGCAGCTGAAGTTTGGTCTGCAACTAAATCTCAGTCAATGGCGGAGACACCAACAACTCTAACCTTATCCGAGGTATCGCCTACCGCTCTCTAAATTTTGTTTGTTTGTTTATTCGAATACTGAAATTTCTCATTTCCAAAATGAAAACTGATTGCTTTGAAGTTACGATTGGGTTTTGCTTGAATTTATATTCAATTCCCGTATATATCTAATTTGATTTTAACTCGAACAGTAATTGATTAATTGTACTGTTGGATTTTAAATATGGTACGGATAGTTTATTATGGTTCGATTTCCTCGATTGTGAAAAAACGATGAGAGTACATGTTTTACTGGCTCGAATCAAACATTCTATTGCCCCAAAGTCTAAGTGTAAGTGATAATTGAAATGTTGATGTTACAAGATCTTAAATTTATTGTTTATTGAGAATGGCAATGAAGATCAAAGTTGGCCCACTTACCAAGCTCCTGAACTGATGCGTTTTTCTGGGGCTTGACACAAAATCTTGCATTTTCATCTAGATTTGTTGTACATTGGTTTTTTATTTTCTATTTTTGATTGATAGGAATCCTTGGATAGGACTGTTGTTAATGAGGTTATGTTTGGACAACTAAGAAATCCAAGTTTTAGATGAAATATTTGTTGGCTTTGAATATGATAACTCTAACATGTATCTTCTCTTATTTTATTTTTTAAAATTTTATTCGATCATAGCTTGTAGCTGTCCTAGTAATTAAGATGAACATTTAAGGAAAACTTTATACTACTCAAAGAGAGAAGGCTAACTGTGATTACTGCACTTTAGTGAACCCATCCCTTGCTTCATGTCATTATATTCTTTAGGATAGTGCTGGGATTTTCTGAGTTCTCCTTGAGTACTAGACTACTAGTCTTCTGAGGAAGTTAGTGTTTCCTATGAACTAAACTTGTGAAACAGTATTTAAATTTTGGATGATTGTGTGGTGCATATCATGTTCCAGTGGTAGATTGGCAGAAAGTCTGGTTTTGTCATACATCTTCACATCTCATCTAGAAATACTCCCTCAGTTACTAAATAATTGTCCTCCTTTCCTATTTTGACCGTTCTAAATAATTGTTCTCTTTCAAAACTTTCATTTTTAGGAAAACATTTTTACCACTTTACCCTTATTTTTTCTACCAACTATAATTATGGCCACATGCATGACGGCATTAAAAGAAATCACACATTACACCAATATTTATAATACAGTCAATAACATAAATTTTGGTCCAATCTACCTCCAAATATCCTTCCAGAAAATAAAAATAAAAAATCAGCCAGATAGCCAAGCAATATCATTCAGAATAAACCACCTCAAACAACACTTAGTCCAAGTCTAAACTTCCACTATGATAAATGGGTTTACCAATGGGTTCCTCTTTAGATACACTAGAGGATCACAAATACATCATGAACAAGCTCTTGGCTCACAACTACAGTAAATAAAATCACCAAAAACGGGATTTCAACACTAGAACAAAGGAGCAATATTGTCTCGCAAGGAGGGTTTAGAGAGTCTGAAAATTACAGCAGGAAATTGGGCCTTTTGAGACACATCAATAGATGGAATTGAGAGGCTTTGATGAGAGGAATCACACTCAAATTATGTGCAAAATGATTGACCAAGGTAGCTCCGAACGGTTGCAACTTTTCTTCCTTCATTTGCTAAAATTCTGCGGTGTTTCTCTCTCTGTTTTGCGGCTGTGTTTTCTCTATTTACTGCTATCTTCTCTATAGATATATTATGGAATGTTTTACGGTTAATTAATTCTTTTGTCTTGTATACATCCCGTGGACAAGGATATGCCACCTGATTTGACACCGTGATTTATATTAATTTACGTATCAAAAAAATGTTCTTTATGTATTCAGCTCACATTCTTGCCCCTTTTATATACAACATAAGATGAAAAACACCCATTCAATTTTCCTCGAAGCTTCAAAAGCAATGAACCAAGGCTGGAATCTGGAAGCACCGAAAGAGAGCCCTTTAAGCGCCTCAACAATCTGCATTCTGTCTATAATTGTTATTTTCTTTACGTTGACTTTGAATATAAAATAAGACATGGGTTGGGTCACCCCACATGGGCTGGACCCACTCAACACAAGAGAACCATCTAGGATTTCGTGTCTTTCCTTAGTAATCACGCGAAGAGAGGAGAGATGAGAGAAGATAATAGACAACCAACATGGTCCTTGAATATGAAAGTAGAGAGGAAATAATAACCACAAAAGAGTTCCACGAGAAAGAGATATGAGATTGATTACTGGGATGAAACATAATAGGGGAGGCTGAGAAAATACTTCAAAAGTGCTGAAAAGTGTCACTTCGTAAAGCCTTCTTTGAACTGATTACATTTTGTAAAGTAATAGCATTATTAGCAATATGGTCCATGCCCACATGATCACAATTTTAGTAAAGCCCGAAACTCTTAAAACACTAAAATCCTCCTAAATCTGTAAATACAGTCATAGACTCTATAGTTGGCAAATTCTTGCGAGGACTGATTTATGCAATTAGACCCTTTTCCTTTCTTCTTGTTGATCTCCGTCTCATTTGGGAGCTGAAAGCAAGCTCCGTTTTATATTTATAATTTTTTTTATTATTTTATAAGTAAGAGTATTATATAATCTCAAGTACCACGTCAATTAAAAAGGCCGTTTTGTTTTAAGGAATATTTCACTGCTGTCAATACCTTGCAAAGATATAATTTCTCTAGTTCGTGTGAACTCCGGAACTAGCGTATGGGAATGGTTAAGGTGAATAGTGATGTTGAGATTGCTACATGAACATTTGTATTCATAATGACCTTATAATTGTCCTCTTGAATATTGAAATTATTTTGAGGACCTTTTCTATTATTGAAAATTTGTAGTTAGTGTTTTGGTACTTTTTTAAGTAAAGAAAAAACTGTAAGATTGAGAGGATCTGGTGCAAGTGTTCCAGACGTGAAGTTGTTTCCTTCTGGACCTCAAAGGCACATTCTAGCGTCGGTGGATGCTGTTTTCACTGCTTGCGATGCTTGTTGAGCGTTCTATGGTTTTCTGTTCATTTTTGTTCTAAACTCAACTCAAAGCCGTGATATTGGAAGTGGAACTGGAAGAACAATTTGAATTAGACACAATAACAATTTTTCCTTACAACCCTAGGCTTGGAATTGAATTGCCAAACATAGCCTTAGTTGGAACATGTTTACTTACCATGCTAGATTTTTTTTTTTTTTTGACAAGAATAATAATTATTTTAACCCCTAAAATTTCTAATATTAGAATCACACTATTTTTGAGATTTTTTTTCAAAGCGTACACAATGTACTGTAATGAGAAAGCTTAGAACATGGCTTTCACACATCTTTTTCCTCGAAAGCTATAAACTGCTGTATTGCGTTAGCTTGAATAATATTACCATGTGTTAGGATATCATTTGCTGAGAACTATTGCATTTGAGTATATGGGGATTAAACAACACCGTAGCATGAATTTGGGCTGTACAAATCCCATATTGCTGTAAATTTTGCATCTGACAGCAAGTTGACGATGTAATCTACCTTTTACCTTTTGATAAATGATTTGTGAAGCCAAAGAATAGGATCAAGAGACTACTATGCATAAAGGAGGATTATATGCTTGGCCATGAAGTGGTGTTTCCTTTAATATGTGATCTTTGCTTGGAGTCTGTATGTAACTCATGTAATTGCTCTTTCATCTTACTCATGATAGTCTTTTGGAGAACTTGGGCATGTACGGCAGAAGGATCTGTCACCTCTGAGTCTCGACATAGCTAAATCCAGATGGAACTGTGAGACCTGTGACTACAAACCAGCTGAGCATGTCAACCAGAGTTTGTGTTGCCAGAGCAGGTATTTATAATGGATGGCAGTGGTCGTGACTGGTGAGGGGGAACAAGAATACACTGACTCCGTTGTTAATATCTCTTGGCGCTTGGGCTGGGTTTTTACACTTGTGCACATCGTATTTCTAGCACAACCTGAAATCAAATTAGCTTCGCAATGGCCAGAAAATCTTTCCCATTGTCAGCTTCCAGAGTCTTGTGCAAGGCTGTTTTTAAATAAATCTCCCCTCTCCTACCCTGCCTTGCATGATAATTATGCAAGTTTGGAAATAAAAAGGAATATTCTGCACCTCCAACCCTAACAAACCTTGTTATCACTAATTAGTACTCCCTCCATTCTATTCGAAGAGTCCTATTTTCAATTTTGGAATGTTCTACTTAAAGAGTGTTGTTTTTAAAACTAAGCTTATGAAATTTTGTGGGATTCCAGATTTATACATTAAGTTTAAAATTGACAAAAATCTTTACATTCCTTAGACTTAAGGGTATAAGCTTATAAAATTTCAGGGGATTCCAGATTATCATTAGCACATTAAGCTTAAAATTAACAAAACTAATTTCAACCTTAATATTACTGGTATAGAAATACATATTCTCTAATCCTTAGTGCCTTACTTTCCAACGTAAACCAGTAAGGCACTGCCCTATTGTGAATCACTTGCTGCTGCACTGCCCTATTGTGTCTATGCTTTGGAATTTAATGCTTGGTCTGTTCTTTGTTGCTTGGGTGATGCCGAGATCTGTTAAAGATCTCCTTTTGAGTTGGTCTTTGTACAAACGGAGAAGAAGAAGGAATAGCTTTTGGCATGCAGTTCCTCTGGGTATTTGGTGGATCATTTGGAGGGAAAGGAATAGGAGGGTGTTTGAGGATGAGGAGAGGACGGTGGATAAGTTAAAGGATGAGTTACTTCGTACGTTGTCTTTTTGGGGGGTTGAGGACACTAATTCTTCCAACATTCACAACATTTCTTGTATCGATTTTGTGAATAGTCTTTCTATAGATTAGTCCGTGTGTGTATGCTTAAAATTTGTAAAAAGGACACGTCTCCTATTTAGACGCTTTGGTATATAATACTTTACTTATCAAAAAAAAAAAAACTTATCAAAACCTGTTGAGCAGAAGGGAATATTTAATCAAGAAAAGGATCTACTTTGAGTAATTTCCTTTTTCATTTATGACATTGCATTATTGCAAGGGTTTAACTCTTGTGACCATTGATTATCTTTCCTCTGATTAACATCATGAGGTAAGTAGACCAACAAGGAGTAGGGAGTTGGTGCATAGTAAGGTGCCGGCGTGCCCCAGTAAAGAATCATAGAAAGCAAGAAAGAAAAGGCGCCCTTTCAGCATAGACAACCCCCCGCGCCCTTAGCTTGATGATTCAACCATTTTTGCCATAGTTATTTATAGCAAGCATTACGATAGTGGTAGTGTCAAGTCCTGCAGTGAGTGCTACCTTTCCAGCCCGGGGTACAGAATGATGGCCGGCACAACGACTGGGGCCTCTGTTTAAGAAGTCCTTTTTTGGGTCCCTAGTAACTGTTTTGCCCCCTTACCCACAATCCTGACCAGCCCAAGCATTCTCCCAAACCCATTCAAAATCTGAAAGCCACCTTTGGTCAGGCCCGACCTCTTTCTCTACTCCCACTACTCAGTTGGCCCGTAGTGGCTCTGCTTCCTCGTCTGAAGATTTTAACCTAATATCCCTCTCAAAGTCTTAAGCCTTCTCAGACTGCCCCAAGCGCTCCACCCTCTTTATCAAGACCCATCTGGCAAATCCACAATGGAAAATGCATAGAAGGGACTGATAAGTTCCAGCATCCCTTCACCAATTCTGTCACATTCCTGATCCCCCTTCTTCTACCTTGGATGGTAATGTGTCCGCAACTTGGGCTCTGCATCTGCTCATGCCTTGCCATGACACCCACTGAATAGGAAGTTGACTAACTGAAATAGCTTGCTTTCGACACTTCAACAGTAGGCTGATCAGTTGTTAAAGTTTGTTTTACGGATGACATTGACCATTGGGTAAAATGATAATGAAGATATTTACATGTGCAAAGGTGATGTTATTTTTTAGTACTGACCTTTTAGTGTGATTTTTACATGCAGCAATACCTACTAAAGGGTAATGAAGAAAAGGTGGATGTGAGTACAAAACCTGCACAGGAGACAGAGGTACAAAGTCCTGTTATTGCTGCCCCTGAGGAAGTTGTTGCTCCAAAAGCCGAGGAAACCCCAGTTGTTACAGAAAGTAGTGAAGGGTCTGATACTACTGCTGAAGAAAACAAACAAGCAACTCCCAGTGCCAGTGAAGATGCTACGGAAACCCCCTCAGCTGGTGAAGATGCCAGTGAAAAGCAAGAGAACTCTGATGATCAAGAAGCTGTTGAAGAGAAACCAGAGATTAAGGTTCGCTTGACTGGAGTAACTGTTTATCCTTTTTATTGGTTACGACTACTTCTGGCTCCTTTTTGTTGATGTTATTGCTATTAGGTCTTATGCATTTTATTCTTGTGTGTTGGTTGGCTATCAGCTTGAGACGGCACCAGCAGATTTTCGCTTTCCTACAACAAATCAAAGCAGGCACTGCTTCACCCGATATGTCGAGTACCACAGGTGAGTCGATCTGTCTCTATTGCTTATGTAATACCTCACCAAACCCACATCAGATAGAAGTGGGAATGGAAGTAGGCTTATAAAGTGGTCACCTACTACCAACTAGCACTAACAATTTATCCATGAATTTTTGGGTGGGCTTGTTGTAAGCACGGTTGACCCAGGTGCTTGTTGGGCCAGTAGGTGGGTACGCGTTGCGAGTCTTGGGCTTGGGCCAAGATATTTCTAACTAGTTTTGTATACTATCATAACAACAGACGTATGGGGCTTGGTACTCTTTTTGGTGACTGGGTATTGACTGGTTTCACTCTCATCTTATCAGGTGCATAGCTGCAAAGGGAGAAGGTGCTCCTGAGTGTGACAAGTTCGCGAAGTACTACCGTTCTCTTTGCCCGAATGAATGGGTAGGTGTTCTTTTATGATGTGTGACGTACCTTGTAAATGGTTTTAAACTATTGAGATTTAGGTTAGTTGACATTGTGTAAATCTAAAGCAAATCTTCCTTCTCATAGTTAGCTCCATTGTAGCTAATGGTTTTATGTGTGTTTGATGCAGGTTGAGAGATGGAATGAGCAAAGGGAGAACGGAACCTTTCCAGGTCCCTTATAAATGGTGGTTGCCAATGACAAAGGAAAGTCCAATTTTGGACAAATGAGTTAATAAAATTGTGTCCAAACTAACACATTTGCCGTTACTGGAACGAAGTTGTATTTTGTTCATTTGGCATCTTCCCATTTTATGCATTTCAAATGTTTGTAACAGTAAACGGCTCAGTGAATGGAACCGAAGAGAAGAACTTCAGGGTGAGGTTATTTTTATAAAATACGTAATAAAAAGTAATTGCTTAGTACGTTGAGTTTGATTTGATAATCACGAGAAAACCGAATGCTTAAGACACCTAAAGTGAGTTTGCTTTAATTAAGATTGGACATTGGACAAAGCTGTCCCTGCAGTATGCATGGCTTGAGCCTTGAGGCGTGGAAGGAATCTTGAATTAATGTTATTGTTATTTGGACACTTGTTATTTTTATTTTTTTTCAAAATTTATAATCAAGATATTTACTAAACTGAAGACATCATTAGCTATCAAACGCCATCTTTCTAGAGAAGCTGTTATCAAATGTTGGTTTGACGATGTAATCTGGTTTCAATGGGATTGAAATATGATGCCGTGATTGGAGTTAGTTGTCCACGGACCAGGACCAAGACCAAGAGGGTGTGGCTAGAGAAAGGGGGCGGCCGCCCGCTCAACTGTGATGCATTCCTTTTCAATTAAACGCTTCAAACATATATTCTTTTGATAAGAAATAACCTTATTAATATAATTTACAGAGTACGTAAAGGATTGATTATAACACAATACAATGATAGATATATGAGAGAGAAGATTAAGTTGGAGAATTCTCTCCGAATGAGATTATTTTTCTACTACTCAATTCCTCAATATTACATCCCTTTCATAGGTAGAAAAGAGATCATTCTACCCAATGTGAATAGTGTTATACAAAAAAAAAAAAAAAAAAAGTGTTATACATGTCCTTTTCCATTGTAAGTCAAATACTCAAATGTAATAAATGTGTTATGGTAAGTAATATAGGTATTGTAACTTTGAAATTGATGTGGTGCTACCGTCCATCTTTATTTCATAACACTCATTCTTGTTAGTAACACTATAGTATAGATAAATGTGTCTTGTTAAAAATCCTAGGTCGAAAAAACTTGATGGGAAAAAAAAATAGACAAAAAAAGAGGATACAACATAAATCAGAATCATGTGCATATGTTGTCTCGTTAAAAATCTTACCAGAAATCCCAATGGAACAAAATCATGATAAGGGAAAAAGAGTACAACCATACGAACTCTCCCTTGAGTTGACAAGGGTCAAGGGTATCATATTTGTAAATCTCATTTAGACAATATTTGGTCTATCCAATATCTTTCATTTCAAATTATCTCTTTAGGTAATTAACAACTTCTTCAATTTTCTTCAGAGTTTCAATAATATTCAAATCATCTACATAGACAGTAATAACTGCAAATCCACAAATCGTTTCCTTGATAAAGACACACATACACATAATTGATCATTCACATATCTATTTTTCAATAAATGCTCACTAAAATAATTATACCAGATGCATCCAGATTACTTTAGCTCATACAATGTTCGTTGTAGTTTAATTACACATAAAACTTTGGGTTTTGTCCTTATTGCTTTAGACACCGTGATTCCCTCAGGAACTCTCGTATAAATATCAGTATCCAATGACTTGTATAAATAAACTGTTACAACATTCATGAGACGCATCTCTAGATTTTTTGAAACCATTAAACTAAATAGGTATCTGAACGTAATAACATACATAACAGGAAAATACATTTCTTCATAATCAATTTCATGCATTTGGGAAACATCTTGTGCAACAAGACGAGCTTTGTATCTTACAATCTCATTTTTCTTATTTCACTTTCGAACAAAAACCAATTTGTATCCTATGGGTTTCACACCTTCTTGTGTGACAATCATAGGCCCAAATACCTTTCGTTTGTTAAGCGAACGTAATTCAGCTTGTATGGCGTCTTTCCATATGATCCGGTTGTGCCTTTTTTGACATTTAAATACAGATTTTGGCTCGAGATCCTCATTTCCGTCATTAATTTCTTGTGATATTAAATACGAGAATATGTCATTGATATCCTCCATTTCATCTTGGTTCAATATTCTTCCCTTACTCATGTAATTAATGGTAATCTCATGATTATCTTCGCCTTTAGAGCTTTCTTGGTTTGCTTGCTCGTGTGATTCTTCTGAAATACATTCATTTGATTTGAGTTTTTCAATTTCATTCCTCTTTCGAGGATTTTTATGTTTGAAACCAGTGGGTCGTCCACGCTTCAAGTGAGTTTTGGATTCATTTGAATTTTTTCATTGCGTAGCCCTTTGGGATTTGCAATTCGAAAGCGAGGAGCATTTGTAGCAACTATATATGACTTTGTCACTCTTATTGTGTTTGTAAATGTATCTAGCAATTGATTTGCTATATTTTATAAAAGTATGATCCTTTAAACTTCCAGTTCACATTGCTTTGTGGGAGGATCAATGTGCAACAATGATGATGCACATTATTTGATATCTTTTCTCATTTGTTTTTCTTCTTCACCTAAAGATAGGAATCTTTCTTCATTTAAATGACAATCGGCAAAGCGTGCTATAAAATGTCACATGTTTTCGGTTCAAGATACATAATTGATTATTGACGGTAATTCATACCCGACATATATTCTCATTCTTCTTTGTGGTCCTGATTTTGTGTGTTGTGGTGGAGCAATGAGTACATATATCACAAAACCAAAAACTCTTAGATGAGACAAATTCGGTTCTAAGGCAAATTAATGTAGCGGCATGTAAA
The DNA here is from genome assembly GCA_013146195.2 of Codonopsis lanceolata. Taxonomy (NCBI): domain Eukaryota; kingdom Viridiplantae; phylum Streptophyta; class Magnoliopsida; order Asterales; family Campanulaceae; genus Codonopsis; species Codonopsis lanceolata. The sequence goes on along the minus strand of CM028378.1, from coordinate 134,981,617 downwards.
ACAACATGACCTCATACAAAAGAAGAAAGCTTTGTTCCCATTATCAACGGTTTGACTATGAGTTGGAGACGTTTTGGTAGTAACTATATGTTATAATTTATGCTTGTGCCTCGTTTCATGTTTGATCAAAAATGTAGTGGAAATAAGACAAATGAGTTGGAGTAATGGGTATATATGTTACACAACCAAAAACTCTTAGATGAGATATATTGGTTCTCGGCCAAAGCCAATCTGCGTAATGGGAATACTTGTGATATGTAATTGGTCTAAAGTGAATCAATGCAACGATATGTAAAACAGTATGTCCTTATACAAAAATAGGAAGCTTTGTTCTCTTTATCAATGGTCCGCGATGAGTTTGGAGACGTTTTGGTAGTTATGATTTATGCTTGTGCCTCGTTTTGGTAGTAATGATATGTTATAACAATAGTACTTGCTTTATTTTGGGTACATTTGCCTCGTTAAATTTATTATGGGCACATAATGTTTTATTATAGTAATGATTTTGGTAAATAGATGTTTTAATGAATTAATTATCTTATGGCAAAGACTTGTGTAGGATGATCTTACGAATCCTAAATCCGTAAAACGGAGCCCCATTTAGGAATTCGAGGGTTAATATGTAAACATCATATGCTCCGGTACCCCTGTACTTTCAATGTTTGCCACCGAAATTCTTATATTTCCCACGCTTTGCATTTTAATCCTTTGTCAGCTCTGTTAGCCATCCGTTAGCATCAATTGGCTTGGGATACTTGACGGTTCCTAACGGACTTTGACGAAATGCTAAATGACACATTTAAAGCCAAACGTGACATATTGAAAACACAAAAGTGACACATTTTAATGTTAAAAGTGACACTATAAAGGAAAATTTATTATAATTCTCATTAAAATACAAAATAACACTCTTAATACTAAAAACTAACACATTTAATACTAAAAGTGACACTCTTAATACTTAAAAAGTGACATATTTAATACTAAAAAGTGATACTCTTAATACTAAAAAGTGACACTCTTAATACTAAAAGGTGACACATTAAATACTAAAGTGTCACTTTAAAACCAGCATTGACTGTCAAAAGTGAAACATTTAATACTAAAATGAGACATTTTCAATGCTAAAAAGTGACACTTTTAAGGTCAATAACGACAATTTTTATTTATAAGACAAAATGACACTTGTATGGTCAAAAGTAACACATTTAATTCTAAAAAGTGACACTTTTAAGGTCAATAACGTCGATTTTTATTTATAAGGCAAAATGACACTTGTACGGTCAAAAGTAACACATTAAATTCTAAAAGTGACATTTTTAATGTTATAAAGTAACACTTTAATGTCAAACGTATTGATTTTTATTTATAAATAAAATAAGACACTTTTCAAATTGAAAGTAATACATTTAAGACTAAAAATTACACATTTAAGCCCAAAAAGTAACACTTTTTAGGGAAAAATCATAATTTTCATTAAAAATGTAAAGTGACACTTCTAAGGCCAAAAGTGACACATTTTATACTATAAAGTGACAATGTTAATAGTAAAAAGTGACACTCTGTGAATATAAACATGAGGGGTGACGCTATAATTTTCAAAAACTAAGGGGTTGCATTGAAATTTCTGAATTTTTCCTCATTTAACTTTGGATAGATCCATCTTACGGATAAGGATCCGTAAGACCGTCTTCTGAGGAGACCAACTCTTATCTTATAATGAAACATGAAATGAGGCACAAGCATGATAAACAAATATATGTTGGAATTAAAACGTAATATGAAAAAGAAGAGATATTCGGTTAACTTCAAATAACAAGTAATTAATTAAAGGACAATTTTGTTCAAATTATATGTTTAATGAGTAATGTTAGAGTCACTCGATGAGTACTTAAATTTGTGCATCAAATAATGAGATTTCCAATGTATCATCTTATTTGATATTTTATGGACTTCACCATGAGTTAAAAAGTTATGTTAACAATATGACACATAAGATGTCATATAATTTGGTTCAGAAATTTGAGTACTCATTGAGTAACTCTAGCATTACTTATATTTAATTTATGTAATAATTGATAATATAATGAATAATAAAAAAATATTGTGAAAATAGTATGTCCCTAATTTTATCTAAATGGAGCAGTTGTTTATCCATCTGTAGACACCCCAATTTCGTACCTCTGATATGTGACTCTGGCATGAAATATCAAAACCTGTGAAAACTTAACAAATGTCAAGTTACAGGAGTTTAAAAAATGCAAAAGGCATGCGCAAAAAAGTAAAATCAGGGGCTAAAGCGTCAAAAATGAAAGTGAATAGTGCTCTAGCAAAGGGGCCTCCAGTGCGGCGCCAAAGGAAGGATATGGCGGCGCCAGGCTGCTATAGTACACCTCGGACTTAACGTATTGTGCAATATTTGAGCGCGGTGTACAAGGAATTTGAGCACACAGAGAGAAAAAAGAATTACCGATGAGTCCTCTCCTTCAGCTATAAATAGAGGGCTTGAGGCTCACTTTCAGACCCCGAAAGAAACCAAGAGAAAACGTCGATAAAATTTCTCTGCGTCGTCCTAACGCTGAGAAAATAGAGAGTGAAGTGAGATAGGGAGTGATCCTTCCATAAAGCCTCGAAACCCTGCCAAAACTCCGCCAAACCAAAAACCAACCGGTCAAAGTGATTCCTAGCCCTTTAGTTAGGTATCCACCCTATTTCCCCGGCCCAAAAACCTCAAAATAAGCCGTTACTCTGCTCGAGTAAATATGCCAAAACCACTAAAAATAAGCCGTCACTCTGCCCAAATAAGCAAGCAAAAACCACCTAAAACAAGCCGTTACTCTGCCCAAACCGCAGCAGCAACAGCATAAAAAGTCTCCCTTTCTCGAGAAGGACAGAGCGAGCACTCCCCGCTCTAAAAGGTAATAGCCTTTAAGGGCGTTATTTTTATAAAAGCTATTTTCAAATCCGACTAATGTAGAAAATATAAGTCGTTGTCTTTGCCGGATTTAGTTAAGAAATACTATGTAAAAAATTATAATGGCCAAATATTTTTAAATATATCGTACTTATTGTAAGGAGACGGCTGCAAGTCCGTAAATAATGTAATCGCAGATGTATTTGCTTTTATTTCCTGTCTTTTAATGATTTGTTTATTTGCTAAATAAATATAACAAAAAGCATACTTTAGCCAAAAACCGCTTTTGAGACCGAAAGGGCGAGTTGGGTGGCTAGCACCTTCCCAACTCGTAACTTAACCTCCAAACCCGTTTTATAATCTCTGGTTTTTCTTTTTTTTTTCTTTTTTTTTTTTGCCTTAAAATAAAGATGACGACTTTATAAAACATTTTGGATCCAGGGCGACGCAACACTCCTTTCTTGCACTTTTCCGTTTTCCCTAAAAAGAGAATGAGAATGAAAGGGTGATGCATTCCTATGTCTGGTATCCCCTAAACAAGGGATAACTTGATGCAGAAACCCAAAGCACTCATAGTGATCCGAAATAGGTCATAAGACTATTTTCATAAAATCCATAGTGGGCATCGCAACATCCTTTCTTGCACTTTTCCGTTTTCCCCTAAAAATGGGAGAATGAGAATGAAAGGGTGATGCATTCTTATATCCCCAGTATCCCTAAATAAGGGATAACTTGACATAGAAAACTCAAAGCTCCCATATTGGACCAAAATTCACTAAAGTCAACCGAGGCGTATTCCAACGATTTTAGACAGCACTCATCTCGTATTTTTAATTTTGTTTTCCCCTAAACAAAGGAGAATGAAATGAAACGATGGTGTCACATCCATTATTCAAAGCGCGGCGGGACACGGGCGCATCCCGGGCAGCCCACACCATCCCAACGCATTTGTGTTCCTAGTATAATAAGAAAAATGATAAATCAACAAAATTGATCCACAAATGTGGTTTACAGTGAGTATGAAAGTATTGTGCGGCAGTACAACCTACCAATGCACTAGTACAACACTTAAATGGTTTGTTGTAAATCAAGTCTCTAAATGAATTTTGTTATTCTAAAATTGCTTATAATATAGAGAGAGAAAAAAAAGGAAAACTTTCCTATTTTCTTTATTTAAAAACATTGTTTACAAATGACTAGACCCATGAAAGAAAATATAAGGTTATAACTTATAAGGGAAAGGGTGAGGGAAAATATCAGGATTTCAGTCTTTCTCAATTTTTCTCCATTTTCTGTTGTTGGCTGTGGACAACCATGGGAAATCGACGAACGAATTTCTCACCTATAAGGGAAAGGGTGAGGGAAAGTTACTTATGTTAGCGTAAGGATTGGTGGTGGTGCTGCAGTGATGAACTGGTGTCGAATATCGACTAAGAGTCTAAGATACACAATAGGCTTCAATATACATAATGGGGTATTTTCGTCTTTTTGAACTTTTCCGTCTATTTAACGGAAATTACCTAATGACCTTATTGGCTTAAATTTCAAATACAATAACCAAATTTAGAAGAAAAAAAAAGTAGAGTGATCTAAATAAAAAAGCTGAAAAATAAGGTGGCAAATTGCTATTTAAGCCAAATTTGTATTATCATTAGAAGAATTTCTTAATTTTGAATCGAATGTATATCATATAAATTTTTTAATTAATTTTTAATGAGTTATGTATGATTGATTCAACCATTGTATATGTTCAACATTCTAAACTCTAAAGTATCCCATGTCCATGTTGATTCAACCGGATTGTCCACGTTCAAAAACTTTCCTATGTAAAAAAGGTGCAACAAACAAGCAGTATTCATGTCCATTCTTTTAACAAAATGGAGCATGGCTCAACGAAAACAGGAAGAAAAAAAAAATGAAAATATGCCTAAAAAGAAAAAAGATAAGGTTGATTGATTTGTTCTTGAGGGAAGTTGCCGTATCATCGCATGCTCTAGGTGAGGAGTAATTTAATATCTGATACCAAAATCCAGCATAACCACTTTTAAAATTTCAAGTGAAAAAGGAAAAGCAATATCCCATGATTTCAAAGAAAAGGTATTAAGTTTCTATAGTTTTTTAACCAATCAAATCATCCACAGCAAACAACATTAGAGTACAAATCATAAAGTTAAATCAAACAACAGATCTAAACACATTAAGCCCTCTCTCCCCTAATTCGCCTAGCAAGTTGGATGTCCTTGGGCATGATGGTAACACGCTTGGCGTGAATTGCGCAGAGATTGGTGTCCTCAAACAGTCCAACCAGGTAGGCTTCTGCTGCCTCCTGCAATGCCAACACTGCATGGCTCTGAAATCGCAAATCCGTCTGCAAAACACAAAAGCCATGGCAATCATTATAAAAAAGGTAAAACTCATTCATGCATACAAACAAATTAACAATAATAACCTTAAAGTCCTGAGCAATCTCACGAACAAGCCTCTGGAATGGCAGCTTCCTGATCAAAAGTTCTGTACTCTTCTGGTACTTACGAATTTCACTATAACACATCACATCACAACTCATTAGCAATCCATAGTTCATAACTTAAGTAACCAAGTTAACAGAATTAACATACCGAAGAGCAACAGTTCCAGGTCTGTATCTGTGAGGCTTCTTCACCCCTCCAGTGGTAGGGGCTGACTTACGAGCAGCCTATCCAAACAAATAAATATAAATTTAATAACCAAAAGTTCCCTCTCCAACAACTAAACCCAGACATGCTAGCACTTGAACCAATCCCTAAAGCAACGTAATACAAGTCCATAAAAGAGTACCTTGGTAGCAAGTTGCTTCCTAGGGGCCTTTCCTCCAGTAGACTTACGAGCAGTTTGCTTTGTACGAGCCATCTACAGTTTTCAACAGCCATTATACTAAACATTAGCAAATTCAGTCTTTCATGCATCTAATCTAATCATTTACAAGTGAAATTCCTGCGGGCATTGGACAAACTCTATTACTCCCTTCGACTTATTACAAAAATTAAGCAGAGATTTGCCAAAAATTCAAGCTTTCGCCCCTTTATATGAAAAAAAACAAACAAAACAAGCTGACTATAAGACATAAAAAGATCATTCACTAGGTTTAACTTATGAAAGAGAAACTGTTTTGAGTGGCAGAAGATAGCAATTTTTTTTCAGAAATAAAATTACGAATCATAACTCATGTATAGGAAAGAAGAAAATCACATAATACTAGGGTTTGTACTAAACGGCCAACAATTTTCACCCTTCTCTTTCTTCAATTCACAGAACTAACAGATAAACATCACCGTATACGTCAAAAATTTCTGATCAAACAAACATTAGCAAGTAGTAAAATTCAGAGGATAATCCTACCAATCGCGACCTTCAAAGGTTTGGGAAAAACCTAATTTGAAAAACACCCAAATTGAACACATAGAATCACGATTCGCCTTCCGCAACAAGTGAAATCAGATGAAAAGGAACGAATAGAGAAGTATAGAAACATACCTTAGCTGATTGCCTTAAGAATGAAAGAGGCTGTGTTCGAGAGCTAGAAAAGCTTGTTTTCTGGCGAAACAAACAGGCGAGATGAATTTACGAATTGAAGAAATCAATTGAAACGAATGGGTCTGGGGTGGTTGGAGCCGCCTGTTTTTATAGTCTCCCCCGCCTGGATTGACTTTCCTGGTCTCTTTCTGAATGAATGGTTGTGATTCGCTTTAATTTGTGTTTTAACTCGCTTGAGTGTACGGCTGATATGTGCTTTGTGCAAGTAGGATCGTGGATTGTTGATACTTCCCATTCATTGGTCGAAATTTGTTAGCTTGTTTTTAGCTTAGCGCTAAACCAAGAGATTAGGGTAATTATATTAACCGCCTTTTAAGCACTCATGTAGTTAAAATACCATAAAGGCCCTTGTGAATTTCCTTGAACGAAGATGCCCCAAACGAACAATCTGGCTCTGCTGAGTTATGATCTGCTTGAGCGCGTTGTTCTGGACAACAGCGTTTTCGCTTTGCCAATTGAGGGTAGCTTCTGCTGCACTGACAAGGACTGAGTTGATGGCTGTGCCAAACCCATGCCCTTCGCCTTCTGTACTAGTTCAATTCTTGATTTGTTATAATGAAGTTGTAACATCCTTTGTTGAAAAGAAAATGACAAAAACAGATATTTTTTTGTAAAACGAATGTACATGTTTAACTCATTATGTAATGTTAAATTGAGATATAAAAGAGTTGAGTTTTATTTTATGATGTATTATTTATAAGACAGTCTCACATGAGACTCGTTAAAAAAAAAAAAGACAACAAAATTCATGATGATAGTAGTTTTTGGGCATTACCTAGGGATCAAAAAATTATTTTAAAAATGGCAAACTACACCATAGTCCTTGTATTTTTTTTGCCCCATTTTCGGACTTCTACAGGTACAATAATCAGATTCTTGTACTACTTACAGATACGCCATCTTCCGTCCATTTCCATTGAATTTAAGCCGTTAAGTACTCTCATATGCAAATCATGTGAAACTTTTAGGACATAATGATCATTTCACATTAAGAAGTTTTGGACTATTGCAAAAAATAACTCTTATGAAGCATGAGGTCAGACCAATGGATAAAGTACCTAGAAGTTCTTTAAAAACAAATTTTTAAAACCCACGTTTTCTTAAACATATCTACTCATAAAGAGTATTTTTATCCACAACGAAGTCTTGTAAAATATAGAACCCAAACAAGTAACTCAAAAAGTACCCAAAAACATACTTAGAATAATGGGCCAAATCTATACCGAAAAGAGGTCAAGCCTGTACCCAAAAAGAGCCCAAGCCCAATTAGGCGGAAGAAACCCAAAATTTAAAGATAACCTTTATTATAAATAGGAGGAGACTTCCTCCTTGAAGAGGGGGCCAACTTTCCTTACAGAAAACATTTCAGCTCTCCCTCTCCCTCATGCATTGAAAATAAACACACACACACCATTTTCTCTTTCTCCTTATCATATACAACATACATTTATTATCACAGGAGGGTTTTGGGGACACCACACTCACGGTGCTTAATTTCTTGACATTACATGCCGGATATCCTACGCGGCGACCACGCCGGACCACGACTCCGGCGACCGGCATCACGTTACTTTCGGCACCGGACAAAACACGACAATGTCACCACATTTTGGCTTGATCGGTTTGGTTCGTTCTTAGGAAGCGCCTTATTTTGTTACGCTACACTCGCGACTCTGTTAGCCCGTGAGCTTCAGTTGAAAAGGGTGTCGGAACTCACCTTAACAAACAACGTACACATTCTTTATATGAACTGGGCGAAAAAATTAAACATCACCATGGTGCCTAAAGAGATGAAGTCGACGACACCTAAATTGCCCCCATCCGAGTTGCCATGCTCCCCTATTCGCCGCTCAGACCTGCTAGAGGTGTTAACATTATTGTCACGCCTAGGCAGTGCTCCGATCACAAAGATTTGAGCGCATCCAGCCTACAAACACAAAACAGATAGCACCTTTAGGTGCGTAAAGTTCAGGCGAATTCAACGCCTCCAAAATTGTCCCAAGCGGGCGACCATGCTCCTCCATGCGTTAGCGGTGGAAGCTTCACCGGCCACGTTTTCATCTCACAGAGTTAACGTATTGTTTGGTTTTCCACTGCCTGTCAAATGTTATTATTCCTACCCTCTGTTTCTTTGCCTAATATATTGTCTAATCTTGTTGACATTGTTGCCATGCAAACACGCCACCACGATAGTAATTCATGATGAATAAAATATATCATTATGTGGTCCCTTCTAAGTTATGCTTTTCCATAACAACACGCCATTGTTAAAACACAAACTAATAATATCGGCATACAATTGACATTCCGGTATTTATTGTTTTTTTACGGGCTGAAGTTGCTTCTTAGAGGCCAATCATCATTTTTGACGAAGTTGCTTGCCGAGGCCAACCATCATTTTTGATGAAGTTGCTTGTCGAGGCCAACCATCATTTTTGTGAAAGTTGCTTGCCGAGGCCAACCATCATTTTTGACAGTGAAGTTGCTTTAGAGGCCAACCATCATTTTGACAGTGAAGTTTCTTGCCAAGGTCAACCATCATTTTTGACGGTGAAGTTGCTTGCCGAGGCCAACCATCATTTTTGACAGTGAGTTGCTTGCCGAGGCCAACCATCATTTTTGACGGTGAAGTTGCTTGCCGAGGCCAACCATCATTTTTGACGGTGAAGTTGCTTGTCGAGGCCAACCATCATTTTTGACGAGTTGCTTGCGAGGCCAACCATCATTATGTGACAGTGAAGTTGCTTGCCAAGGCCAACCATCATTTTTGACGAGCTAAAGTTGCATGCTTGAGGTCGAGCTTCATTATGTGACGAGCTGAAGTTGCTTGCCGAGGCCGACCTTCATTTTATGACGACCTGAAATTACATGTCGAGGCCGAGCTTCATTATTATTATTATTCATGTGCCCATGCACACCACGCTCGCGCCAGAGCTCGAGTTTCAGATTATGCTCGCACCAAAGCCCGAGCCTCAGATTATTATTTTCGTGCCCGCGCATGTTATGCTCGCGCCAAATGCCAAGCTTCATATTAGTATTATTCACGTGCCCATGCACGCCACGCTCGCGCCAGAGCTCGAGCTTCAGATTATGCTCGTGCCAAAGCCCGAGCCTCATATTATTATTTCAGCGCCCAGAGCACGGCGCTCGCGCCTATGCTGACCCGCATATTATATTTCATTATGCTCCCCGCTCGAGTTTACTAGCGGCTGAGTTCTACATTTGTCCTCCCGCTCGAGTCCATTATGCGCCTACTTGTGTTTCATATTTTGGCCGAGACCGAGCTTCTATTGAGTGTTTAGCACGTTACGCTCCCCTAGCGCCCATCATGTTTTCATCAACATTTGCGGCTACACGTGGCATGAGCGTCATATTGTGCTCCACCTCGGCATCACAGTTACTCTCGACCAAGCTTCCATTAGTATTGAGCACATTACGCTCCCCTAGCGTCCATCATGCTTTCATCAGCATTTGCGGCTACGCTCGGCATAAGCTTCATATTGCAGTTCGAGGTCACTTTATTTGAGGTCAAAGCCTCATACCTATTTGCCTCCTTGCTTGCCGAGGTGAGACCTATTGGCCTCCTCGCCTACCAAGGAGAGGCCAGGCTCTAATGCCTCATATCTATTTGCCTCCTTGCTTGCCGAGGTGAGACCTATTGGCCTCATCGCCTACCAAGGAGAGGCCAGACTCTAATGCCTCATACATATTTTCCTCCTCGGGACGCCGAGGAGAGACCAGGCTCCTAGCGCCTCATACATATCCTCCTGGCCAAGCCGAGGAGAGGTCAGGCTCTAATGCCTCTAAATACCTACTGCATCCACATGGGCATTTCATACATATTTACAAGTTACTAAATACATGCATCCTCCATTCATCATTGCATAAACATAAAAACATGCTCTTATTGCCTCTCTCAGTACCTTGCGGTTCAAGGTCGCTATCTTGAAGGTCCTCACTACGCCGAGGATAAATCTTATTATAGCCTTATGGCTCGCTTTCCTGAAGGTCCTCGCCTCGCCGAGGATAAATCTTATTATGGCCTTATGACTCGCTTTCTTGAAGGTCCTCGCTACGCCGATGATAGATCTTATTATGGCCTTATGGCTCGCTTTCCTGAAGGTCCTCGCCTCGCCGAGGATAAATCTTATTATGGCCTTATGGCTCGCTTTCTTGAAGGTCCTCGCCACACCGAGGATAAATCTTATTATGGCCTTATGGCTCAATTCTTTTGAAGGTTCTCACCACGCTGATGATAAATTTTATTATGGCCTTATGCCAAAGACTACATATCTTATTTTCGTACCTATACTTGCCGGTCGAGGTCTAATTCGCCAATTAAGGATCAATTATACACAAAGTTCACCCGCCAAGGCCCAAAGGTCAGATACATAAACTCTTTTGGAATTTAAAGCAAAATCTCAAAACCCTCAGCATCACAAGAAAAAACTGCAAGCAGATTATACTCCTTACCCTCGATGTCAGCCTCGACGGATAAGGAGTAGGGGATACTGAAGTGAAAGAATACAATTTCATGATATCATTAGTAGTTGTTAATCTACTAATGTTTTTGTGATCTGAATTCAAATAACCAAGCAATGCTCTAACCCATTTGTACTCGACAAAGGAAAGTGGAATATCATGTGAAACAAGTGCCATAGAAATAAGCTCACATACCTTCGTTTGCTCAATTTTTTTAGATATTAAGTTACCTTCATGGTCCAGCATCATCTTACTCACATCTTTGTATTTCGGAGAACTCACACAATTATTGGTATGGCGTTTAAGAGTAGATGTCCCATAGTTAGAACCGCCCCAAACATATTCTTTCCCACAACCCATGCATGCTGTCTTCCTATCTTTAGGCTTTGTAAAACATTTCCATATTTCAGCGGTGAATGCTCTTTGCCTTTTTGGGGGCTTTTGATTCTCAAAACTACCCTGCATATTGATGTTACTACGAGCTGTAGAATTCGAAGTACGATTCGTAGATTCCAAAATTTCCAACTCGTCATCATCATCATCAATAGGAAGAGATTGATTTTGAGAATCCATGTTGATTGTTGATGCTGCAAAAAAGATACAGAAAGTGGTGAACTAAAACAATTCGATGGTGCTATTGATGCTGCAAAAAACAATGCAACCATGTTTGTTTAGAGCCTAACATTCATAGTATCATTTGATAACTTCCACAAGGTCAGATATTCAACAACATAGCAATAGTAAACTGCTCAAACTGAGCCAAGAGGAAACCATGTTTGTTTCAGAGCCTAACATTCATAGTATGATTTGATAACATCCACAAGGTTAGATATTCAACAGCATTGCAATAGTAAACTGCCCTTAAGAATTAAGATAACAGAAAGCATGCCCAAGCTAACTGAGCAAAATAAGTCAATAGGCAAACACAAAAACAAGACTCTACTTTACCAATATCATCAGCTAATTTCATCTTTTACAAACCCTAAAATCAAACATTAAAACACCCCCCCAAATCCCCAAATTTTACCAAAACCCAACCTTTTCCAACCCCCTTTACACAACCCAAAAAAAACAAAAAAAATACCCCACCAGTTCACACTCCCGAACACCCCAAAAAAAAATTAGTCTTTTAACAAAAATTCCCAACGATCGACCAAGTAATTCAAACCCAGTTGAAAAAATTAGAAAAATCGAAATATTTTACTTGCAAAAACATAATTTTTTCAAAAAAAACCAAATACATCTTGGGGCTACCAAATTAAGCATCACTTAACATCTCTAGCTCCAGTTGACCTTGTGATTCCTATTTCAGATTCCTATACATTTATAGACACTACCCTACCTGCTCATCCAAATCAAGCTTCCCCTCTTATCATTTTACTTGACTTATCTCTACACTCTTCACTTCTTTTGTCGACCAACCTCGATCTTGCTTGACAACGACCTAGGCGATGAATCTTCGGTGATGATTACGAAGAATCTGGCGGCGAATCTTCCAAGGATTCCTCATATGACTCCTCCATGTCTACATCTATAGATGTGTCTTTCCTCTCTCCTTCTCAATCAGCATCTAGAAAGGTAAGGAGACAACATGCAATCATCACTCAAGCTCTTCAGTATCCCATCGGCAAGAAAATCATTTTCCCTGATGTCATACCTGACCCTGACCCTGACCCAGAGCCTACATCCCAAGTTCCTGCTTACCCTTTGTCCACCTTCTTCCCTTCAGACCCTGAGAATGCAGATCTCCATACCTTTCAGCTTTTCTCCAGTGCTCCTGGCTCTTCTAAAACTCCTGCTCTTGAGCTTGCCGACCCTTCTCCACCAGGCATTCTTTCTACTTCAGCAAAGTTGGACCTGCTATATGTTCATCATCTCTAGATGAAAGCTTCCTTCACCCATCACACCAATCAACTTGCTACTCTTCAGTAACATGTTGTCTCTCTTCTTCCTAATCCCACACAGATCATCACAACTGAAGTCCAGGCTGCCACTGCTGCTGGTGCACCTCGAGAGGCTCACATGGATGACTGGAGAACAATCCTGCTTTATCAGCAAGAATGGGCAAACATGGCCTTCAATGCTAAAGCTACATTGCTTCAAACCATTCAGGAGGAGAAGAAACAGAAAGCAAGAGCTGATGGATACTTGGCTGAAAACAAAATTCTTAGACAAAGACTTGGTCTGAAGCCTTCTCAGTCAGTGACTGAAACTGAAGTTGAAAAAGATGATGATGTTGAAAAGGAAGCAGATAAAGAAAAGGCACTTGAAGCTGATGTTGGTCCATTAGTTGCGGCTCAAGCTGAAAAGCCCACTGAAGGATCCACATCACAGCAGATTGAACTGAACTCTCCCTCCCAAACCTTTGAACTTTTAAGACACCAGTTTTACTTGTAGTAGACAATTAGTTTCTTCCTGGTTTCTAATTTCTTGCTACTGCATGTATATGTTATCTGCTTAGATTACTAACATCTACTTTGCAGGCACATAAGTTCTTTAATTGCTCTCTGCTTTGAAGTGAATGGTTTTAATCAAATAGGAGGAGGTTGTTGAATCTTGACTTAAAATTAAATTTGCTTAAAATCATTCTACTTTTTGTCAGCGAAGAACTTATAACCTGCCATATTATCTTGGTCAGCTTGCATCATTACTTTTTTCAGTCACTCTTATCAGCTGCCCACAATTTTAAAAATGTCAGCTTATTTATCTCTTTTACTTGAACATTTTCTTGTACCGACACTTTCTCTTTTTGTGTTTTAATAGATATTCTGTATATTATCTGTCTAATAGGATCCCAGTGATATTGTTAGAAGATACGCATGGATAGCTCAACACATTTCAAATTCAAATGTGTTCCTAACGGGCTACTCTTTAAGATCTTCTATAAATACCCTCAGGAATCATTTGAAGATATAGAAGTCTGAAGCATTCTACTCTAAAAGAAATTCTCTCTACCTTAGTCTTCTTGAAAAACTTTAGCTAGATACTCTTTTTTGAAATATTTTATTCTAGTCATTGTTTAGACAAACACTGAGTGATTTATTTCATACTCTTTAGAAATCAGTCAGTTTGTCTTCACGAATTTGATTGTTCTATCAATCATCCTCCATAAACACTGGTCTTTTGTTGTACACTGATCCATTAGAGATCACTTAGATTTTTAATAAAATTAGTGCACTTCAAAATCCAAGTTTGACCAACTTGGTAGTGGACGTAGCAGTTTTACTATGAACCACTTCAATTTATTTGTCAGCTATTTCATCAGCTCTTACAAACTGATCTAACACTTAAGAAGTTTTGATCTACTTAAGTGTCAGCCAGTTACTTACATAAATTGTTTAGTTATTTGTTTTGATAAGTTGTTCTTCAGTTTCTTCTCTATATTCTTTGATCTTTCTTAAAAAGAATTTTTTAAAAACAATTGTGTCAGCCAAAAGCTAACCAACATTCATCAATTTCATCCCTTGAGAAACATCAGCCAGCTGACTGAGAAAAATAAAATTTCTATTGCAGACTTTTAAAGTTTTTCAAGTTAATCTTCAAAGTTTTTAAAAGGCTATTCATCCCCCCTCTAGCCTTGCCAGTTGCCAACTGGACTTACACAGACGATATATATATATATATATATATATATATATATATATATATATATATATATTTATTTATTTATATATACACACACACACACTAATTCATCAAACAATTATTAGCATTTATATTTTTGCACATTCACTTTTTTAACATTAAGAAAAATATTATTACTATTATTATTAAACTTTTAATTTTAAGTAGACCAAAATGTGGGCTGCCCATCCCCGCCCCTCCTTGATCCGCAAAAGCCCGCAACCCGTGAAGTCTGCATCCAAATGAGTCTTTATTACATCAGCCCAATCCGCCCTTTTTAAGTGGCGGGGCAGGCATGTCCGCAGGCTTTAGTCCAATTTGACAGCTCTAAATAGAGCCACTCTTTGGATTTATAATTTAATTCCAGTTCAAAATTTTAATTGTGTATCCAAATAATAAAATTGGTTTTAGAGGCTCTAATTCTAATTTCAAACCATAGAATTGGTGTAGTCAAATATACCCTAAACATCAATTATACCCATGAGTAAAATCACGTAATAGAACTTCGGGGACTTGATGGATGAAAATTAACGAAATTAAACAGAATGACATATTTTTTTTCAGAATTTCTATACGGGGACAATCCCAAAAAAGTAAAAAAGTATAGGGACCATTTGTGTCGTTGCCCTGATTATTTTCAACAATCTTCAAACGCGCGAAAGGTTGTAACAACTAACAAGAAAAGGTGGAGAGGAAGAGGATAATTGGCCGACGAAGCAGTCTTTAACAATTCAGTTGGAACTTGGAACCAACGAACAAATAATGGGGAGTCACTGTTGTCTAGGGAGGACGACCTTACAAACCCTAAACCTTGCTGCAATTCCATCTCCCATTTCATCAGCCTACTCCCTTCTCAAACCACTCTCCAAAACCCTATCCATATCCCTATCATCATTCTCCCTTCTCTCTCACCACCCGAGGCGTCCTATTCCATTCCTCACCATGGCCGCCGCCCAACCTGCTGTTTCCACCTCCATTTCAGACGCTAATGGTTTCTCCTTCTCCATCCCTCTCACTTCCTTATTCTTGTTAGTATTATTTTCTTAAATGTTGCCAAATTGGCGAATTTGCTTAAAATTGTTCTCAATTTTGGTTTCATTGAGCAATGCTGAATAATTAGATCATAATCAAATGTATGATTGGGTATGTTATTTGATTGAAGCTCATAGTGCGCTTTTCGGTTGTTCAGTTTTGACGGAAATTATTATTTTCTCTTGTGGAAAAATGAAGGGGTAGCAGCAAAACCGCAATGGAAAGCTGCCATAGATTTTAAGTGGATTCGAGATAATAAAGTGGCTGTTGCTGAAAACATAAAGAACAGGAATTCCAATGCTAACTTGGAATTAGTCATTGAGCTTTACGAGAAGTTGTTAGACCTTCAAAAGGTTAGGGTTTGGTATACGCATATTCACATACTTAAATCTTGGCTTCTGTATCTTGTTTGAGATCACACAATCTTTGTTTGTGCCTCTTGCAAAGTACTTGCATTCGTCTTGTGCATTGTTGGACAATCATTTAGGTGTAATGATAATATGCTTAAATAGCTTTTTATAGCAGTTTCACTTATATTAATTACAAAGGCAACTAGGAGGAAAATGCTTGAGCTGTGAAGCTTCGTAATCAAAATGGGAAATACAAATTAGAATTGTTGACTCTTTGCCTGGAATGGAGGGAGTAATTGGCAAACTCAAGTATTGTTTGATTCCGATTCTTGAAATTAAGGCCTAAAATATGAGTAAACACTAATCGTTGAGAAGAAGCAGTTTATTCTCAATTGTAGCTAATTGTCTCGCAGATAGCAGGAAGTTGAACGGCTTCGTGGAGAGAGGAATCTGGTTGCAAACAAGATGAAAGGAAAATTGGAACCCTCGCAGCGTCAGAAACTCATTGAAGAAGGTATGCACATCTTATTATGGTATTGGTATACTTGAAACTTTCTGGTACAGGTAGTCTGCTTCCTTATCAGCCCTCTAATACAACTTTTACAGGAAAGAATCTAAAGGAGACCCTTGTTACATTGGAAGAAGACCTTCTAAAACTTACTGACGAGCTTCAACAGGAAGCTCAATGTGTACCCAATATGACACATCGAGATGTTCCAATTGGAGGGGAGGATTCTTCAACAGTTAGAAAAATGGTCTGTCTCGTCTCACTGTCTCTACCTCCATACTCTTAGATAGCATTCATATAATTTTAACTTCATTTTTGCTTATTAGTTCCTTATAAAAAAAGCACTTCATTTTCCTTGTTCTTTTCTAGGTTGGTAACCTCTGTGAGTTTAACTTCACTATTAAGGACCATGTTCAACTTGGCAAGGATCTAGATCTGTTTGATTTTGACGCTGCTGCTGAGGTATATTTATTAAGTATTTAAACATCTGTAGTTTTTCTATGTTAAAGAGACTTTACTTGCTAATCGCTTCCTCCCGCTCCATCATTATACCAGGGCCTTTGAGTTAACTGCTACTAAAACATTAGTAGTGGAATTTATTGCTGCTTGGTCAAACAAGTGTTGTGAGTATTCAAAAGTTAGGGTATACCATCTTTAATTTGACCTTATAAAAAAATCCCATCTTTACTTTGTTAATATCAGTGTGAATAATGAGGAAAAGATATTAGTCTTATGGTTCCTTTGAAGGATGCCAGGGTTTATTGACACTGGATATATCTTGGCTGGTTTCTATCTCGAGGTTATCATGTCTTATGACCTTTGAGATCCTAATGTGGAGTGGAGAGGATCTCTAAATTGTTTTGATAGATGGATGGAAATTTAACTTGGGGGCTGTAGGATGTTGACATACTGAGATATACAAGAGCTAAGCTCGATATTGGTTCAGCAAACAAGCCACACCTGAATCATAAATTAAGGCAACTTTGACTTGGTTAGTTGGTTCATAGTTATAAAAAAAGAGTCATTTTGACCTTTGAAATCACACCTTTTGTATCAATGATACTTGTTTTTACTTCGATGTAGAGAATAAACTAGAACCTTTGTAAACTGCATTGAAAAGTACTATGAATCTTATGTTTTATAGTTTTTGAAAAAATAAATAAATCCACATCAAAATAACAGTTGGAATAAAGTCAGCTTGATTTTTAATGATGAAAATGCGATTTTTTTTTAGGGAATGATGGGAGTATTTATGATGTTTTCTTGATATGGTCATGAACTCATGATGCTAATGTAGACAAGTACTTTGAGCTTGTACCTCAAAATATGTAGACACTACTTATTGAATAGATTCAATTATACATTTTACATGAATTTTGGAGTATTTTAACTGTAGACTATGGGTAAAACGGAAATTATAGAATCATATGGTCTTTAATATTTGCTAATTTGTGGATTCAGTTGGAATGCATTTTTTTTGTTTTTAATTTATGGCGTTAAAGTATATAATCGCCGCTGTCTCAAGATTTGGGAATATCATACTCCCTCCGTTCCAAAAAAATAGTCTCATTTGACAAGTCAATTTTTATTTTCTTAATATATTATAGCTTTACTTGCTTGCACCTTCTAATTATACTAAAATTATTAAATGGACTATTTTTTTGAGGGAGTATTTGATATGCCATCCATCATACTTTCTTAATTACATCCATTAATACATATAAATTGTCATTTTTCTCAAATTCACACTCCTGTTTAAGTATCAAAAGGAATCCATAAATATTTCCTATTACCTTTAAATCCGATTACTCATTAATCTTTTGGTATTTGTGTTTTGTCTCCATTCATCATGAAAGAAACTATCACAAAAGAGAAAAAATGGTTGATCTTTGATTTATGTTTGTTTCCACAGGTTAGTGGCTCCAAATTCTATTACTTAAAGAATGAAGCAGTACTGCTAGAGATGGGCCTTATAAACTGGACACTATCAGAAGTCATGAAAAGGGGCTTTACTCCTCTTATAACCCCAGAAATTGCAAGATCTTCCGTTGTAGAAAAATGTGGGTTCCAACCTCGTGGGATGAACACTCAGGTTAGTTGAATTCTGCTATTACCACTGATTCCCCCTTCAGTACATGTTAAAGCTTCATTACTAGATGATCGTATGAACCATAGGCCTCAATTTATTGATCTCGCCTATCCTGGCCCTGGGCTATCTTTTACCTCCCAGAACTTAGTAGAATTTGCACTTGAACTAGGATGAGAGGTTGTCATATAGGATACTTTGACTTTATTTTGGTTTCTTGATATTCCACAACAGTAGTTTGTTACCAATATCAGCAAATGTAGTGGTTTGACCATTTTGTTTTAAATGTTCCCATTATAGGTGGCAATTTCTATTCATACCCATATACCCGCCCAGACTACCCGCAAAATGATGGGTATGGGCACATTTGTAAGTGGGCACAAATGGATGCCCATTGGAGACCATTAATTGTGATGGGCATATACGGGCTTAAATGGGCGCCCGCTTGATCATAGAATGGAGTCACTTTAGGATTAGCTTGTAATTTTAGATCAGGTCTGTATTAATACAGCCCCCCTCCCCAACTTAAAAACCTTGTCCTTGTGTCAACTGCTCCTATTAACTCCTTGATCGAAAGTCTGGAGCATCTCTTTGAATAAAATAGGATCAAGTTATTCGTCCTACCACCTCTTTGACCATCCCCCTCCTCTTTAAGAAAAATGTCCCTGGCCTAAAAAAAAAAAATCCACAAAAATTGAGTTGAATAGAAGAAGAAAGTAAACACGTTTTTTTTTTTGAAAGTTGCTTAAAAAGATTAAAAAAAAAATTGCAATTTTTTTGAGTGTTAGTGTCACCTAAAATCTCACCCAATTTGAAAGACACAATAAAAAAAATCATTTTTTCTTCTTTTTTATATAATTGTTTTTTAAATAATAAGTAGTACATATTATCTCAATTTTAAAAAATAATTTTTGTAATGTTTTGTTTTTATTTGATAATTTTATGTTAATAGGTAAATGGGGGCGCCATGCTCATTTATGCCCCGTCCATTTATGACCATATTATTAAATAGACACTCATTTGCCTGCCCATTTAAGCATATTGCCCACATGGGCGCTTCCCATGCAAGTTTGCCACCTCTAGTTCCAATCTAAGCAACTAGGGCACGTCTACTAAGATTGTGTGTTTGCGGTCATTGGCTGCCGAAGCCAAAAACATTTCTGGCATGTTTATATTCAAATTTAAGAAATTCACTTTGGTAATTGCATCATCACATTGTCAGATTTTTTCTTCCCTAAAGTAGGTCTATTTATCTGGTCAATAACGGAGATGGATTTTTTTCGATAATGCTTTTTTTGGTTTATACAATTCTTTTGAATAATGCCTTTTGAGGTTTATATAATTTGTTTGGATAATGCTTGACGAGGTTTATATGATCTGTTGGATAATACTTCTCCAATTTGTAGGTTTACTCTATTGAGGGTAGTGATCAATGCCTTATTGGGACAGCAGAGATCCCAGTTGGGGGAATCCATATGGACTCTATTCTTGCCGACTCATTATTACCTTTGAAGTATGTGGCCTTTTCCCATTGCTTTCGTACCGAGGCTGGTGCAGCGGGCTCTGCAACTAGGTGATAATCATCTGTATGAGATACATGTGTTGTTGACAATGCTTCTTTTCAGTTTATAACTGATCTGTACTATAAGCATGATTAGAGCATGTGTGGCTTTCCATGTTTGCGTTAACAGCAGTTTCTGTTACATAATTTGCCAAGCCTATGTGTCTTCTTTTTTTGAGTGTTAAAATAGTTTAAACATCAATTATGCATGTCGTTCCCTTATTAGTTGACTTCCATTGATATGTTGGGTAGGGTCGGAGTACCAGATACTTATTAACATCTTAACTCCAAAGCATTTTTGTCCTCCATGGATTTGGTTTAGGTTTTAGTTTGTAGTTGTTCCTTGCAATACTGTTTGAAGACTTGAAGTGTTGTAACTGCATGAATTGAAATTTTTACCGATTTCTACTTTTACATGGTTATGTTTGTGTATTTGATTAATTGGTGGCTATCCTGGTGCAGGGGCCTTTATCGAGTTCACCAGTTCAGCAAGGTGGAGATGTTCATACTATGCAGGCCAGAGGAGAGTGATTTCTACCACAAAGAACTGATTGAAATTGAAGAGGATCTCTTCTCATCGTTAGGACTTCATTTTAAGTGGGGCTTTCTCTTCCCTCCCATTTTTTCTTGCAAATAGCCTTTGAATATTTTTGTTTATGAATTCAGGTCTGAATTAACAGTACTCTTGGAATTGTTGACAGAACCTTGGACATGGCATCTGGGGATTTAGGTGCACCCGCCTATCGTAAATTTGATATTGAGGCGTGGATGCCAGGTTTGGGACGGTATGGTGAGGTATGTCCATGTTATAAATTTAATTTGACCTGCTTTGTACAAGTATTAGAGTCAAGATATTATTTCAAAACGTAAATTAACATGCATGATGGCACTAAATAACAATCATAAGCTTTATATTTGCATACCGTCCCAAACCTGGATTGCTGATGTGATATTGAGCTAGCGTGATGTATTATTTTGAACAGATATCAAGTGCATCAAACTGTACCGATTATCAAAGCCGGCGGCTGGGTATTCGATATCGGCCAGAATCAAGAATACCAACAAATTCTAAGAAGGGCAAAAGCAATCTCACCCCACCAGTGTTTGTGCACACGTTAAATGCAACCGCGTGTGCAGTTCCTCGCATGATTGTATGCTTGCTTGAGAACTACCAGCAAGAAGATGGGTCTGTTGTCGTTCCCGAACCATTAAGGCCATTCATGGGTGGGATTCAGGTAATTACTTACAAATACAAATAGGATGGTGGTGTATCTAAAGTATTGGTCTTAAAAATGGAACCTCTGGTATCGGTTTCTCAGTTGAATATAGAGCCAGTTGACCCAACTACGTCTCATTTTTCTCCTCTTTTGCCAATTTTTTTGTGATGTTTTGTTAATGTTGTTATTGTTTGTTAGTTTCTACAATCAATTTACTTTTGTGGCTGAGATCTTTGGCATGATATTTCCATGATTCCATCCAAGGCACCATTCTTGAAATGGCACTTGCCTCGAAGTAACGTGACTGTTATGAAATGTGTACCGAAACGGCTGTTCTTAATCATCTCAGCTGTTTCTTTGTCTTTTGTTTTTTTGTTTTTGGTTTGTGGGAGGGGTAGAATCCCCTAAACATCATAAGATATAAGCTTACTTTATGTTATGGACGCCACTAGCATCCATTCCCGGCAGGTGCCATAGGAACTCAGGAGGGAAGTGAAGCACCGGAACTTTTGTTCTCAATGACAATGCTTTGTTTGGCCATTGCATCTGAGCATCCATTCCCATCTCAATAGATAAGCACCGATCCCCATGCACTTCTTCTGTTGAGAATCTTCTGGATGAGGTGGATAATGTGTTTGTCCGGCCGGTCAAGCAGATTTTCATTGTCGGTGATTCTTTTTCAAAAAACCATTGTCTCAATTTGTACAAAGCCTTTCCAGATTGCCGACAATTCCGTTGTCTGGCTAGATACTCAACAGACAAATCGTTGATATCTACCAACCAAAGCAACGACCTAAAAAGTCTCACCAGGCCACCTGCTCCAGCTCGATAAGATGTCGCAATTTCGCAAACTTCATTTAGAATGATTGTACTGGATTCGTGGGAATACTAAACCCTTGGCCATGAACTAAAGTATTCTGCCAAAGACAAATCCATTGAATACTCTTCACAAAGATTATTTTGTGCACAACACAAGACTGTGTAAACAATTATAAGAGTAATCCAAGATCAATCAAAGAGAATCAAAGAGAGAGAGATTGAGGCCAATAAATTATTGAAATTTTATTGTGTAAACTTTAAATACGCTCTAGGGTTATAATTATATATGGATATAATATCAAACCCTAAACTATCTAATTAAGAAAAACCGAAAACAACCTAGTTGCATTGCCCTACGTAATGCGACCGCTTCGTCATGCGGTCACATTGTTGCGAGAAACATCCTCCAGGTTTCTTCCTTCGTGATGTGATCGCATTGCCTAAGGATGCGACCGCTTTGCAATGCACTTGCATTGTCCATCAACAATGCCTTTGTATCCATGTCAAAAACCCAACAATCTTTGGAGGACTTGGCTTGTTGTTAGGATAATCGAGTCATTCTGTTTCCAACACACAGCCCTCATTCGACCCATGTAATATTAGACATACCTTTTGATCTTTTCCAGAAGATTCCAGTCTTGACCAATTCCCCCGACTTTTTGGTGGAAAAAAATAAAATAAAATAAAAGCCTACTATTCATAGGTTTAACCTAAATCTAGTTAATTTGGCATTGCCAACTCTTCATTTGGTGCATACTTGTAGAGTTTTGTTCCATTGACAAGGCTCTTTCTGGCAAACAAGATTACGAGGCACTTTCTTCTGAAGATACTTTGCCCAAAGAACTTGCATCTGTTGCCAAACAATGTTGGGTAAGTAACCTCACGCCTAATTCCGCATAGTTGCTTAGCACGGTTAACATCGGACATCTTCTTAAGAACCAGACCACCTTGACTTTTGGGGTCACAAACTTTGTCCCACTTCACCATATGTAATTATCTTCGTTAGGTCATAGGTAGGACTTCCCAAATATAAGCTTCTTGCACCTCTCAAGGCTGCTCGTGTACGTGGGGATAGTGGAAGTAAATATTGCTCAAGAACTGCTCTTCTACTTAGGGAGAGGGATGAGGATTACCAACTCACTAATCCTATGTTGAACTTGGTCTAGCAAACAATGATGAGCATGTTTAATTTGTTGCCATACCAAGAATAAGAGGAACCGCTCAACATGGTTCCCAACTAACCGCCTTAGTGGCTCGACCCCACAACCTATTTGGTGTGGGTGAAAAGTCTTACCACTAAACTGCGTTGTTGTCACATAAAGGAATTCCACGTACATTCTGGATAAATGGAACTGGCCACATTCTTAGGAATATTCACTGATATATGTATCTTGGATTTCTGTGAAAAAACTTTTTGAGCACAACACAAACAAAACTCTTCCAATTTCTCTTGAATCACCTCTGCTCAAATTACTAAAGCTTTACAAAAATAAGGAGCAAGTAAGTCATCCGCTAAGAACTCGGTGTGATATACAAGTATAGAACCATCTCAACCATTTCACCTATGCCCGTTGATAAGTTTTAGTTTGACCGATTCGTCTTACCCCATTATCAACCCACTGAAAAAACAAACGCCCATCTCCAGGAACAATGTAATGGGTGGGTGCTCCAGATCAGCTGTTTTCAATGGAGAGGATTTTGATCGATAATAACGAGCCAACATAAGAATTTATAATTCATCACCAATATACGGGTGATTTTAATAAAAGAAATCTAATGCTCCAATACACTGCCTTCGCATTGGTACCTCGGTAGACTGTGTTCCGTGAATACTGAAAAGTGCATCTTTTAGTGTAATCCCACATGGGCAACTTACCAAACAATATAGGCTTAATATACTCCTGCTGGCAGTTTTGAAGAAGACGTTTGTTAAAATTGGAATGGTACAAAAAAAGTTTAGCATGGTGAACATGCTCATATAGAGAAAAGTTCAAAATTTTTTTGTAAACCTTCTCATTCTCCCCCCTCCTTTTAATATACTAGGACACATCGAAGCACTAAGCTTGAAGTGAGGGGCAATCGGCATATTAATAGGTTTGGTCAAACCATCCATACCAAATTTTGTCAACACCTTTTTCAAATACTATGATTGAGTTAACCAAACCATACTTTTTTTTCGATCTCGCTTTATCTACATCCCAAGTATTTTTTTTTTTACATCACCTAAGTCCTTCATCCCGAACTCCTTTGAAAGTTGGGCCTTCAGTTTATCGATCTCCACCTTGCTCTTGGATGCGATCAACATGTCATCAACATACAAGAGTAAATAAATGAAGGAGCCATCTTTGAGCTTTCGAAAATACACACAATGGTCAAACTGACTTCGAGTGTACTCATGCTCCACCATGAACTGATCGTACCTCTTATAGCACTATCGAGGAGACTGCTTTAGTCCATATAAGGATTTATTTAATTTAAATGCCCAATTCTCTTTACCAGCTACTTGAAAACCATCTGGCTGGGTCATATAGATCTCCTCCTCCAAATCTCCGTGCAAGAAAGCTGTTTTAACATCGAGTTGTGCAAGCTCGAGATCAAATTGAGCATCCAAGGCCAATAATATTCGGATAGACGAATGTTTTACAACTGGAGAGACTATCTCGTTGTAATCCATCCCTTCCTTTTGTGCATAGCCTTTAGCTACCAATCGGGCTTTATACCGAATACCTGGGATGTCATCCTTCTCAACATACACCCATTTGCATTCAATTGTTTTCTTACCCTCCGGGAGTTGTACCAGATGCCAAGTCTGATTTGATTTCAACAATTTCATTTCCTCGACCATGGCCTCCTGCCATCTTGAGCTTTCTGGGCTCTGAACAACTTCTTTGTAGTTGTTGGGAATTGCCTCAATCATATGTAGGAAGAACATATGCCACAATATCATCAAAACGAGCAGGTCTTCGAATCTCCCTTCGTGGTCTATTTCTTGCAATGGACTCAGGTTCCTCATCCTCTTGTATTGCTTCGTCCTCTAGGTTTTGATTCACCTACTCTGAATTTTCGGGATTCCCCACCACTTACTCGACAACTTTTTCATGAATAGGTTTTCTAATAGTAGAAAATCCCACCTTCTTCACTTGCTTCGCAAGATCATTGTCTTTCTCTTCTTTCTTTAAGGACATCATATATTCATCAAAAGCTACATCTCGACTATTGATAATCTTCCTTGTCTCTGGGCACCATAATCTGTAAGCCTTGACACAATCGCTAAAACCCATGAACTTGGCCTTTTTTGCTCGAGGATCCAATTTTGAGTTTGTCACGTGATAATAGGCAGAGCATCCAAATACGTGCAACTGGTCATAATCTTTGACGGGTTCTCCTGACCATACCTCGAGAGGTATTTTTCCGTCATTTCTTACGGTAGGTAACTCATTAACCAAGTGAACTACATAACTGAGAGCCTCAGCCCAGAACGCCTTGCTCAAACCTACCTGAGACAGCATGCATCTGACCTTTTGCACCAAGGTCTAATTCATTCTTTCAGCGACCCCATTCTGTGGCTTACCAGGAACTGTGAAGTGTCGAACTATACCTTCTTCTCGACACACTTCTAAGAATGGATCATACTTGTATTCTCCGCCATTGTCCGATCTCAACTTTTTAATCTTCCTGTTTGTCTGATTCTCTACCATTTTCTTCCACTCAAGGAGGATTTTCAGAACTTCGTACTTGTGCTTCATGGGGTATATCCAAACTCCCCTCGAGTAATCATCAATAAAGGTGACAAACCACCTTTTTCTCCTAACGATATATTCTTCGTGGGACCCCATACATTTGTGTGAACATAATCCAAGATACCATTGGTTCGGTGTACAACACTACCGAACTTCACTCTTCTTTGTTTGCCATACACACAATGTTCACAACAACCGATTTTACATGTTTTGGTACCTTTAAGTACTCCTTGTTTCACCAAAGTTTGCAGCGATTTCTCTCCGACATATCCAAGTTGCATGTCCCATAGCTTTGACATATCTGGTTCCTTCGAACTTGCCACAACAGCTTGTTCATCAATTACTGTGCTCCCTCGAGGAAGTACAAGTTACCTCTTCGGGTCCCTTTCATCACCACTAATAACTCCACTAGTTACCTTTAGGTGACCTCCTTCCATAGTCACACGATAGCCTTTTGCATCCAAGGTTCCAAAAGAAATCAAATTCTTTTTCAAATCAGCGACATATCGAACATCAGTGAGCTTACGAGTAACTCAATCGAACATTTTCAATTGCATCGAGCCAATTCCCATCGTTTTGCAAGTGCTATTGTTGCCCATATAGACAACTCTACCATCGAACTTTTTTAAGTCCGAGAACATTTCTTTATGAGGGCACATGTGATAGGAGCATCCTGAATTCAAGATCCATTCATCAATATGGCTGAATGAAAGAGAGACGGTCAATGCTTCATCTTCTTTATATGTCTCGATGTCCTCCTTCCTAGCCATATTTACTTTCGATTTCTTTTTTTTTCATGATCAGGCAGTCCTTTTTCAAGTGGCCCTTTTTTCGACAATAGGCGCACTCATCTTTTCCAAGTCTCCTTTGATCAACTGACTTTCCCCTTGTTCGAGACCACCCGTCTTCTTCCTTATTTCGATTAGTAGTCCTTCCTCGAGCTGTAAGTGCCTTTGAACTTGAATCTCGATAGGTCCCTTTATCCTTCTTTCGTACCTCATTGTTCATCAAAGCATTTGAAACATCATCAAAACTAATTTTAGTTTGTCTATATAATAAAGTAGTTGTCAAATATTCATAGGATTCATGCAGAGAGTTTAATAATAGTAAGGCTTTGTCATCATCAACAATTTCAACATCAAGATTATGCAAATCAGCAATGATTTTATTAAAATCACCCAAGTGTTCGGACATAGACATACCTTCTTTGTAGTCAAAACGGAAGAGTTTTTTGTTCAAATGGAGTTTGTTCTCTATGCTTTTTTGCATATACTTGGCCTCGAGTTTCTCTCATAACTCCTTTGCTATAGCCACCTACATGTATGGATACTTTTGGTCTATCCCAAGGCACGAACAAATAGTCCCGCATGCTTGACGATTAAGTTTCTTCCATTCAAGCTCCAACATCTCTTCGGGTTTTTCTTCGAGTGTGAACTCGAGGACCTGCATAGCTAACACAGGTCCAAAACTTCGCATTGCCAAATTCCAAAATTATTTGTCCGACACATTCGGTCCGCGTCTTGATTTAGCACCGGCATTTCTATTTGATGTCTCTTCCATTTCAATCGGCAGTGCGTGTAGGCGTGTTGGGTTTGATTCCAACACCGTTAGCTTTGACTAGACTGGGTGCACGCCATTTTCAACTTCAAAAATCAACTCGAAAAATCCAGCACCCAAGTTTCCACAACTTAGCTCTGATACCAATTGTTACAATTAGCAGAATTAATGCAGCAAAGTGAAAGACAAAAGAGACAGAGATTTACGTGGTTTGGAGAGATTCTCCTACGTCCACAGGCAGCAACCAAAGAACCAAATTCACTATAACCAAATGTTTACAAAGTGTATCACTCATACTACAATTTGTTTCTCTCATATTTGTTTCTCACTCTTCTGTCACACTCCCAAACCAAACTACAAAAGCATATTTATAGGCACAAGACATCTCCAAAGACGATGTATCCAAAACAGATGGAGCACCAAAGGTTTGTTTGGAAACCATACAATATTCATGTACCAGGAGAATGCTTTGAATAGAACACTTAGAATAATCTAGAACTTCTTGCCAAAAACTCAACAGATGGAAGATTGGATGTCTTCATGTTGTGTATGGTTTGGTTAGAGTTTGTATAACTCTGGATGGTACTTCCTTTTGGTTTGTTGTATATAGTAGCGCAATCTGGTTGTTGATGTTCTTCAAATTGTTGTTGGTTTTTATGTTTTACATATGGTTTAGAGTTAATAGGCATAGCAAACTCATCATACCCGATTTTAGACTCCAATTTGGGGGTTTAATTTTGGGGCGTGACAGAAGTTTCGCAGCATTAGCATCAAAACAGTAATATTTAGTTTCTAAAATAAGTACTAATAAATAAAGCCCACCCCAAACCACAAAGAATCATTTTTTGTATCTACTAGGTACGATAATACACTATTAAAAAAGGGAGGGTCTATTTTCACTACAATTTTTACTTATCTGATACTTTACTATTTATTGCATCAATAAAACACGTATTTGGACAAAATTACCCTTAATTATTTGCTTTTGTTAAGTTATCTAACAATGTTACTTACATAATTTTCTAAGTAAAAAAAAGATATTTGGTTACCGTCCACATAAACAACATAATTATTTATTTTTTTTATTTTTCCTAAATGTTATATCCATAAAATTCGTGGCTAGAGTCACGTTACATAATAAAAAACTAATATAAAAAAATATTTTTTTATCAACCGAATATTAAGAAAACGTGGGATCATTATTTACTGAAATAAAAAAAATAAGAATTAGATGAATTACACGTTATAATTGTAAAAAAAATATCCAATAGTAAAATCATATTTTGATACCATATAGTAAAGCTTTGTACATTTTGCCTACCATAACAATTGATTCTAAATATTAACTATGAATAGATTAACCAATAATCAATTCAATATCAACCATATTATTATTATTGAATTCATGTTAATACAAAATAATGTTTAAATCAAATTAATATTTTATTATATTAATGAAGTATCACATAATCCCTTCGTTTTTAAATAATTTTCTTCTTTTTCTTCTTTTTTTCTGTTTTAAAATAATTGTCTTTTTTCATAACTTTCCTTTTAAAAAACACTTTTACCACTTTACCCTTACTTTTTCTACCTACTTCAATTATAACCACATACATAAGGGCATTAAAGAAAAAAAATCACACATTACACCAATATTTACAATACAATCAATTATTTTTTCTTAATGGTATGTCTAGTCAAAAGTGACAATAATTTAGAAACAAAGGGAGTATAATTTATAAATAACAAATATATTGTTCAACTTCAAATAACAAGTAATTAATTAATAAGCAATTTTGTCAAAGCCTACATAAGTTAAAAGCAATAACGTACTAATAATGTTGTAAATAAGTAAAAAATGTAGTGAAAATAGCATTTCACTAAAAAATCATTAACATGTACAACATGTGTGCAACATACGTGCAACGCGCGTGCACTTGACTTGACTAATTATTATAAACAAAAAAGCCGAACTTTACATCTTCAGTTAGGATTAGGAGATATTCGAGCAACATCATATTTCAAAAAGGGAAAAAAATAAAATAGATGAAATCTATAATTAAATTTAAAAATGAGATTGTATTTTGAGAAGGAACTAATATAGAAAATACAACACATTTTTATGGGATGTAAGAAGTATAAGATATGCGTTCTAATAATTAATTTCAAACTTACTAATTAATTTTCTCTGACTAAATAAAAATTTATATCTATTCAAAAGTTTGTCTTGTTAAACAAAAAAAACAAGTTTGGAAATAGATAATGCTATAAGAAGGGCAGTCTGTGGAAAGTGAAAACCCAGGAAATAATTAACTATTTTTGTTGAAAACATAGCCTTGGCAAACCCTAGAGTGTCAAGTAAATATTCAAGAGCATGGCCTTTGTTCCATTTAATTGATGGACGGATTTCCAAAACCTTTTCCCCCTCGTCATATGAAATTGTGGATAGTTCAAAAGCATAGACCGGATCCTTGCTTTTAGCATGCCATAATCCTGTACCACAAAATCAATAATCCTTAATTGTATGCGATCCTTTAATTTATCATTATTTCTTTCTACAGTTTGCTAGCCATATATGGAGTATATAACTACTTTCATTCAAATGACAACTTATCAAATACCTCCTTATAGCATTATCTATTTCCAAACTCGATTTTTTTGTTTAACAAGACAAACTTTTGAATAGATGTAAATTTTTATTTAGTCAGAGAAAATTAATTAGTAAGTTTGAAATTAATTATTAGAGCGCATATCTTATACTTCTTACATCCCATAAAAATGTGTTGTATTTTCTATATTAGTTTCTTCTCAAAATACAATCTCATTTTTAAATTTAATTATAGATTTCATCTATTTTATTTTTTTTCCCTTTCTGAAATATGATGTTGCTCGAATATCCCCTAATCCTAACCGAAGACGTAAAGTTCGGCTTTTTTGTTTATAGGTTTAAATCTTAATTTGGTCGTCCTACTTTCGGCCAAAAGTCATTAAGCTCACTCTACTTTTTTTTTCCTCAATTTAATCACTCTACTTGGTTTCGATATTCAATAAGGTCACTTGAGTCATTTGTGTCCGTTATGTTGGATGTAAATCATTGAAAAGACCAAAATACCTTTATTAAGTTGAATGGTTTTACTCTCAATGTTAAAAGTTGAGGGTTCAAACTAAAAAATAAATCTCTCACTGTGACATCAATAAGCCCCAAACAGTGTTGGCATCTCCATTCTCACGTCCAGAAAAAAAAACCAAGTGATGCCCAAGCTCTCTCTCTCTCTCACCCTTCACCCATCTTCATCTCTTTGCTCCATCCTGTTCTCACACCGCCCCAAACCCGGCGAATCTCCAATGCTGACCCCTTTCTGAATCCCCACAATCCAGCTCATTCTCTAAATACCCAAACCCCAGTGACCTTCATCTTCTCCGAATCATCCCAGCGGTCGAGCGGACCCAATCTCTCTTCCTCGGTTCGCCTCATTCTCGCGAGTTTTCTCAGTGCGTTCTCCATCATCGCTTTGCCATCTAGTTCGGTCGCTGCAACCCAATTCGTTCCCCTTCCAGTTATTCTTCAATGTTTGCCCCGGCTAAGCAACAAGCCCCACCAAGGTCTCCGATTAAGGCTTGAAGGCATTGTTTGCCAGAAAATCACATAAGTCCAGCTCTCTCTCGCGCCTTCGATTAAGGCTTAAAGGCGTTGTTGGAGGCTTTCTTGACTGAAAGGTTGGGATTGAATTAGGGTTTTGGTAGGGTCGGTTGAGGTTGAAGCAGAGGATGAAGATGGAGGAACCGGGGTAGGAGTCGAAGTTAGGTTAGCCCAAAACGACGACGTCATGCCGAAGCTCATGAATGCTTCCATCATTGACGTGTTTTCATCCGCCGACCAGAGATTCATCGTTGGTGGTAGCCTGTAATCCGTCATTCCATAAATTGGGTATCAGATCAGCAGGTGAGAAGGAGGCAGTGGATGGAAGTGTTTTCCGGTGGGGGAAAAAATTAACACGTGGGTCAGTGAGGTGCAGACACTAAAGTGAGATTTTTAGAGAGAGAAAGTGTTAGAGAGAGAGAGGGGGAGGAGGCGGCTGGTGGGGAGAGAGGGGATAGGTGAGGGGAGGGGTGGGGTGGATGATAAGAGGGCAGAGATAAATTTGGATGAAATTTGGAGTTCATTTGCGCTGAATTTTAGCGGGTTGGGGTGAGTGAGTTGGACAGAGCAGACGGGTTCCATGAAGGCTATTCGATTTAATCGGGGAGTTTAATTGTCTTATAACTAGAAGAGTATTTTTGGATTTTCAGAATTTTTTTAAGGTTTCCAAGAAAATAATTGGATGGAGTGATGAACTTGATATTTATGTCCAAGTAGAGTGATTAAATTGAAGAAAAAAAAAAGTAGAGTGAGCTTAATGACTTTTGGCTAAAAGTAGGGTGACCAAATTGAGATTTAAACCTTGTTTATAATAATTAGTCAAGTCAAGTGCACGCACGTTGCACGTATGTTGCACACATGTTGCACGCGTTGTTAATGATTTTTTAGTGAAATGTTATTTCCACTACATTTTTTACTTATTTACTACATTATTAGTACATTATTGCTTTTAACTTATGTAGGCTTAGAAGTATAATCCCAGTCTAGACTTGGCTCGCCTCAATGCTATATAGCATCCGTTCCTGGTACACGCGTTGAGGATCACTTTTTCGCATACTGTTTAGGGTGGTATATAATCCCTCATTTATTCTCCAACTTTCTGTTTTTCCTTCGGTGAGAATATATTTGGAAAAGAAACTTACATTAATGGAAACTTTGGAAAGCTCACTTGAAAGCCTTAATCGATCAGCTCTTTCTGATGTTTTATATATACATAATATCCAACTCTCCCTCCCCCTATAACTTCAAAGGTACCAGCCATTGCCTGCTTAAAAGGTATCTAATAAACACTCGTTTGCTTCTTCTCGCGAACAACTCAAAATAAATGCCTTTTCAGGTTAATTTCTTTCTTTTCTTTGCGCCCTTCTCAAATGATAATGTTCCATTACGCTTGACTGAAAATGGTAACATGAAAGCGACTATTTTTCTACGGGTTATGATCAATATAATCCTTCTTACCTACTTAATTTGTTGATGGTAGAGAGAAATCAGTCCAAATGAGGTAATGCAACATAGACATTGTTGAACACACAATATCCGCCACCCTTAAAGACTTGTCGCATTTTATTTAGTAAAGACTTGAAATTTGAGGACTACAAAGGAGTAGCACTTGTTCAAGACTAGACTTGGACTCGTTATCTGCAGATAGTGACACCTTCCTAACTTTCCATTTTTTAAATAGAAGTATAATCCAAGTCTAGACTTGGCTCGCCTCAATGCTATATAGCATCCGTTCCTGGCACACGCGTTGAGGATCACTTTTTCGCATACTGTTTTGGGTGGTATATAATCAGCTGAAATCTTTTTATGATCCTCCCAAAGAAAGAAAATGCATCAAAAGTTTCATTGTAAACATATATCTACTTCTAAAGATCCTTTTGAGTAGAAAATTATCGAGCACAAGAACTTCAAGTCACTTCAGTATAGATCCTTTTGACTCTTGAGCAGTGCCGATCACTTGATTTTTGGTGCAAACAGAACAAACATTGATAATTGTTGGGTTTGGCACTCAAAATAGAAATTTAAATTCACTTGTTGATTTCATTAGCTTCCTAAAAAAAATAGTTTTACTCATTCGTTCCTCCCTTGAATTAAACTATAAATATTTCTTCTATAAAAAATTAGACTATTTTTTGGGAACAGACCAAAGAATAAAGTGAGACTAAATATTTTTTTGGGCCGGTGGGAACAGCACACAACCTTTGGAAGATCTTGTTTGGTACAAAAGGAGATGAAGATTTTGGTCTATGGAAAGTTGATACTAGGTACAGGGCAGGCATCCACAACTGTTTATTTGCTCAGAATCAGATTACTTCTCCTGAGAGAGAGAGAGAGAGAGAGAGAGAGAGAGAGGTAACACTAATTCAAAATTGAAGTTTACTTCTTCAGTTAAGACAAAGGGATATACTTTTTGAACAACATCATATTCGAAAAGGAAAAAAAATGAAGTTTACTTCTTCAGTTAAGACAAAGGGATATACTTTTTGAACAACATCAATTTTTTTTGTTTAATAAGACCAACTTTCGAATGGATAGAGAACATATTTTTATTTAGTTAGACAAAATTAAATAATAACTACTTGAAATTAACTATTAGAACGCATATCTTATACTTCTTACATCCCATAAAAAAGTGTTGTATTTTATATTTTATTATCTTTTAAAAATACAATCTCAATTTTCAATTTAAGTTATAGATTTCATCTATTTTATTTTTTTCCCTTTCTGAAATATGATGTTGCTCGAATATCCCCTAATCCTAACTGAAGATGTAAAGTTCTGCTTTTTTGTTTATAATAATTAGTCAAGTCAAGTGCACGCACGTTGCACGTATGTTGCACACATGTTGCACGTGTTGTCAAGGGCGGATGCACGTTGTAGTATTAGGTTGCAAGTGAATCCAATTTCTAATTTTATATTTTTATTTTCACCTTGTAAAACGACGTTGTTTTACAAGGTGACCCATTGACTTCGATGAACCCCAATTCCTTAACGTAAGTGGCTAATTAAATAAAAAAGAAAGAGGGACTAAGACGGAAGGACTGAGGGAGTTCTACCGCTACCAGTGTTATACGGGGGGAGAGAGAGAGGAAGAGGACTAAGAGACGATGATGTAGAACGGGGTAGAACGGGCAAGGAGAAACAAGTTCGCTAACGTGCGAACGGACGGATGATTGATTTTGTACAATCGAACGAATCGAACGAGAGAAATAACTCACACACGAAAGTCAAGAAACAGAACTGAATTATATTAGTCCCAAAACCTTAATGTCGACTCCTTTATATAGGGAGGTGAAAGAAACCTATGCTATAAGGAAAAGATAAATCCTAAACCAAAGCTAATACGGAAAAGTAATTATCCTAAAAAACTATCCTAAAATAACTAGGAGTTGTTTGCTGAAAAACTATCCTAAAATAACTAGGAGCTGTTTGCTGCTTCTGCTTGTGTTCTGCATCATTCCCTTCCACTTGTGTGACAACTCGACTCTGAGTTGTTGTGCGGATAGTAGAGGTAAAGATCGGCTACATTGAG
Organism: Codonopsis lanceolata; assembly: GCA_013146195.2. Lineage (NCBI taxonomy): Eukaryota > Viridiplantae > Streptophyta > Magnoliopsida > Asterales > Campanulaceae > Codonopsis > Codonopsis lanceolata. The sequence continues at coordinate 134,946,982 of CM028378.1, read as the reverse complement.
CGTATTGGAAATACTCATGTGCGTGGATAAGTCTAAGACATAGGCATTATCATTAATCTTCTTGATAATATTGAATGGACCAATCTTACGCGGATCAAGCTTATTTTCCTTCCACTTGCGTTCCTTGCGTAAATAAACCATGTGAATCACCCACTTGAAAGACCTTATAATCGGCGATGTTTGTCCGCATTTTCCTTGTACTTGGTAGTAGACTCCTCCAATTTTTTTTGACCATAGTAATGGTGTCAACATCTTTGGTGGCGGCAGTGCGGCGATCGACACTGTTTGACATGTGTAGAAGAAGTCGGATTAGATCAGCAGGTTAGGGGTGAGCTTGAGTGCAGGGTTGGTCCATTTTTTGGAAAAAATAGAAAAGGAACAGACCAATAGTCGGTTCTCAAAAAATTAGAGCAGGAACCAACCCAATAGGTGTGGGAACCAATACGTTGGTCGGTCGAGAACCAATCGAAGACGCGTGTCGAACCGGGACCAAACCAATACTATGATTTCTTTACTTTTTAACTGTTTAATACAAATATATATATATATATATATATATATATATATATATATATATATATATATATATATATATATTTAATAGATATAAAAATGAAATACAACACATGAACACACAGGTCTCAGAGCATTGAAAATAACAAAAACCAGGAGCACTGGGCAATGGACAGGAACAAATAACACATAGAGCATTGAACAAATACTATTTATTTTATAAAATGTTTAAGATGGATGAAATAGACTATACTGAATAACTTAAGGACCTTTTACAAAGGCTTAAACCCTCAATCATCCAATCCACTGAAGCCAGGAGCACTGGGCAGGAATTGAGGAACCTTGAGGTCATTGACCACCCATAGAGTTGTGTGTGTGAGAGAGAGAGAAGAGGGTTCGGTGCACTGTCGTCATTTGTCGAAGGGCTGGCCGGTGATGATTGATTATTTGATTTACAACCCGATGGCGGTCTGTGGCGAATGGCGGATCGAGATTCTCGAGAGGCGAGAGTCGAGAGGCGAAAGAGAGAGAGAGATGCGAGTCGGAGGCTGTGGCCGAGCGTCGGAAGGGAGGCGATTGAAGGTTGAGTCTTCAATCTTCGATTGAGTCTTCAGACTCTTCACTCTTCACTCTTCGATTCATCGATTGGGATAGAATTTGAGGGGAGGAAGAGGAAGGCAGGAAGCTGCTCTGCTGGCTGCTGCATAAGTGATTAAGGGCATACACAATTATACATTAATGTATCAAACAAAAAAAGTATTTATATTTTCCAAACTAGGGTTTTATTTTGTAGGTAAAAAAAGCATTAATATATATATTGGTCCGGTCCGGTTCCAGAACCAAATTTAAAAACATAAAACCGGGACCAGACCAATTATTCGGTTCTTACAAAATTATGGACCAAGACCAAACCAAAAAATTGGTTTGGTCCAATTTTCATTGGTTTGGTCCGGTTCTTTGGTCTGGTCCGATTTTTTAAAAAAACTTGCTCGGCCTATCAACGGTAATAGAGGAACCTTAGATAGACGATCGAAAAAGGCGACATGCCGTGGAACTATGTTGTCTGTTGTTGTATGCAAATGCAGCGAGCCAATGCCAAGTCCCACTATTTTTGTTTCTCGACGCAAAGACACCTTAGTAAATTTCCCAAAGTTCTATTGACAACTTCAGTCTGACCATCGGTTTGAGGGTGAGCCGAGCTACTGAATTTCAGTTCGGTTCCAAATCGTTTCCAGAGTGTAGACAAAAATATAACCAAAAATTTAGGATCTCGATCAGAAGTGATAGTTCAAGGAATACCATGAAGACGAACGATCTCTTGAAAGAACAACTTAGCTACATGTGGTGCATTACATGTGTTTTTACACGGAATAAAATGTGTCATTTTTGAAAAACGGTCCACCACAACATAGATAGAATCAGATCCTCTTTGTGTTCTTGGTAACCCAAAACGAAGTCCATGGATAAGTCTTCCCAAGGTTGCGCCAGAATAGGTAAAGGCGTATATAACCCAGTGTTTTGACTTTGTCCTTTCTACCTTTGACAAATAGCACATTTTTGAACCAGTCGTCCTGCGTCTCTCTTCATTTGTGGCCAGAAATAACGTTCCTCGAGCCTGTTAATTGTTTTGTCCCGACCCAAATGGCCACTAAGTCCTCCGGCGTGTAACTCGCGGACAAGCTTTTCGCGAAGTGAAGTGCGTGGGATACATAGACGAGTTCCTTTAAAAAGGTAGCCATCGTGTACTAAGAAATCTCCCATAGGTTGATTGGCAAGGTGTTTAGCCCACAAAGTTCCAAAATCTGCATCATCTGTGTATAGTTCAGGGAGGAAATCAAAGCCAATAACTTCATTACTTGTAGTGACAAGAAGTGATGCTCGTCGACTTAAGGCGTCTGCCACCTTATTAGTTTTTCCTGACTGATGTTGAATCACGTAGTTGAACTGTCCAAAATAGGCCGCCCATCGAACATGCATTTTTTTTTTTGAGATTTCGTTGGGTTTTGAAGTGTATAAGTGACTCATGATCAGAATACAAGATGAATTCTTTAGGTAATAAGTAGTGTTCCCAAGTCTTGAATGCTCGAAAGACTGCATAGAGCTCTTGTTCATACGTGGACCATCCTTGTCAAGCCTCATTTAGCTTCTCACTAAAGTACGCTATCAGTCGAATTTCTTGTGATAATACACCCCCAATTCCCATGCCACAAGCATCACATTCAACTGTGAACAATTTATCAAAATCTGGTAAAGCAAAAACTGGTGCCGAAGTGAGTTTACTTTTAATCTCCTCGAAACTCCTAGCAGTAGATGGAGTCCACTCAAATGGTCTGGATTTCTTCAGGCGATCCGTAATAGGAGACATAATACTACTAAAATTTCGAATAAATCGTCTATAAAAAGTAGCGAGACCATGAAAGCTTCGTACCTCGGAAATAGTTGTAGGAGTGGGCCAATCAACAATCGCCTTAATTTTCTGTTCGTCGACGTGTATGACCTCTTTGCTGATGACGTAGCCTAGAAATAACACCTTAAAATTGCATACCATAAAATTGCATTTCGTCTGGTTAATATATAGTTCACTTGACTGAAGCACCTCTAACACCTGTCTCAAATGCCCCTTGTGTTCCTCTACACTTTTACTATAAATAAGAATGTCATCGAAATATACCACTACAAACTTATTTAGAAATGGTTTCAGAATATGGTTCATCATTCTCATAAACGTGCTACGTGCATTTGACAAGCCAAATGGCATTACCAACCACTCGTATAAACCTTCTTTGGTCTTGAAAGCAGTCTTCCACTCGTCGCCCGGTCGGATGCGAATTTGATGGTACCCACTTGTTAAATCAATTTTGGAGTAGATGATAGAGCCTGAGAGTTGGTCTAGCATATCTTCTAGTCGAGGGATAGGGAATCTATACTGGATAGTAATTCTGTTTATGGCTCTACTGTCTATACACATTCTCCATGATTTGTCTTTTTTTGGTACTAACAAGGCAGGGACTGCACAAGGACTTAGGCTTTCTTGAACGTGACCCATCTTTAGTAGAGCTTCTACCTTCTTTTGCAAAATTCGAGCTTCTTCAGGATTCAGTCGATAATGTGGTAGATTTGGTAGACGCGATCCAGGAATAAAATCAATTTGATGTTGTATATCACGCAGAGGAGGAGGTTTATTGGGCTCGGATGTGACCTGTGGAAACTCCTCTAAAAGTTGTTTGACGACTTCAGGAACCTCCACTGTACCATAATCAAGTTTGATCACTAAAGCATATACTCCTCCATTTTGTTTGATGTCAGACATAAAAGTTCCACAAGAATCTGCAAGGGTGAGATAGGCTTGCCCTTCCACTTTAGATTTGTGCCCTTCCAATTTAGAACCCGGTGGTTTCTTTGCCCGAGGGGTGCTACAATAATTCTTTTGTCCTTCCATTGGAACATGTAGATGTTGTCTCGCCCCTTATGAATGACGTCGACATCGAATTGCCATGGACGACCCAATAGAATGTGACACGCATCCATTTCTACGACGTCACAAAGAATATTGTCAGAATAAAATTTTCCCATAGTTAACGGTACCTTGCAGACTCGTGTAACTTGAAGCTTCGGCCCCTTTTGAATCCATCCAATTTGATATGGAGTCGGGTGTGGCTCTGTTGACAATTGAAGCTGATTAACTAATTCCTGTGAGATCAAATTCTCACAGCTGCAACTATCTATTATCAAACTACAAACTGTTCCCCTCACTCGACACTTGGCCTGAAATATGCGTCGTCGCTGACTCGAATCTTCATGCTTGGGTGAACAAAAAGTGCGTTGCACAACACAAGTCAAATCATCAAACTCTTCTCCACAAATGTCGTCTGCGTCATATTCTTGTTCTTCATTACCTACGACATCATCATCTTCGTTTATGGTGTCAACTACATGTACTGGTTTGCGCTGTGGGCATTCATTAGATCTATGACCAGGTTGTTGACATCGGAAGCACTTGCTGGGGTTTGGACGTGCGTAAGGATTATTAGTGTTTGTGCGAACTGGTGGCTTTACTTGCGCTTGGGTTTGCTGAATTTCCCTAGTAGTGGGTGTGTTAGCAGTTGGTTGGGCAGCTTCATTTGTTCGCAGCTGGTCACCCAAGTTGGCACGCTGAAAAGGTTGAGTGCGATGGGGTTATGGAGTAAATCTGGTCTCGGCACGAGTTGCCATCTCCGTGCATCATCGGCGACAATATTGCTTGGACTCCCGTCTTGTCTTGTATCTCTTGTTTCCCTCGTACATACCGTGCTACCTGTAAATCATCGTCTTCTTTGATGCCGCAACGGGATGTGAGCCTAAAAAATTCTTCCGTATAGACTGCTAAAGTGCGGTTGCCTTGTTGACAATCAAGAAGCTGACGGTAGAGATTTTGGGTAAAATCTCGAGGCAAAAACCGTTGCTGCAATAATTCTTTCATTAGAGGCCGATCTGAATCGAAGGAAGTCGTTGTTGATAAGCTCTTCACGTAATCTACGCCACCATGCTCCGGCACCACCTTTTAATTTATAAGCGACTATAGCCACCTTCCGTTCTTCGCTTACAGCCATAATCTCAAAGAACCTCTCGACTTCATTGATCCAATCGAGAAAGGACTCAATCTCAAGCTTAAAGTTGAAGGTGAGAATCTACTTTTAATCATGTAGCCATCGAAATCCTCACGCCTGTCGATAGGCTTGGAGTAAAGGTGGGGTGGGGCCACGGCTGTGTCTACTACGCCGGCTTGTTGTGCACCTCCGCCACCATTCTAAGAGCGGCCAAGACCTCACAGCAGTGCGTATCTCTTGTCTTGCATCTTCAAGGCCAATAGCAGCGTTGTTCAGTCTCGGGCTTGAGCTTCAGCCATTGTGGCTCTGATACCAACTGATGTACAACGGGCAAGGAGAAGCAAGTTCGCTAACGTGCGAACGGACGGATGATTGATTTCATACAATTGAACGAGAGAAATAACTCACACACGAAAGTCAAGAAATAGAACTGAATTATATTATTCCCAAAACCTTAATGTCGACTCCTTTATATAGGGAGGTGAAAGAAACTTATGCTATAAGGAAAAAGATAAATCCTAAACCAAAGCTAATACAGAAAAGTAATTATCCTAAAAAACTATCCTAAAATAACTAGGAGTTGTTTGCTGAAAAACTATCCTAAAATAACTAGGAGTTGTTTGTACGCTTGTGTTCGCATCGACGAGAGTCTCGAGATCTTCTGCGTGTCGTGCGCGTCTCGTCTACACCTATTGCTACTTGCTAGAGGGCTGCCGGACTGAGAGAGTGGGAAGGAAAGTCGAAAGTGGGAAAGGGAAAATGGGAGACCGTGTGACTGAGAGCCCGAGGAAAGCTTTTTATTCTCTTCATTTTCTATGTGATCTTTGACTTCACAGAACAAACTAAAAGGCATGTTTATCTTTTAGTTTTTTTATGTTTGTTTCTCTTTTTTTAAATAGTATTTATAAAAATTGTTGATTTAAAACTTTGAATCATTGAATGTTTCATGTTTGAAATTAGGGCTTTTTTATTTGGTTGGTTGAAAACTTAAAATTAATTTACTTGGTGCCTTGTTGGGTACTTGGTTTGTGTTTGTCAGTGAGTCACTTTCTTGAATTTTGAGTTGTTGATGTTATATTCAAAATTAAGGTTTTTTTTATTTACATATTTACTTGGGTACAAATTGTGAATTTGTTGTTTGAGGATTTGTTTGGTTTAATGGTTTTTAAGCTATTGTTACATGTTTAGTTGTTTAAATTGTAATATGTAGTTGTGTGTGTCTGTGTGCTATTTTTAATTTAAGATTTTTGTTTCTTCAACATGGTTAGAGGTTTTTTTTACTATTGATTGAATATGGAGAAATTTTTTAAACGAAAATTACCAATTGTGTGAAAACGCGTTGGGGATAATTATAATTTCTATGGTTTTTATGTAGTAGTTATAATTGTGAACCCACTTTAGAATTTTTATGGATTCGCCACTGCGTGTTGTTAATGATTTTTTAGTGAAATGTTATTTCCACTACATTTTTTACTTATTTACCACATTATTAGTACGTTATTGCTTTTAACTTATGTAGGCTTGGACAAAATTGCTTATTAATTAATTACTTGTTATTTGAAGTTGAGCAATATATTTGTTATTTCTAAATTATACTCCCTTTGTTTCTAAATTATTGTCACTTTTGACCAGACACACCGTTAAGAAAAAATAATTGATTGTATTGTAAATATTGGTGTAATGTGTGATTTTTTTTTCTTTAATGCCCTTATGTATGTGGTTATAATTGAAGTAGGTAGAAAAAGTAAGGGTAAAGTAGTAAAAATGTTTTTTTAAAGGAAAGTTATGAAAAAAGACAATTATTTTAGAACAGAAAAAAAAAGAAAAAGAAGAAAATTATTTAAAAACGAAGGGATTATGTGATACTTCATTAATATAATAAAATATTAATTTGATTTAAACATTATTTTGTATTAACATGAATTCAATAATAATAATAATATGGTTGGTATTGAATTGATTATTGGTTAATCTATTCATAGTTAAGATTTAGAATCAATTGTTATGGTAGGCAAAATGTACAAAGCTTTACTATATGATATCAAAATATGATTTTACAATTATAACGTGAAATTCATCTGATTCTTATTTTTTTTTATTTCAGTAAATAATGATCCCACGTTTTCTTAATATTCGGTTGATAAAAAAATATTTTTTTTGATATTAGTTTTTTATTATGTAACGTGACTCTAGCCACGAATTTTATGGATATAACATTTAGGAAAAATAAAAAAATAAATAATTATGTTGTTTATGTGGACGGTAACCAAATATCATGTTTTTTTTTTACTTAGAAAATTATGTAAGTAACATTGTTAGATAACTTAACAAAAGCAAATAATTAAGGGGTAATTTTGTCCAAATATGTGTTTTATTGATGCAATAAATAGTAAAGTATCAGATAAGTAAAAATTGTAGTGAAAATAGACCCTCCCTTTTTTAATAGTGTATTATCGTACCTAGTAGGAGGATAAATAGAATTAAAGCTTTCAAAATCTAATAATTAAATAAATTTCATTCATTATATTTATTTTTTTATACAAACTTAAAAAAAAATTGAAATCTCATTTTCAAATTAAGTGACCTTACTTCAAAAAATATAAATATTCATAATATGGTTAATTTGAAGATAACTGATTAATAGTACATTTTCTATTTATTTTTAAAAAGATATATATTCATATTAAGAAATAAAATAATCAAAGATAATATACTTACTTTAATATTAATATGTATCTATGGGTTTCTGTACATTTCTTAACATATGATGATCTATTCAAAAATTTCTGCAAGGAAAGGATAGTGAAAATCCTAACAACAATTATTTAGTTAACTGATTAGTGGTTTGCTAGGTATCAATATGTTCATTTTAAGGCTAGTTGTAATAGTCAAAATATTCAATGAAATAAACTGTAAACTTTAGCTAACTTCTCCAACAAATACTGTATTTTTCATTTTTTCCGTCATCATCTTGAAAGTATAACTTCTTTTCATAACTCATTTCTTTTTAATTTGTTCACTGATAATCACTAAACACGTCAATGATTTCCTAAGTATCTCTATACGCACTAACAAATTTGTTATTATAGTTAAATAAATACATATAACTTTAGTAATATATTCAACAATTTCATCATAACAATTTTGAAATATATTGAAAACATATTCTCAAGATGTAAGGTTAATATATATACTTATTACTCACTCTCACAATTGTTGTAGTTTCTAAGAAAAAATAATTCATCTTTTATCTATTTCTCAAACTTCTTCTCTCTCTTTCCCACAACTCTACAATTTATGTAATATATTAGATATGGTAATAAGCCATACAAAGGGAACAGAAGAATGTGTAAATATTATTAGTAGTGGTTAATTTGAAGACAACACACTTACTTCAACGTTAATATATATATATATATATATATATCCATATATTACAAAATGAAATAACTATAGACAATATACTTACTTTAACGTTTTCTATACATTTCTCAACATTTGAGGGTTTATTCGAAAATTCCAATATTTAAAGGATAGTGAAAATCTTAATTAATTGATTGGAGGGATTTGTTAGGTACCAATATGTTAGTCTTTAGAGTTACTTGTAGCATTCAAATATTAAAGGAAGAAAACTGTAAATTTTTGTTTTCTTCTCTGACAAAATGCACATATTCATAAAATGTGTTTTCCATTGTTTTCTTCATTATCTTAAACAATAGCTCTTTTAAAAATAAAAATAAAAAAAACCTATTTCGCTTGGTTTGTTCATTGATAATTAGTAAACTCGCCACCGATTTGTTTAAAATCTCGAGACTCACCAACAAATCTATTACAGTAGTTTAAAAAATTCATACACCTCTAGTAATGTCTACCTAAATTTCACCAGAACAAATTTTAAGTATTTTAGAAACATTACTTCAAAATCTATGGTTGATTACCTAAAAAATTTCTTGTTATTTTTAAAACAAGATTTAAGGTTGATTATCTTTATTGTAGCCTATACACTAATTTGTACGTAAGAAAACACTCATACTTTTATATAGAAATATAAATATGGTCATAACAAAAGTTATTTAGTTAACTGAATAGAGATTTGTTAGTAAGATCTATAACTTAGGGACCAATATGATAGTTTTTTAAGGTTGTTTGTCGTAGTCAAAATTTTACCGTAGCAAATGTTAAACAAATTTAAAAAGGTAAATCATATTATTTTTTCTCTTAACTGAGTAAGTATATTTTTGTGATATTCAAATATATTGTATGACATTTGTAATGGTAATGACACGAAGAGGGAATATGACAAAAAAAAATCAACATATGAGACAAAATGAATATAATTAAAAAAATGTATGATCTAATTTAAAGTTAGGTATAAGTTAAGGGACCAAATTCAATTTCATTCTTCAAAGAATTGATTAGCCCATACAAATTTATTTGTTTAGCAATAATTAATGGTGAATAGTTTATTAAATCTAAGGTTATTTATTTTTATACATTATTTTCTACTTATGACAAATTTTACTTGTTTAACCTTAATTCTATTGTGGATATTTATTAGGTGCATGGTTAGTTTTGTTTATACATTTTGTTTTTTTTAAACAAGATTTAAGGTTGATTATCTTTATTATTGCCTATACACTAATTTGTACGTAAGAAAACACTCACACTTATATAGAAAGAGAAATATGGTCATAACAAAAGTTATTTAGTTAACTGAATAGAGATTTGTTAATTTAAGATCTATAACTTATAAACCAATATGATAGTCTTTTAAGGTTGCTTGTCGTAGTTAAAATTTTACCGTAACAAATGTTAAACAAATTTAAAAAGGTAAATCATATTATTTTTTCTCTTAACTGAGTAAGTGTATTTTCGTGATATTCAAAAATATTGTATGACATTTGTAATGGTAATGACACGAAGAGGGAATATGACAAAAAAATAAACATATGAGACAAAATAAATATAATTAAAAAAGGTAGGATCTAATTTAAAGTTAGGTATAAGTTGAGGGACCAAATTTAATTCCATCCTTCAAAGAATTGATTAGTCCGTGCAAATTTATTTGTTTAGTAATAATTAATGGTGAATAGTTTATTAAATTTATGGCTATTTATTTTTATACATTATTTTCTACTTATGACAAATTTTACTGGTTTAACCTTAATTCTATTATGGATGTTTATTAGGTGCATGATTAGTTTTGTACATACATTAAATTGTAAGAAAGAACCTAGATTTTTATAGTAGAAAAAAATAGTAGATAATAGATAGTAGATTATTGAGGCTCTAGACCATTCTTGTCACAAAGCACAAAAGAGAGATGGTCATCCATTTTTATCAAAGAGAATGACTGGAAAGCTATATCCAACATACAACTCTCGAATCTCAGTGGAGTTCATCTGGTTTTGTTGGGCCCCAAGAGAGATGCCATCTTTCTTCTACTAGGAAGGACAATAGGACATTGAGGCTGTCAATTGGGTTGCAACTAGCAAGCGATATAGCAGCGGTTACTCAAACGAAAACATCACATGGTGATATGATGATGAGCCAGTGCGATGTATTATTTCAAACAGGATATGAAGTGCATCAAAGTGTAAGTAGCATCAGAGCTGCTGTCTGAGTAATCAAGTAATCAACACCACCAACAATATCATAATAAGGGCACACCAGTATTTGTGCACACGTTAAATGCAATTTGCCTATGTAGTTCCTCGCATGATTGTATTCTTGCTTGAGAACTACCAGCAACAAATGGGTCTGTCATTATTTCCTAACCATTAAGGCAATTCAAGGGTGGCATTCAGATCATTACTCCCAAGTCCAAATTGGATGGCTATGTATATAAATTATTGATCTTAGAAATTTTACCTCTGGTATCACATGTTGCAATTTTGTGCTCAGCTCACAGAGCGATAAGGACATTGGAAATATTAAGCCTGTTGATCGAATCACGTATCAATTTTTTTTAATGTCCTTTCACCCTTCTTTAAACCCACTGAAATATGATGTACTGCGTATCCCACAGCAGCTATTAAATTTGTATGGAGAGAGTATTTGATCGACAAAACCAACCTTAACTTGGGATTTTTGAATTCATCACCAGTCCACTACACATACAAAACAATTTCAAATTATTCTTCACTTTGGCGCCTTTTTGATACGCATAACCCACATTCGCAACTTACTAAACAATATAGAGGTTAATATATCAATGCTTTCACTGATTATGATTTGACTGTTGGAACAACTGATTGAATTGGAATGTTACAGAGAAGATAAGCGGATAAGCGTGGCCCCTGTGAGTTTTTTTTTTTTTTAATTTCCTTCTCAATTGCTGCTTTCCCTTTCTGACCAGGCAGTGTTTTGAAGCTGTGTACTTTACGTGTTCCTAAGATTGGCCAGTGGGCGCACAGTTGAGAATTGAGATTGCCAGTTATAATAACGTTCACCCTCTTCGTCTAAAAGAATTTAGCTTCCAAGTTTGCTAGCATGTTGTCTACAACTTACATTATTAGCTGATAAGTTTATAATGGATAAAATCTTCAATCCCTATTAGATTGACTATGTAGTCGAACTTTTGTTTGCCTTGTTTGGTGATACCAATCTCCCAGCGTAGAACTTCTGTATCATATTACAGAAAAGGTGCTTAAACGTTTTATATTCCATTAAATAAACCAGTTTGATTCCAAAGCAATGTTAAAGACTACTTGTGTTTGAGCGACCGAATTGAAGCATCCAAAAATGGAAGCAAGCAAGTCATCCGCAAAGAATTCGCGTGATATAGAACCATCCCAACCGTTCCACCTGTGCCAGTTGAGAAGTTTTAATTTAACCTGTTCGTCTTAGTCCATTACAAACCCTCTGAAAAAACAAACGCCCATCTCTAGGAACAATGTAATGGGTGCTCCAGATCAGCTGTTTTCAATGGAGAGGATTTTGGTTGATAGTAACAAACGAACTTAAGAACTTAGAATTCATCACCAATACAATTTGATAAATCCAAACAATAGCTAAAAGAAATCTAATGCTCCAATACACTGCCTTGGCATTGGTCCCTCGGTAGCCTGTGAACCGTGAATAGTGCATTTTTTCAGTAGTAATCCCACATAGGCAGCGTATGAAACAACGTACGCTTAATATACTCCTGCTGTTCGATATGAGGGTTGTCCCTTCGGGGACATCTGATAAAATTGGAACAATACAGAGAAGATTAGCATGGCCCCTGCGCAAGGATGACACGCACAAATCGAGAAATGGTCCAAATTTTTTTTGGACAATTTTGCCCTTCATACCCTAAATCAAATTGAGGCTAGAAATCACCTCAGTCTCCCCCTCCCTCCCTTTATGCTAAAAATTATTGCCCTTCATACCCTAATCAAATTACTACTTGTGTTTGTATGTAATTGAACATCACCAAGTGTTACTGCAGCAATCCGTTGTGATTGCCCACCGTTTTGAAGTTCCAGATTAATGTTATCATTCTTACTAAAAACTAGTTCGACTGCTGCTTTTCTGTTTTGACTGCAAACAGTTTTGAATCAATGTATTTCATTGTCCCTAACCTAACACAGACCATTGTCGGCAGCGTAAAAGCCACCGACAGGTCGAGCCAGGGATGTTGTCGTGGATGGTATAGGCTTAGTGGGTGTTGAGGGAATCAAGATCTGGGATTGGGACAATGACCGAAATAGCAAGTGAAATGAACACATTTAATCCTTACAAGAATCTTGAGTTTGCTGACAGATTTCGTATTGCAGAAAAAGTGCTGAATTGAACAGGTGTAACTTTTGTAATTCAACACAAACAGTTTTGAATCAATGTATTTCATTGTCCCTAACCTAACACAGACCATTGTCGGCAGCGTAAAAGCCACCGACAGGTCGAGCCAGGGATGTTGTCGTGGATGGTATAGGCTTAGTGGGTGTTGAGGGAATCAAGATCTGGGATTGGGACAATGACCGAAATAGCAAGTGAAATGAACACATTTAATCCTTACAAGAATCTTGAGTTTGCTGACAGATTTCGTATTGCAGAAAAAGTGCTGAATTGAACAGGTGTAACTTTTGTAATTCAACACAAACATAACTGAATTTGTGTTAAGAAAATTTATTCCTACTAACAAAGAAGCAGCGTTAAATACTTGAATTCAAACATCCAAAGAAGGGTAGCACTACTGTTCCATTGCTGTCCACTCCATCATATCTAACATTTAGAATGGAACATTGACTAATCTTTGAATCTACGCTTTATAGAGATTGAATGCTGCTTCTTTCAAGGTTAACTCTTGCCTTCCCTCTACAACTTAAGCTTGCCGAAATCAACTTTCTGGACGGAATATGAATATGCTTCATAGTTTATATCTTGTCCCAGGGAACTTAGTTTTGTAAAAGCAGTAATCAAATCCACCTGAAAAAAAGGAATCAATTCAAGCTTCTTATTAACACCTGCCACAAAAAAAGTACTAGGAAATATGCCAATTTGATTTCGCAGACACACACAAGGTGCAATTGCAGCCTACTTATCTATCAATACAACTGATAAACGACATCTAACTTAAAAATCCTTTTCAAAGTCGAACAGACTTCCAAGGAAACCATGAAGGAGGCTAGGCATCAGGTTGATCAGGGAGCAATTGGGATGACAGCTAGTCTTTCTTACTCATGAGGAGCAATATGTTTCAGTTTTCATTTTGTAATTGCTGAATGACCTATGGATAATCATTATCGGATCTTTTAAGGGAAGGACGATAGTCGATTTTTCAGTCTTTTAATGAAAGGAAATAAAGATAGTAATGACCTCATAGTCGGTCTCTGACACTGTTTCTCGGCTTCGTTGGTATTTCTCAACCCATTTACTAACTTCTGGATCCGTGGCTAATAATTCTTCGGTTGCTTCCTGATTAGGACCCAAGAATGCAGACATCACCGCTAGCTGCCCAACCAAAATAAGAAAGTAAGATACACTATGTTAATGAGCATCCCTTACAAAAAAATATCATTGAATAAGAGCAATAAGTAAAACAATTAATTATAAGTCAGTTTGCAAAAATAATACTCCTTTTCCATCCCAAAATGATAGTCCTTAATGACCTTTTAAAGTTAACTGACCACTTTCTGGATTCAGATTTCACACATTTTTATTACGTTATAGAAAATAAAAGTTATAACCTTGGTAAAGTACACAAAATACTACAAATCACGTGTATTATACTTCTGGAAAAATAAGTAAATCCACATCAAAATTTCATTTGAAAAAAATAATAAAAATTGACTATTATTACTACTGTTATTTCGGGACGGAGAAGTAGAAGAATTTTTTTATTGTAACATATTGTTAGTTTGTGACACATCATCTTTTGAATATGCTAATTGTAGGAGAAAGTTGGAGCGCCATCAAATAATATCCATAGAAGGAAAATGCAGCAGGAGGAATGCCATTAAGCATTGACCTCAAGATCTTGGAATGAGTCCGATCCCTTTGAATGTTTGGACAAGCGGGATAATGTGAAGAAAGAGAAAATGATTGAAAAGTTATTTTCCTGCGTGTGTTCGATTAACAATAGGGATATGAAAATTTTAGTTAGAACTTTCCCCTAACGCTATATCCTACCAAAAGTGATGGACATAATATTTGGGAAGTTTTTTCTACGAAAAAGTGGTTGTGGCAGTTCCAATATTCTTGTGTCACCCAAAACACATTATATACAGGAAAGTGGTTTGACTCTTTTTTTCTCTCCCTTTCCTTTACCGTACTTTCTGATATTTAGATCTGGATACTGATAAAGAAAGTGAATAAGAAACAAGCGTGATTGAGACTGACGTGCTAAATGTCTGCAAGAATTATGCATCTTGCTGTCCTAGACGTGGCTTTTGTTTACAACGATATCATTGCCCTTATTTTAACACCCTATTTCCGGATAGAGTATAAGCAACAAGCAATGCCCAACTACTACTGGCAACAAAAGCTACAAATGTTCTGAAGAGGCTTTTTGGCTCATAGTTGGGACCAGGGGTTAATGGCACACTGACACTATACTTTCTTCAAATCATGCAGATAGGATGAAAGTCCTAATCTTTGGAAAAATAGGAACACGGAAAATTTTACGAGAATCTAGCAATTTTCAGGTTGTAAGAAAGTAATGTCTTTCGTAGCCTATTTCTTGCTTCAATATTCAAGCAGCCTGAATCAAACTTATAAGAAAGTACAGGTTTCACCGTATGATCAGTGAGTGTGAGATGAGGCCACAAATTACGGCCCTAAATTCCAATTCATGTAGATGAGAAAATTACCTGGCGGGGACCAAACCCAACAGCTTTGAACTTATCTTTCATTTCTTGAACACTTGCTCTATCCCACAGGGGGACCCTCCCCTCTGGATCAGGGTCTGGAGCATCTGACCTTCCAAATTGTCTATCAAATAATCCCCACTGTAGCAAAAACCAACTTATTATGCTTTACAGGCATAAGATCGATCACAATAGTTCAACAAGGGGTAGAACCATAGAAGTAACCACTAAGACTGATATAAGGAGAATATACTTGGGAATTTTACTATCAAAACTGTAGAAATTTTTAGGTTGACGCCATCAGATCATGAATTTTTTAAAAGAGATCACAGCATGCGAAACTAACCTGCCCGCTTGAACCATATGCTGAGTATAAGAAGCCCCCTTTTTCTTCATTACCACCGCATTTTCGAACAGCAGATGCCAGAAACGTAGCTTTAACGGCACTTTGTGCTGCATCAAGTAAAGTAAGTTACGTGCTCCAATTCAAAAAACAGATTCAAAAAATAATAATAGTAGTGATTATTAATATTATTATTATGTTTCATTCTCAGTTTTCACAATAGTTGGATGAATACAAATTGCTGTTTTTGCTTCTTTGTGTGTGTGGGCGTGCGCATGTGCATAAAACTGCATGCCAAAACAGGCACCACATAATCTATCCATCAGCAGAAAACCAACCTTCGTATTTTCTATAATGAGAAGACTGGTAAAAGTAAGTAACATTGTTGTTGTAATGTTAAAACATGTTGACACTAGGATGAACCTAACCTGCTAACTGGATGAGATCTGCGTAAGAGATGGGTCCACCTTTGGAGTATGAATCTATCTCATCCTTTGCAGTCACCAACAAGCTTAAGGCAGCGGAAAGCCCTTTATTTTCTGGTCTGTTTATCTCTGAGCTTCAGGCAAGAAAGAATCCCACAAAGAAAATCAAATGTTTGACCGAAGAATTAAAATCCAAAAACACCTTTAGAGTTCAGACTATGGCAAGGACTGCAAGGTTGAAATGCCATCGTCGAAATCAATAAAATACCTGAAACGTATTGATCCATTTGGGCCCCCAGATTTTGTAGCCTACAAAAGTTAATTTGAACCGCAATATTTTTTACAATTCAAAGATTTTTTACGAAAATTGAACTGTAAGAATTTCTCTCTGACCTTATCATATGTCATGGCGTCATTAAGTGCTAAAGTTAGTATGGATGGGATGAGTTCTGGATCTTCCTGGAATAGACATGGAAATGACAAATGAATTGTGCAGATTGAAAATATTATACACTTCAACTTTAAATCGATAAAATGACATACCTTTAAAGCTGTATAAAGAGTAGACTTGATACTTGCTGTTTAAAGAAAAAAAAGAGGAAAAAAGGTCCATCAATCTTGGTACAGAGAAAGCATTTTAATAGCAGTCTCAGTTTTATATAAATGAAATAATATAAGTTTTTATTTTCTACATTTTAAATTTTTATTTTTATAGCAAAGAATTAAGTTTCCAAGCTGCATCTTAAGCAATGAGATTGTGCTGCTTGAGGAACTTACATTGAAATTCAGAACGCTGTCTGCGTTGTATCAAATCAGCAGCATTAGCTACTTCAACAAAGGAGCTCGAGCATGCCACCAGTTCCTATGGATAGATAACAACTGGCAGAAACTCATGATCACATCACTACAGTATATGAAACTAAATAAATATTACACAGGCAGTTACTCTATCCAATAGACCCGAACTCTGGCGGATATTTCAATATTTTCCATCGTTTAAAGATATGCTTTTGAATTTCCATGCAGCTGTTGACGAGTCTATGCTTCAGAGTGGCTTTGAAACCTTACTCCTACGTGAAGATCCTTTCGACGAAGCTGAGTTGGCAAGGCCAAAAGGAGCGCTCGCTATTATGCTAAATTCTTGTTTTGTAAGTAAACATATAGAACCAATTTGGTCTAAAATTGGTTGGATCAATTTTTTTTGAAATTTATACAAAACTTGGCAATGAAAATGAAGTGGCTCACAGGTGTTTCATCACTTTGAACAAAAGGACCAATACAACCAATATTCCAAATGCATAAAATTGCTTCTCCCAGCCATAACATCATGTACGAAAAACAAACGTGTTTGTGCAACTCAACCTCAATCCCAATCACTTGAGGTCAGCTACATGAATCCTTTTCGCTATTCAATTCGGTTCCAGGCAAGGTCATAACACGGGCCACTCTCATTGGTGATGCCTATGTTAGTTTTGGTCTTCCCTTATTTCTATCTCTAGATTGGTTGATCCTGATAACATCACACTTCCTAATGGGTGCACTAAGTGGTCCAAGTCTAACATGTCCATCAATATCTCAATAAACAATTTGAGTGTGAGTGTGCTCATCAATACAGTAAATTTAACAATAACTTTAACTCTTCCTTATGATAAAACCAAGACCAGTAAATCAATGAACAATTGAGCTTAAATTAATGCACATTTTGTTTGATAATGATAGACTTATTAGTTATTAGTACTTAAACAGAGTAATAGTAATGGGCATTTGCACTGAACAAAAGTGGAAGTTGTGAAAGATAAAAATGGGAAAAGGAAAGGAGTTTACCATGCCAACTGCAGCCCCAAAGCAATTAAGAAGCTCCCGTCGGTGAAAAGTATTCTCGTTGTTAATTTCAACCTCAAGTTTACAACGAATTACACCCTATCCATTCAACACAATGAGTATATCTGTCATGCTAAATTGAAATCCCGATTTCTCATTCATAGGAACATTTTGTCAGCACTGCACACACACACACACACACATTTATTGTCGTGGGAGCTAAACACACAGCACAAATATAGAAATAAAAGGTAATCAAGAAAGAAGAAGAAAAACTTACAACACGGGAGGGATATGTAGAGGACGTGGAAGACGGCAATGGAGCAAATGGAAGTAAAGAAGGGGCCGTCGATATTAATGACACTAGCCCCATTCTGTTTCTTCTTCTTCTTTCTTCTCTCTCTCTGTGTATCTCTCTGTGTATGTGTGTCTGTCTTCTTCTTGAATTTTGAAGTTGTGGTGAAGGGGAGGGAGGAGAGGTGGACTATGTGTGAAGGAGGGAAAGAGAAAGATATGAATGGGTCCTACATTCCGTGGGACCATTCTAGTTTGGAGAAAGCTGGTAAGTTCCTGATGATATTCAGTGTTATCCTATCCTACCCTCTTTATCCATATTCCATATGATATCATGGCCCGAATTGCTCCCTTTGTTATTCAAGTTTGGATCCAATAAATTATCCACCCGTTTTCTTTCTTATTCTGGCCTCTGGGTGGGTAGAAGACAGGCAGTCAGTGATGCGTATAGAATTGCTTGCACAACACGATCTGCCCAAGATAATTTGAACAGCCCCCAAGCCGCACAAACCTCTCACAACAGCCTCAAACCCGTCGCCCTATTCTCCTAAATCTGGATGTTTTTTTGCAGAACACCTAAATGTAACACCAAAATCCCTAAACGCAACACCATTTAAAATGTAAAATTACTTTGCTACCCCTCTTCACATTTAAACTATACTACCTCCTCCCTCCTCCCCCCTTCACATAATTTTGATTACGTGTCATTATTGATTCGATTTCCATTGTTAATTCGCATGATAGTGCATGTGAATTAAATTGATTTTGATTCGGTTTATTTTTTCTTTTCAATTACGAACAAAAAACCGTTGATTTGTATTTTTTTCGATTTAAACTAAAACATCCGCGGCGGATGTTTTATAAAACATCCGCTAGTTTGTATAAAAAGTGATTATCTATTAAATGTTAATATGAGCATTTAGGTCATTTTATACATTAAATGGTGTTGCATTTAGGGAATTTGGTGTTGCGTTTAGGGTCACTCTTTTCTTTGTGGAATTTCCCTTACAATAATAACCCAAAACCCAACCTTGTTATCAATTTTAAAGCACTCGAACCTACCCCAAAAACAGTCCCGAACAACTCTCTCGAATCGGTCCACTCTGCCTTAGTCTAATTTTCCAAGGACTTACAAACGGCTCACGCCTCTTGAAGATGAAAACAGGCTGCCACAAAACCGAAAATAAAGAAAAGAAAAGGAAGAATAAGATAGATCAGCTTCACCGGACGAGCTTCACTCACTTGTCGTAAAGAATACCATTTGATTAATCTCACTAGACTTTTGATCACGCCACAAAGATAGGGTGACGAGCTGGAGATCCACGTAATGGACCAGAGCTGACGTGTCGATGATTGTTGTCCACGTAATGAACTGGGATACTTACTTGGTGTATCAAAGAGTTTAGAATATCTGAGCTTTGTTCTCTCTTAACTCCGTGACTTGTACGTTTGACCGTGATCTCTTGTGACATGAAATGAAACTATTGTTAGGGTGCTGGGGGTTGTCCCAGCTAAAGCCCTCCGGTGTGAGAATCAATAGTCAGGGAGTATATGTGTGCCGGAGCTAGGTGTTCCCGTAAGCTTTCGGTGATTGTACTTTATATCTTTTGTGTTTGAATGCTTGTTATTGAATTTGAATACCTTAGATAGATCTACCCTTTTCTTGAAGGGAAAGGCGTCCTTTTATAGTAGTTGTCATTTGGAGATCATGATTAGAATATGGGTCCCAAGACATAAGGACATGTTGCTGGTCGACTGGCTGGCAACTCCTTATTAGTTGATAGTCTATATGTAGCTTTACATAGTTGGTGGTTGAGTATTTTCCAAGTTATATCTGCTCCTCTAATGTAGGGGCCTGTCGCTTGGTCGGCTTGCTGTCAACCCCTTACTGGTTTTCTTTTGCTTGCATGGACCACACGTGGCCTCCAACCAGGAACTAACTCCTGATGGTTGCTTGGTCGAATTGCTCGTATGCCGAACATGGATGTCGTTCAGCCTAGTGGTCGGTCTTGCTCGGATCTTGGTATGATCCTTGGTTGACCCGAAGATTCTTGTTTAGGGAGTAGGTAATGGCCAGTCATGGTCGGTCTTCTGCTAGATGACCTGTTGGATGAGGGGCCCCACTTATGCCGAGCTGGAAGCCACGTGTTTGCTTCACGTAGGAGGACCCAGGTCGGGTTCCTTCAATAGCCCCCGAGTTTCCAAGTGCGAGGATTTATCCTTAGCTTGGAAAGTATGGTTGGTATTTTTCACTTGGTTATCGAGCATTGTTGCTTCTTCGGTTTTCCTGAGTTTTGCTGCTCCCTCGCTTGTGGTCGTTCTCGTTGTCAACTGTTGATGCTCGATCATGCTTGCATAAGTCCTGAGTCAAGGATAAATTCAGACATGATAGTGGAATTGTATGGGGAACTAATACGCCGTTTGTATTAAATAGTGCGATTATTGAGGAGTCATAGGAAGTCATATCGTCCTACTTTTCATAATTGTAACGCCGCCAATCTTCAAAAACGTCATCGGTTTGTACCCGCATTCTGCAAGGTACTTGCCACGTGTCGCCCTGACAGTGGTTAGGTAGGATCCATGTGTTTTTTCCTCTGGGTCGACCCGATATTCTCGGGTCATATAAAAACGTAGTTTTTTGTCTTCTTCCATATGCTTCCAATCATTCTGCTGCATTTTCCCTCCCAAAAAACTGTCTTTGAAGACGAAAGTTTTCCCCTTGCTATTACCTCTACTTCTTGCTTCTTCTAGCTATTTTTCCCTCTGCAATCTAGTTTTCCAGCTTCGTTGTCTTCTTCTGGTTCCATTGTGGTCATTTTCGTTGTTTTTTGGTTTGATTTGAGTAGGTTTCTAGGTCCGTACTAGTTTTTGGTGAATCCGTCGCCGTTTCGTGTTATTCTGGCGCTAATTCTGGTGACCGTCTTTTTTCAGGTCCTCGGTTGCTTTGTTATCCCTTCATTGCCGCTTCTTACTCGCAGGTACTTGCCCTTTCTACTTGTTGCGTTTTAACTTCATAGTTTTAGGGTTTAGGGTTTAGGCTTCATGAGACATGTCCCCGACTTTACACCTGGTGTGTCCTCCTCGCCTTCAACTTCTTCCTCGGCTAGCTCTTCTACTATATCGCGGTCGGGGATGAGGACCAAACACATTAGCCCGAACCCAGTCTACGCTCGGTGTCCCCTCAGTCGGAGGGTATATTTCCAGACAGATGGGGCATGGAGGATCGTCTTACCCAGCCGAGTGATGGGACCCTTTTGGTGGAAAGGGGGTATGATATGGAGGGCTTGCCCACTCTCCTTGACGAAGAATACATGACTGAGGATCTCCCAACTAGGAATGTCATGATGGTCTGTAGAGACAAAGATAGAGACCTTAGGTACTTGTTTAACCAGTACTATAGGGAGATTGTTGCTGAAGAAGTAGTGGCCGCCAATAGAAATTTGGCGCGCGAGAAAAAGGGAGAAACCTCTTCGGCCGCTACTAGAGTCGAGGATGGTTCTGGTGGTGTCGAGGATGCACAACCAGCTTGCCGGGTACTCAAGGAATGGAGGAATAATATATGCCCGGATGATTTGCTTTCCTGGAACGACAAGTACAATCATAGTTCTAAGAAATTTCGAGGGTTCGTTCCCTACAATTCGTTTGGTTTAGATGAGCTTCGGAGTCGTTGTGATAGGGTGGGTTTCTATACCACATTTTTTGAGCTGGGTCTTCGCTTGCCCTTGACCCTTTGATCTACGACCTTCTTGAGGAGGCTGGTGCCCATCCTCTTGATATTTCTCTCAACCTGATGAGGTACCTGGTATCATTCATCGCTTGTGTCCGGGTGCTCGGTTTTGAGCCGACCTTGCCACTTTTCAAGACTTATTTCTGCGTGACTAAGTCCCTTAATCGGCTCCAATGCAAGCATCATAATAGGGGTATTAATATGTTCGCTAAACCACCTGGAAAAATTGGGCACTGGGATGAAAAGGTCTTTCTGGTTGAGTGTCGAGTAGGGTGGAACTTTCCTGTCCCTCGGAATTCGGCTTCCGAGGTTAAATCTCTTTCTCCCGCTGGGACTCTGGACGAGTATGAGGAGTCTGCCCGAGCAGCCATTGAATCTTTTCTGGGGATGCACGGGATCGAGCCTGCTCGGGTCTTCTGCTGGAGTTCGGTGAACGAGGATGAAGTTTTACTGAGGATGGTCGGGATGTCTACCAAAAAGATAAAGGGAGTCAATCTTAGGTGTGAGGTTCCTGAGTACATCCAGTATCCTGGGTGGTCGATGCATGAAAAAAATAAATTTAAAGATGACTGCCCTTGATGCAAGGATGATTTGCTCGGCTATGAAGGCTGTGAAAGTATTTGTTACTTATATTTTTTGTTGTCCTTTTTTGATTTTTCGGCCTTCTTGTCCGTAACTCTTGTTTCAGCCATGGTGCTAAATTTGGATCAAGTTTCTGGCAGGAGTACTAGGCAGACATGAGGTGCTGCCCGCCGAGCTGTGTGTAAGGACACAACTGCTGACCTAGGGAAGGCCTATGCCCTGCCCACATATACTAGGGGCTGGGTCCTCGGCCCCGCCTGCTACTGCGGCTACAGCGGCTCCTCGGAGGGCACCGTCTAAGGTTATTGCTCGGAGGCCCAAATCTTCGGCTCCTACCCCAACGAGGAAAGCTCCTGCCACCACTATCGGTCACGCCTTTGTTGAAAGTGCCCCAGCTCCCCCCACCGGTAAAAAACGATTAATCGATGAAGCACCGGTGGGTTCCGAGCGGAGCCTTGAGGACGTTTCTGCTCATTCCCATGCTTCTAAAAAACTGAAGGCCATGGCTTTGTCTTCCTTGTCCAGTGAAGAAATCGTGACTTGGCTGAAGGACGACTTCTCCTTCCCGACGACTTGTGCCGCTGGAATCCAACTCGAGCAAATCATCGGGGAAGTCCCTACTCTACAGAATATAGATGTGACCCAACGTGATGGTCCTACTACCCTGGCCGGGCAAGGAATAGTTATCCGAGCCCAAGTGAGGGACTTGATTGGGGTTGCTAACTCTTTACATGCAAATGAAGCAATGGGTCGAGTAAGGCTTTGCGTGAACGAGGTAAATGTTTCCCCCTGTACTACTATTTCTTTGACATAAAATCCATCTTCTCATACTTTCTTTTGTTTGTTTTTGCAGTTATGCTCCTTTGTCAGCTCCTTGAGCGGTCGTTCTGGATGAACAGAGGCTGAAGTAAAGAAGCTAAAATCCAAGGTTCAAGCCGACCAGGACGAGATCTTGGTCCTTAAGGCTTGTTTGGCGTCTCTGGAAAGCGATCAAGCCAAAAAGATGGCCGAGCTGGAGGAATCTTCAGCTAAAATAGTTGCTCTGGCCAAGGAAAAGGAGCATGTCGAGCTCTGAGCTGGGGAATCCGAGCAAAAGGCTGGCTAGGCCGAGCAGGCGAGGTCCCTGGTTGAGAAGGAGCTGACTGAGTCCTCAGCGAGAGTTAATGAGCTGGAGAGATGGGTCGCGGAGGTGACGGCCTTGACTTTCGAACATTTTAAAGAGACTGAGGAATTCACCAACGAGGTCCTCCCCTACTACAAACGAGGTATCCGTCATGGACTCGCACTGGGGACCATAGTTGACTAGGGTAGCAATGAGTTCGCGGGAGAGGCTGTGAGGGAGGGACATGAGATGGTCCCTTTTGATGAGGGCAAACTCGAGATGATTAGGAAGAAGGATAACAAAGTTGGTTTTGAAGAATGGGTTCCCCCTACTCCTTGGTCACAAGATGCCCTCTTCCTGATCAACGCTGTTCGTAATGGTGAAGAGGTGGAATTTGACGCGGAGCTCAAGCTGAGACAATTTATGGGCGAACAGTCCAACCGCGATCAATTTGTCGATGACTCTTTTGCTGTCGAACGGCGTGGTCTGCCCTCCCCACCTCGTGATGCCGAGGTCGTCGACCTTCCTCGTGTCTGAATGGTTGTAATCCTTGCTGCGCCGAGCTAATTGGGTGTGTGTTCCCATAACATTAAAACAATGTGTATTATGTTTAAGTGTAATTAACAATTTCTTTTTTTAGTCTTGTTTTTGATATAGCAATGTATGTTCTATTTTCGTTTTTCATACTTGTTGTTGTTTTTTTTTTTTGCTTTTTGATTTTCCTCGTGTAGCGAGGATATTACCCTTGGTCCCACCTCCGTGCAAGGATGAGAATGAGCACTTTGGGCTTATTTGTTTATTGCGACCTTCCCTGTGTACCCTCTCTTTGATCCCATCTCTGTACGAGGATGGGAATGAGCACTTTAGGCTCATTTGTTTATTGCGACCTTCCCCGTGTACCGAGGATGAAGCCCTTGATCCCACCTTCGTGCGAGGATGGGAATGAGCAATGAATGAACGCTTACATTTTGAAAAGATAGAACATTTGTTCATTGAATACTTGAGATTTTGCAGAGGTTACATCACTGGTAGTATGTTTTAAGGTGGTCGGCATGCCAAGGGTTTCCTAATGGGGTGCCATCAAACTCTGCTAGTCGGTATGTTCCCTCTTTAACAATGTTAGTGATTTTGAATGGGCCTTCCCAATTCGGAGAGAGCTTGTTTCTTCCAAACTTTCTGCCCGTCGCCTCTTTCTTCCTTAGGACCCAATCGCCAACTGAGAAAGTTCTCGGTCTAACTTTCTTGTCATGGTAGATCTTGGTAAGTTTCTTGTAGTTGATCATTCTGAGGCGGGCTTCAAGTCGTCGTTCTTCTAGGTTGTCGAGATCAAACTGCCTGGAAGAGTCGTTTTGTTCTTGATCGAAAAAGGTGACCCGTGTTGTTAGAAGGGTTAGTTCGATTGGTGCCATGGCCTCGGACTCATAAGTAAGTGCAAACGGGGTTTCACCAGTGGATCCTCGAACTGAGGTTCTGATTCCCCATAGGACAATCAACAACTGTTCCAGCCAGCTTCCTTTTTTATCGTTTAAGTTTCTTTTTAGGGCATACATGATCTTTTTGTTTCATGCATCTGCTTGACCATTGCCTTGTGGGTGAGATACCGAGGACATTTGGTGCTTAACATTTAGCCTTTCGCAGCTCGCTATGAATTTCTTTGAAACCTGAGTGCCATGGTCGGAGACGATCATTCGAGGAAGTTCGAAACAACAGAAGACTTGCTCGTATACGAACTTTATTGCTTGATCTTCGGTTATGCTGGTGAGCGATTTTGCTTCTGCCCATTTGGTGAAGTAATCCATCGTGACAATGACATACTCGCATCCATGTTTGGCTTTGGGGAAGAGGCCAATGAGGTCAATCCCCCACATATCGAATGGCCATGCCGCGACCACCGGCGTTTGTAGGACCGAGGGGAATCGTGGAATGTTTGCAAATCTTTGGCACTTGTCGCATTTTCTCACGTATTTCGTTGCATCCCTTCTCATGTTGGGCCAATAATACCCATGAAAGTTTATTTTGTCCGATAGTGTCCTCGCACCCGGATGTCCCCCACATTCCCCTTCATGTACCTCATAGCAAGTCCTTCACTGTTTCTGGCCTTATACATCAAATGAGAGGCTTTGTGTTGGATCTTTTGTATAGCATTCCCCCTACGACTGAGTATCTGCAAGCTCGGTTCCTGACTATTTGTGCTTCATTCTTGTCATCCGGTAAGAAGCCTTGTTCGATGTAGCCCTTTATGTCATTGATCCAGCGCCTCGAGGCCTCAGTGACCACCATAATCTCTTTCTGGTCGATGGCGGGGCATTTGAGAAACATAAGCTCGACGTCAGGAGCTACCTCCTCAGCTTCCAAGGATGCGATCTTGGAGAAGTAGTCGGCTCGAGAATTTCCTTCTCTGAGGATTTGCTCTTATTCCCAGTGTCTGAATCGTCCCAATAGTCTTTGGGCCAACTGTTGGTATTTGGCCAGTACTAGATGATTTGTTTCATATTCGCCCAACACTTGTTTAACCACTAGCTGGGAGTCGCTGTAGATCACAATGTTCTCGGCCCCCAAACTTTGTGCGAGCTCGATTCCGGCAACCAATGCTTCATACTCGGATTGATTATTCGAAGCTTTGAATTCGAATCTCAAGACCAAGTTCAGTTCTCCTGACTCTGGGATGAACAATGAAAGACCTGCCCCACTTCTATCTGTCCCTGCAGATCCATCTACGAACAAGATTCAATGTTGAAGAGGCATGGTCTTTGTCTGTTCGTCGTTTATGATCGCCTCTTTGGTCACAGGGGTGACTTCTTCGCTAATTTGTTCTTGATCGGCTTTCTGTTTTGTGAATGAAGTCTTAGCGATGAAATCCACCAGGACTTGTGCTCGGATTGTCTTCCTGGGCTCATAATTGATATCATACCCTGAGAGCTCCACCGCCATTTCAACATTCTACCCGCCATGTCTGGTTTGTGCAAAAAATTTCTTAGAGGAAAGTTGGTATACACTGTTATCGAGTGTGCCTGGAAGTAGGCATTTAACTTCTGGGCAGCGATCACTAGGGCGAGGAAAAACTTTTCGACCTCTAGATACCTCCCTTCAACTTCTGTCAGAGCATGGGAGACATAGTAGATTGGCTTTTGGATTTTATCTTCTTCTCTGATCAAAACTGCAGCGACTACTGAGTCTGATGCTGCCAAATATATGTATAACTTATCCTCGGGTATTGGGATGCTGAGGAGTGGTGGTCGACCAAGATACTCCCTGAGTTCTTCAAAAGCCTTGTGCAGTCGTCATTCCATTCAAACTTCTTGCCCCCCTCCAGTATTCTAAAGAAGGGCAAGCCTTTCTCAGCTGACTTAGATATGAAACGACTAAGGGTTGTGATCTGACCATTGAGTTGTTGGACATACTTGATCGAGGTTGGTATGTCCATAGTTGCTAAGACTTTCAGACGAGGAATTTTCCTGCGATCACCCCAAATGCACATTTGGCTGGGTTAAGTTTCATCTTATTTTTCCTCAGGTTTGCAAAGGTTTCCCTTAAGTCTTCGGCATGGTTAGAGTGCTTGGTTTTGATAACCATGTTGTCAATGTAGGCCTCCACATTCCTGCCCAACTGGTCACCGAACACTTTGTTCACCATTCTTTGGAAGGTAGCCCCCACGTTCTTGAGGCCAAAGGGCATCATAGCATAGCAATTCAATCCTCCTGTAGCCCGGAATGCAATGTGTATCTGATTGGCCAACCACATTTTGATTTGGTGGTACCCTGAATAAGCGTCAACGAAACTAAAGATCTTGTGCCCGAAAATAGAGTCAACAAGTTGGTCAATTCTGGATAGTGGGTACCAATCTTTTGGGCAGGCCTTGTTGAGATCAGTGAAGTCCACACACATTCTCCATTTCCTGCTTGCTTTCTTCACCATCACCACATTTGCGATCCAGGATGCCTACAAGACCTCCTTTATGATTTTGGCCTTTAACAACTTAGATTCCTCTTCTTTGATGGCTGCTTGCTTTTCCCCTGAGAAAATTTATGCTTTCTGCTGTATGGGGATAAAGTCTGGATCGATGCTTAATTTGTGCATAGCGACGTTCTCGCTTATGCCCTCCATGTCTTCGATTCTCCAAGAGAACACATCCAAACTTTCTTTTAATAACTTAGTGATCGATGCTCGCTCTTCCTTGGGTATTTCTCTTCCCACCCTGACCTTCTGTTCAGGGAAATCGAAGTTAATCACAATTTCATCTAGGTCCTCGTTTGGCTCGATAGTTGGGTGGTGATCGATGTCCAAGCTTTCAATTATGATTATTTTTGTGGCAACCTTGTTATTCTTGTGGTTGTGTTCGGCGCTCATGGATGTGCTGAATATATGGTCCTCGATTCCTTTCTTTTCGGGCGAGCTGGCATTCCCAGCTCGCTTTAATTGCTAGGCTTGAGTTTGCTAGGGAAAAGTAGGGATTACTTCTTCCTCCGTTTCTCGGAGCCGCTTGGTCGATCTGCTTATTTCGACCACTTCAACTTTGGCATCGTCGCTTTCTATTTACACTTCCTCTCCTTGTAGATGTACTTCAAATTGTTCGTTGGATCGTTTAAGACCATTCTTATTCTCTTTTCAATGGGGAACTTTATTCTTTGATGAGCCATTGACGCGATCATTTGGAATTTTGTTTGAGATGGGGATCCGAGTATGGCGTTGTAGGGAGAGGGTAGATCGAGTACCAAGAATTCGACCTCCTCTATTCGAGGAGTCATACTCTCTTCTCCCAGGATCACCGTGAGTGTGATCGCTCCTTTTACCGCAACCTTGTGCTCGGTGAATCCCTCCAATTGTATGCTTCTCGGCATTAGGTGGGCGTCCCCCAACTCCATCTCTTTGAAGCAAGCGTAGTACTGGATGTCTCTTCCAGCCCTAGTATTTACGAGAACTCGTTTGACCTCGCTGTCATGGATTCTTATTCGGAGAGTTAAACGTTGTTAATGAGCGATTTCACTGGTTGCTATCTCACTAGGCCAAAAGGTAGTTCCCCAAGATTCATCTGGTCATGGCATCATGCTGACCACATGTCTCAAATTGTAGATCATGTGTTTTAGTTGGGTACCACTTGGTGTTGCTTCCCGGATAGTGTCGATCACATTCTTGGGGTGATCGATTCTTCCGAGATATACGGTATCTGATCAACCATAGCCATGAATCTATGTATGTATGTTTGGTTCGATTCATTTACTCGCTGTTGTATATCGCATAGGTCAATTTGCTTCTTTGGCTGGAGTTCGACTGAAAAAAACTGTGTGACGAACACCTGTCGAAATTCGCCCCAAGTTTCGATTAAATCCAATGGGAGGCTAGTATACCATTTTAGGGCATTGTCTTTTAAGGTCCCAGCAAATATATTTCCCCATGCATCCTCGTCTTCAGGAGCCACTACGTTCATCTTGACCTCAAAGCTTTCCATGTGGTCAACTGCATTTGTAAGGCCTTGATATGTTTCAAATTTTGGGATTTTCTTATCAGGTAATGGGGCTTTCCTCATTCTCTCTTTGAATGACCCGTTTTTTGCTGGGGGGAGTATCATTGGTTTTCCTTTCTCCATGGCCTCGAGCCTACCATGAAGGAACTTCACTTCTTGCTCGACTACCAGGGATGGATTGTGGGTTGACTTTTGTACCTTAGTGGTCACGTTCTGACCACTCCTTTGGTGCCTTGCTCCTGACTGTTGGGAGTGGGTGCAGTGCCCACATGTCTTATTCTTCACCACCTCGGTCCTCGGCCTGGACTCACCTTCCTCGCTTCTTTCTCTTGTGCGAGGAGGGTGATTGGTTTCACTAGGGTAAGTTAGCCGACTGTGAATGCTGGGCTTGGGTGCCTGCTCATTCATCCTATTTCCCAATCTGGATCTCGCACTAGGTCAAGGTACAGCTTTCTCCTTCTCTTTGCCTTTGGAAGTAGTTTTTTGAGGGTTTTGGGCCGGTTCCCTATGGGGTATCGTATTGGTCGCCGCTCTTGCTTTTTTGTTGAACGTAAACATTTTGAGCTCGGTCTCTTGGATTCCAGCAAGGTAAAGTCTTTGGCGTTCCCAGAACTTTACCTCATCTAAGTATTTGTTACGCTCGCCCATTTGGTTTTTCTCCGTTCGAGAATGTTCAATCTGGGCTTCCTCCTCGTCTACGTCGAAGAAGGCGTCTACCTGGCTCATAACGGCACCTAGGTTGCGAGCATCCTCTTTTGTTCCCCTTCCTACCACCACTTTTGAGCTAGGGGTGGCTAGGTCCATGTCAGTTATTTTGCTCGCCGATGAAGGAGGTGGTATGTTTGTTCCCTGTTGGTCTTGCTTCATTTGTTTTTCCATGTCTCTAAGTCACGGTTATGGAGAATGGAAAAGATGATTAAATATGTCCTTTCCCGGCAACGGAACCACTTGATCACGCCATAAAGATGGGGTGACTGAGCTGGAGATCAGCGTAATGGACCAGAGCTGACGTGTCGATGATGTCGATGCCCACGTAATGAACTGGGATACTTGGTGTATCAAAGAGTTTAGGATATCTGGGCTTTGTTCTCTCTTAACTCTGTGACTTGTACGTCTGACAGTGATCTCTTGTGACCTGAAACAAAACTACTGTTAGGGTGTTGGGGGTTGTCCCAGCTAAAGCCTTCCGATGTGAGAGTCAGTAATCAGGGAGTATATGTGTGCCGGAGCTAGGTGTTCCCGTAAGCTTCCGGTGATTGTGCTCTATATCTTTTGTGTTTGAATGCTTGTTATTGAACTTGAATACCTTAGATAGATCTTACCTTTTCTTGAAGGGAAAGGCTTCCTTTTATAGTAGTTGTCCTTTCATGATTAGAATATGGGTCTCAGGACATAGGGACATGTTGCTGGTCGGCTGGCTAGCAGCTCTTTATTGGTTGATAGTCTATATGTAGCCTTACATAGTTGGTGGTTGAGTACTTGCCAAGTTATATCTGCTCCTCTAATGTAGGGGCCTGTCGCTTGGTCGGCTTGCTGTCAACCCCTTACTGGTTTACCTTTGCTTGCATGGACGACACCTGGTGGTTGCTTGGTCAAAATACTCGTATGCCGAACATGGATGTCGCTCGGCCTAGTGGTCGGTCTTGCTCGGATCTTGGTATGATCCTTGGTTGACCCGAGGATTCTTGTTTAGGGAGTAGGTAATGGCCAGTCATGGTCAGCTCTTCCGCTAGATGACCTGTTGGATGAAAGGCCCCACTTATGCTGAGCTAGAAGCCACGTGTTTGCTCGACGTAGGAGGACCCAGGTCGGGTCCCTTCAGCTTCACTCACCTTGAAAGAAAAACCAAAGGAAGAACGAACTCGTTCTTAGCATGCGTTTTCACACCCAAATCTAATCTGCCATTTCATTAAAAAAAATGCCTTAAAAAGGCATTAACCAGGGGCGAATGTAAATGTGAATGCCCAACTCATTCTTTGGTCCACACAGAAATAATGTTCTGAGGCAAACTAGGCAACAACTTGCGTCCAAGATGGTTGGAAGTTGGAACCAAGGATGTCCACACACCTGAGGCCTAGACGTTTTCAAATTCCCAAGGTCTTGGCCAGGCGGGCAGGCATGTAACAAAAGTGACTTGGAAAATACCCAGCATTAGTCATTTCTGGAAATGTTTAAGGTCAGTTGTTGAGAAAATAAGTCAAGATACTCGCAGGGCAATTGCATTTTAATAAGGCAAGTGCTAGAGTAAATAAGTAAAAGACAACCATACAGCCTTGAGAAAAAAAAAAAAAAAAAAAGGAGGCCCCCTATTGAATGAAACCTGCTCCTAGTTCCAAAATCATCTTCAGATGACTTGACTTTCGGGTTTCCAGTTCTCATGTTTTTGGTATGTACTCCTTCCAGTGAGAAAAAAAAAAAAAAAAAAAAAGGAGGCAAACTCCTCTCTGTACCTTTCGGGTTTCCAAAGTACTCCTTCCAGTGACAAACTCCTCTCTGTACCAAAGGTGTCTCATCACTTCAAACTTTTGCAATCCACTGACATAACCAAGTAAGAGTTCTGAACTGGCCTGAAGAAGTAATTGCTAGCTACAAAATGAAGATGATAAATGAATAAACCTTTTTCCTATTTCCTTTTATTGCATTGAATAACTGTCCATGAATGGATAAATACATCAGAAGAGCATGTTATTCTAACATCACTAACACTGAATCCTACTTTCCCCATCTTGAACATCTTCTCATTACAAAGATAATGTGCCTCAATAGAATGAGTGGCCTTGTCACAGAACAACCCGTCTCATGCTCCCACTCCAATTTCTCATCAACATGTATATATTGCCCCAGATATATCTATTCTCATGATATGCACAATCCGCAACTCTAGCTCCGCCACTCATGGCTGCAGCAACTTGTCAAGCTTCAATGACTGGGAAACTAGATGTGCCATCCACTCCAGCTCGGGGATGCTTCTCCAATAAACTGGCTACAACTACTACATTTGAATCTATCTGATAACAAGGGAGCTACTATTAACATGTGGTAATTCCTTCTGACATAAGCAGTCAGGTAAAGGGTTCACATAAAAGGCCTCTTCTGAACGAAATCTCTCAGTTCCTCTTGTTCCTGAAATGGGGCCTTTTCTTTTACGCGGTGATCCTTGCCTGCTCAGCCAACATAACAAAATAAGAAACAAAGTATAACACTACAAAAATAAAAATAAAAATAAAAAGAAGTAATCTTCCACTCAAAAAAGATCACAGGTATTGATTAGGAAAGTAAACAGAGATCTCATTCACACACCGTCGTTTATGTATCTCAATGATTCGATTTGACAGTTTTTTGCCTTCTTTTATTGTGCCAAGCTCAATTTTTTCAAAGAGATGAACAAGGGATTTCCTGATGTATGAGGGGAAGATAAAACAGAAACACTATCAGCAACTCGATGGCCAATAGAAATAAGTGGATGAAATTTGATTGTTAATAGAAAACAAAAGAACTTGCCTGTCAGGAGAAATGGTTTTCCTGTGTCCCAGAAAACGACGATGACCCTCGACTGCCCTTGCCATGTTCCCTGAGTAAGAAGGAATAAATATGTCACTCTCCACTGATACTATGTAATCTAACGCAGCCATTTGAGATGCATGATTGGTGAATGGCTCAAGCTCCTCAACTGATGCCAATTTTTCCTGCAAAAAAAAGAGCAAAAGATGAATTATTTACAGAAATTAGCAGAACACAAAAGTTTTGGATTCTAATATGCACTCAGCTTATCCTTCTCAGACTAAACAGATCAAAATAGAAAGGGAGAAGAAAAACTTATCAGTCATGGTAGTCCAAAAAATCTAATACTGTTGAGTGAAGTAGTCACTTCAC
The DNA here is from genome assembly GCA_013146195.2 of Codonopsis lanceolata. Taxonomy (NCBI): domain Eukaryota; kingdom Viridiplantae; phylum Streptophyta; class Magnoliopsida; order Asterales; family Campanulaceae; genus Codonopsis; species Codonopsis lanceolata. The sequence continues at coordinate 134,913,966 of CM028378.1, read as the reverse complement.
GTTTCTCGTAATGAGTTATAACTATTTAATCTCCTGAAAATTGTACTTTTTCAGGTCACCCCACCACCAGATTATTCCCCAATTCCCATGGACGCAGGGTTCCAACTTTCAATCAAGTCACACCTACAAACACCTAATCTGTCCATATCAACCCCCTTGTATAAATCCAACATTATGCCCTCATGAAGTCCTTCACTGAATGAGGTCGTCTCCCAAAAGTAAAGATGGCAGCAAAGATTGATTTGTACTATCAGTGTCATGAAACACTGCATAACTTATTTCCCAACAACCAAACTATATACCATCTCAAAAGAAAATCCTAATACTGTACAAACACAAAAAATGTTGAAAAACAATTTTTTTTTTTAAATGCTATTCTTCCACTATATGTTTGTATGTATGTTTAGAGCTATGGTACCTCTTGCCAACCATAGAGGATCACATCACCCCAAGACCTTCCAGATATAATTATGATAACTATTGTTGCAAAATAATTAACTTTCTCCATATCCACATGTTTCAACCAAATGAGAAGTTCATTTTCAGGTAAGATGTCAGTTGTCACAATGATTTTGGGGTTTGAACAACTCTTAACTAGAACCAATCAACTTGTTTACCTATAAATCCATTTTCTATATACAGATTGAAGGTAAATACCAGTGTACTAGCTACATTATTGCGCACATCCTGTCTGTCTTAATGTGGGTAAAATGCAGTGCCACCCACTATGATTTCGCCAAATTCAAGTGCCCCCAAAAGGTTTGGCCACATTTCAGAATGCCACCCCCACCCCTTATGTTAGCATTGTTCGTCAAGGAAAGGGAAAAGTGGTATTTTAAATATTCTTATAATTAAATAACGTAATATATGGACACGATTCCTCAACTGTGTATCCAAAACAACCATTTTTCATCCACCTACTTTATCCAAACACCAACTAAGAGGGAAAAAATTAGAAATGAATAAAATTCTGTCGTCTACCCTAAATTAGACAACCCACATCCCCTGTTTCTCAACTCCCATCAAAACCATAAATAAGCATCTGTTTCTCCGTCTCATCTTCTCCCTACAACGATTTTTGGGAAAATTGTTGAGCGGCAGCGAACTCATTGACGAAAAAGAGCTGCACAAATCTGTAAAACAGATGCCTGCCATATTGGTTCTCCACTCCTGCACTTCACCCCCTGCCCCAACCCCTCATTTCTTTCTTTTTCTATCACTATCCCTTTCCTTCTCTTAATCTTCAATCACCATTAGAGAAGATGGGACACGGACGTGTTTAAGTAGAGGAGATGGTGGTGTTGATATACAGTGGTGTTGATGGCAGCAGCGATCAGAATTGAGACAGGTCCGAACTCGGTGTAAGCCCACTACATAAATGATGTAAGTCCCATTTTTGTTCTCTCTATTTCCCAGCTCTCTTCCTGCAGTTCACAACTTCACACCACTTGTTACAGAGGCTGTATAGGTGAAAAGTATTACTGAAAAGAGTGATCTGAGAGGATGACCCTACAATCCTCAGCGCCATTTGTTCGATTTGAAGAACCGAAACCTTACCAGAAATAGGCTAGGTAATGGTGAAGCAATTGTGTTTCTATACTACACATGTTATGAGGAGAGAAAAAAAGGAGTAAAGATATTTATTACAATTTGGAGTCAATTTCTTGGCGTGGCTGCAACACTGGTGTGCATTTTATATTTTTAACTTTTTGTAAGATAAATGGTTAGTAATTTCACAAGTTTTAATGAAGGTTAACATAACATTTGGTCGTGTTGGCCATACTAGTCTTTTTGGATGGTCAAATTGGTCAAACAAACAAAATGTAAAAGTAACAGACGAAACGGGGAGGTACTGGAACATGACCAAACCTTTTCCCCTCTTTTTTTTTTTTTTTTTTGGGGGGGGGGGGGGTTATGGGGGCTGCATTTTGCCTGTCTTGGATCACAATGCTTGTCTTATCACTGAAGAGCTTGTAGCGTTTCGCCTGGGAGGGTTGCTCACAGAGCACTCATATGGATTCCCAGTCAAGAAAGCTTTGGAACCAGTTTTAGTAGTTGATACTATCAATGGCGCCTTGTCATCTATGCACCAGTTTCACACTTTAGATCTATGCATTCAACTGTTTACTAGTTGTAATACAGATCTATTAATTAGAAGCAACAGCATAGCAGCTATCAGTAAATGGGTGGTTACTTCCACTTCCACATATGATATTGGCTTGCATAATGGTTCTCCCTAAACCAAACACAAAAGTTGAGCTTCTATCCAACATTAGTAACTGAGCCTGGTTAGCCAGGGTTCACCGTTTTGCACTTAAAGACTTGGCCATAAACTTGATTCCATACTATCAAGATTTTATCATTTTCAGATGGTGAACTTAGAAAGGTAAAGGTCCAATTAAATTAAGATAGTTATGCCTACGGTGCCTAAAAAGCATCTAAGAAACAGATGATGACTTTCAGACAGTGTTTTTTTATAAGTAAGGAAAAGTATAATACATGTGAGTCAAATCAGATGACGTGTCCTTTGGACACGTCATGTATACACTATCAAAAGATCTACTAACTAACAGCTAACTTATCAACAAATTCTACAAAAGATGATATGGGATAGGAGGAATGAGGCCCTGTTTCCGCACACCAAAAAAATAAGGTATGAAATAAAACATTTTCCAAGGACGAGATGGCCATTTCCTCATTGTCGAAAGCCCTATGATTTTTCTCTCTTCAAATCATCCAATAAACCCCCAAAGGAGCAGCTGCCCAGGCACAATTTTTCCTCGGCTTGTTAGGTGTGCGGAAATGGAATCTACTTTTTTTTTCCATCAGTGTTATCCTTATATTTATCTTTCTAAGTAGCAATGGATTCTACTTTTTTTTTTAATAAGTAGCAATGGAATCTCCTTTCAGACAGTAAACTCGAAAGTAGACTAAATTTTGTACGAACACCAGCTAAATGGCATTTTTTAATTTAGAAGATTACTTTAAAGATGGGCTGGCCCGCCCAAAATGTAGACTCTAATGCTTACAACAGATTAAGGCCATCAAAGTACTCTTTTAAGATGGCACAAGAGATTTTTTCTGGACCTTGACATAGAAGGGTAAAGTTGCATATATCTAAGGTCTAACTTGACCTAACCTACATGCCAGCGATGTCGACAACACAAACTAAACTGAAACACTGGTGTATGCTTAGAGCATCCACAATGGTGGATCTCTAAACCACTCTTCAAACACCTCATTTTCTGTTCCAATTACACTTTTTCAACACTCCAAAAAAAAATTCACTCCAATAATTACTCTCTATATTTCTCTAAAAACGTAAAATCTCTCAAATATCAACTAACAAACCTAATTACAAATATATTTTTCATCATTTTTATTTCTATTTTTCCACCACAATTTGATGAAATGCTTTATATTTTAAATTTATAAAATAGACTCCTTCCGTTCCGGACAAAGATTCCCCGTTTGAAAGTCAAACTTTTTAAGAAAATGACACTTTTAATAGTTCATTAGTAATAAAATAACTCTGTTATGCCTCAATTTTTGAAAGTAAACTCTTTCAGTAAAACATCCAAAAGTGAAATAGTGGATTCTTTGCCCGGAATAGGGGGAGTAAATAAAATATGTATCTTTCTAGATCTATATAATTGATAAATAAAAATTTATGATGATGTAACAAAAAGAATTCTTTTTGGGATGTTTCAATTGCTTGCAACAAAAAAAAAAAAACATAAAAGAAAAAAAAGTGATTCACACATTCCGTTTTGGGTAAAGAACTATTCCATTTTGAAATGTTTCAGTTAAAAAGTTCACTTTAAAAAATGAAGGCATAAAAATATCATTTTATTACTAATAAAAGTGTCATTTTATTTTTAAAAAAATTGACTTTCAAACGGGAACTCTTTGCCTGGAATGAATGACGTAATTAATTTTTAATAAAATAAATTTCAACATGGTGAAATATTAATTGGAAAATGCTAGCAACCTTGTATTTGGAGAGAGATAAATGTTACTATTCAAGGTAAATAACTCTTCAAATTAGAAGAGTTGTTTACTTGATTTTGGAGATAGAGAGTTGGTTTGGGCTCCCATTGTAGGCTTAATTGAGCTAAAAATCTCTAAAATGGGTTTTAGAGGGTTTGTAGTTGGTGTTGTTGTGGTTGCTCTTACTATCAGAAATAAGCCATAGAACTAAGTAATATCATACCTTGTTCATCAAGGTGGGAAAGCGAGACTGAAGAGCATTCATATGAGAATCACCGCCATAGATTTCCCCGGCAGCAATATATATAGGAGTCTTTGCTGGAAATCCAAGAGCACTAAGGAACACTCCTACTTCCTTTGGAGTTAATGGACAGTATCCTTTGGCTCTTTGTTCTGTGGAATCAATTTCTTTCACTTTCCAGTAAGCAGTGTTCTCCCTACCATGACAAGAGAAGAATGAAATAGCAAATGTTAACATCAGATGCCAAATTTATGAAAGGATCCCAATCTTGCTTGTGAACATCAGAACAGTATCATTTATTGGGACATGTGTACCTGATTGTCCGTAGTTCATCAGCTTCTTCTGGAGATAAATCATGTGTGCATCCACTAAAAGCAAGCATGTCTTTTTCATATCGTAAATGCAAAGCAATGTAAGGACCATAGGACCTCATCCGGTCTACCAATAACTACGAAAGCAATTACATACTACTTTAATAACAGCTATTTACTGCCCAAAAGGAAATTGACCACTTGACAAGTCAAATAAGCAATAAAAATTATTTACTTTTCCCATTGCTTCAATGCGCGGTGCAAACCGGAGGGCGTCATAACAAGCACGACAACGCAATTTCTGAATGTCTGGAGGAAGATTGTTGTTTGCTAGCCGAGAATCAGACTTAGCTGCCCGAATGACCTACGAACAGTTGGGTTGAATTAGTAAGTTGCACTGGGATACCATATTCGTAATGAACATCCAGATAGTTAGGCACACCTGATAATCTTGCCACATGCTTGCTATCTCTTGCTCATAGTAATCTATACCAGACCAGCTTCTAAAGTGCTTAACTGCTCTAGTAGCATCAGCCAATTCTTTAGGAAGCTTCTTAATTATCTTTACATCGTCAGCCAAAGAAGTAATGAAATAATCTTCATCAAAGACATCAGAGAAAATGCTGCAGTTCAAAAACATAAAACTAACTATAGTATCAAGCATGCAGAAATTGAAGAAGAGGCCACATGAAAACAGAAGGGGGAGGGGGGCTTATTTAAAAAACAAATGGCACCTTGAATCCTGCCAGAACGAGAGTTTATCAAGTTCTGGAACAACAAGAGTAGCATTTATGATACGGGCAACAGCTACCATGTCACAAATCTGCCAATGGACAATGAGCCTGATTTTCAGTTTCACAAGTTTATGCTCTAATGATTAATCATAAGAAGGTATAAATGCGTGGAGTGAGAAAAGGATCTTTCTTCTTGCTAATATCCCATACCAGATGGGTAAGATCTGAGGCAGGGAAATCATTATGCTCTCGAGCAGATCATAGGGATGAGAGGTTAACAAATAATTTTCAATTTCAACTGTGGTTTCATGCTTTGACAACTAAGCAAGTGGTTTACAATATTGTCACACCTAATAACTTCAGTATAGATGGCAATACCAAGGCACAATATCAAGTTTAAAACATTCACTACTCATATCAGAAAACATTATTTTCTGCTTTGACCTACAGGCATGAATTCCTTCTTAGTTCATAGTACAAGTGTTCAAGAAGATTCAAAACACTCATACTGCACATCATTGTTTGTTAAATGATAATAACTTCAAACAAACAAACAAAAAACAGTATTAAAAAAAAAAAAAAGCAGCGAAAAACAAAAGGCAAAAATTGCAAGAAATTTTCTTTTTTATAGTAGGGTTATGCCGTGCATCAAGTAACCAAATAAAGTAAACAATAAGTAGGAGAAAGCAGCTCTTATCCATACAAAATAATCCATTCCTTCAAAAGTCCATTTCATTGTGCAAAAAAAGAATTTTTCCTAGAGTTTGATTAGTTCATCATGTAAAGAAACAAGTCACTCTACTTTGCGAAGACCCAAACCTATTGGAAGAACGATATTCATAATACCTCAATTACTGTTACCTTGAAATTTTATAAAATACTGTTTTTGAACTATTCAACGATTGCCAACTTCCATAGTAAGGCAAGTGTTTTCAAATACACATATGGCTGCTAGAAATCAGCAAAATTCATAACAAATCAAGCTAAAACTGTTGCCATTGTACTCCAAGTTCAATTTGCTTCTCCATTACTTAGCCAAACAGAGCTGAGAGTGTTCAAATATAGATGGCATTCTGTTGACCAGGTTAGACCTAAAGAGAGAGGGAAAAAGAAAGAAAAACAGACCCCAGCCCGCATCTGATTGAGCCCGCCATTGGTATGAACAAGCAAGTACCCTCGAGTCTCTCCTGGAGCTGAAGATATGACAGTATTATGAGAAAGAGGGGAATATAAAAAAGTAGACAAGGAAATCAGATATCCCCAACTTGAAGCAAAATCACAACCACCCCTAACCTGCATATGATGAGGTTCGATTGACACAGGGCACATAATCTCTGTTTGGAGGCGGCTTCCACAACTTGTCAAAATCCAATGACCCATTTGCACCATCCAACTGTCAAGTCTAAAGGAGTGAAAACATGAAAGACACATGACTACTTTGTATAAATATATACATCTACCTCTGCATCACACCAGACTCGACTAAGCAACAATCTAGATAACACTTGCTAAAGAGTGGGGGAAATCGGATTTTAAAGCTAAAACAAGTATGGATAGAGAAAATGGTAAGAGAAGCACAAAACCTTAAGAGGAGATTTCAACGAATGGGGGGGAGCAAATTCTTGCGACCAGCTTCGCTCTCTGCTCAACTTTTGGTATCCAATTTCATGTTGCTACACAATGGAACTACCCCAGATCAATTACAATCTCATTTCACAATCCTCAACCCATGAAAAGGCAACAACGCAATAAACTAAAAACACAAAAACAAAAATAGAAGTTTCAAACAAATCCAGTAGAGAAAGTAACAGGCTTGAACATTAGATTTCCTTTTCTCTTTTTTATGGGGAAAAACAAAATAGTTCAAGAAATTGTCCAATGGAATACTGCGACAAAAAAAATAACGATGAAAAGAAGCCAAAGAAATTACTCGAGTAAACTATAAACTAACACAATCCTACTGATATAAACAAAATGCAAAAAATATAAAAAGTACGAAACACAAAATCAAAGAAACCTAAAAAGAAATTGAAAGAAGAAAAAGAGTGGGGAGATTGGAAAGGAGAGTTACCGTAGGGAGCTTGTAAGGGTCAGGAAGCGAGGGGACTTGCGAAGGTGGGAAGAAGATGTGTACATGGGCTGATAGCAGAGCCACAAGCCCTATTGTCCCTATAGCGCACGTTAGCATCCTCCTCAGCATTCCCAACTTCCCCCATCTCCTCTTTTGCATCTCTCTTCCTCCTATAAAGCACACACACTAATCCTCAATCAAGAACTGATTTTCAACCTCATTACAAAGAACCCACTTGAACAAAACACCCACTTCTCCGTATTCTCTCTGCCAACTGTGTGCACTGTGTGCGAGAGAAAACTGGAAGGAGGGAGGGAAGGAAGGAAGCAGTCGAATGTGAATTGATTCTTTTTTCCCTTTCTTTGTGTTGCTCTGCAACTTTGGCAATGGTCGGTTTTTTTTATGGGTTTTTATACAGTAATTGCTCTCTGGTTTTAAGACTACGCTATTGGAATTACTGAGTAAATGAATTGTGGGGAAGGTGGAAAGAGAAGCTTCGGTGTAAAAATTGACCAATCGCGATAATCTAATTTATAAAATAGTTGATTCCTAAGATTACCCCAATCTAAAGATGGATTCTCTCGATCTACAAATTTACAAAACTAAACCTCGTACCACCTATTCTGTTTTTTGATGTATATCTTTTTTGGTTGTATAGTTATGGGGTAAAAATTTTGAATAAGAAAGTTTTATAAATATTTAATGTAATATACATAAATTTAACCTTATTTCGCCTTACAAATTAAAATGAATCAAAATTTGTATGAAGGTCACATGTATAACCCTTAATTATAGTAGCTAACTTGTGTCTAATTATAGTATCTAACATGTGTCTTACTAATTTCGAGTTTGACTAGGACGGCAGAGTAATAAATTGCATGCTTCTAAATACACATTTTAATTTTGTACTCCATGTAGCAAATTTTGTTATTGGTTATATTACTTCCTCGGTATAAAAAAAAGTTTTAGTATTTGTTTTAGTTTATCCAGAAAATAGTCTTATTTTTAAAACAATAGGGGTAGTAGGTAAAGTTTCTATTAAGAAAAAAACAAACAAACATAAAAGTAAGTATTCCCTCCGTTTTTTAAGATAATTATCTTTCTATCATTTTTTGTTTGTTTCAAAATAATTATCTTTATTTATAACTTTTCTTTTTAAGAAAATATTTCTACCAATTTATTCCTTACTTTTTCTACATATTTTAATTATGACCACATACACATGATTATTAAAGAAAATCACATATTACACCAATATTTATAATACAATCAATTACTCTTTCTTAAATGATATATAAGATCAAAAAGAACAATAATTTAAAATTTGAGGGAGTATTTGTTAAGTTCTTATGCAACTTAACTTTATCTAGTTATTTAGTTGTTTATAATATTAAAATTATTTATAATAAAGTTTATAAAATTATTGTCCATTTATGTTTGATTTTAGTTGTATTTTCTTTTTAATGTGCTTTTTAATGAATTAATTATTAATTTTAATATGTTTGTTATGGCATAATATTTAATTTAATTTAATTTAATATTAAATCAATAAATAATATATTTGTTTTGTATATCACTAGGCAAATGACTAATGATCCAAAACTATAAGGTTAACTTCACCATTGGTCTATGTACTTAAGATCTTTTTAGTGATCGTTCATTGATTCAAAAAGTGAACATTTATGTTCAAAGTTATCTCCTTTTGCACGCAAGAGATCCCTCGGTTGGATGCCGTTAGGTGATCTACCGTTAAGTGGGTATTTGCGAACCACGTGATAAATTTTTAGGGTAAGAAAGTCATTTTCATAAGAGATGTTTTCATGTTCATCTTACCTCTACCTTCGAACACACACACACACACACACACACACCCATTTATAGAACCTTCAACTAGCGAGCAACACCTATTTGAAAATCAAAAGTGTTGAGTTTAAAACAAACAAAATTAATTGGTACAAAACCTTTGATCCTAAACCAAGAGGACAAAACCCTTTCTATCATCTCGCGGAACACATTAAGCTATTTCTCTCTCTCTACTTCATCTAGATCTCAATCGATCTTGTTAGTGGTGGGTGTGGGATGGTGGGCAATTATACTCAGCATACTATAGAAACCCTCTCTCATCTCAACGGACACATTAAGCTATTTCTCTCTATTTATAGGGAGAGTTACAATTAGGGTTACGTTTGGAGTAGGGTACAAGGAAGGTAACATAATAAGGAAAGAACTATACAAGGTAATTACAACTTAAATAATAATTACAAATAAATAAGAATAAATAATAAATATATTATTCTCTAATATGCCCCCGCAAGATGGACGTCCGAGAGGAGAGACCAATCTTGTGAAGTAATTGATGAAACCGTTGGTGAGCAAGAAGATTGGTCAAGGCATCGGCCAACTGATCGGACGATGAGACATGACAAACTCACATAAGCCCATCCTGAACTTGTTGCCGAATAAAATGAAAGTCCAGGGCCACATGATTCATGCGAGTATGAAAAACCGAGTTCGAGTAGAGACTCGTGGCGCCCACATTGTCACAGTCAATGATTGGTTGAGTCGAGGAGGTGGGACCGAGTTCGCCAAAAAGAGATACAATCCACCTTACTTCGATGGCGCCACGCCCTTCACTTCGATCGAGGAGCAGCAGAACGGTCCTTGAGCTCACGTAAATCGGTTTGCTTCCAAGATAGACAATGTAGGCACTGGTGGATGTGTAGTCATCTTTGTTGCCAACCTAGTCAGCATCAATGAAGTCATGAAGAGCAAGAGGAGACTGGCAATGAAGGAGGATGCCGCATTAATATAGCCACAGAGATACCAAAGAACTCACTTAACCGCATTCCAATGCTCAGTGGTCGACCTATGCATGAACTGAGATAGTTTGTTGACAGCGAAGGCAATATCAGGTCGAGCAAGAGACAAATATTGGAGACTCCCGACCATTGCTCGAAATTATGTCGGATCTGTGAGAGTGGTGCCCGTATGAAGAGTCAAGGTAGGCGAGGTAGCAAGGGGTGTAGCTTACTATGCGAGCATCGGTCATGCATGTACGAGCAAAGAGATTAGCAATGTACCCGCGCTAGGGAGAGCAGAAGACCACTTGGGCGCTTAATAACTTCAACCCTAAGGAAATAGTGAAGATCATCAAGGTCCTTTGAGTGAGAGGTGATTAGCGAGTAGGGATATGAAAGTCTGAACTATAGCAAGCTGGTTCCCAGTGATGATGATATCATCCACATAGACAAGGAGATAGTTGATGTTTCCCGCAGTACGAAGGATGAACAGTGTTGTGTCGGCCACCGAGTTTTTGAAGCCGGAGTCAAGGAGAAACTGGCGCAGCTCATTGTACCATGCTCGGGAAGCCTGCTTGAGACCATAAATAGTCCTTGTAAAGTCGACACACATGTTGAGGCTTGTCCTTGTCTATGAAACCAGGTGGTTGGGCCATAAATACCTCCTCGGACAGATTGCCTTGAAGAAAGGCATTGTTCACATCCAGTTGTCGAAGATCACATCCTTGGCAAACGACCAGCGAGAGAACAAGACGAACAGTGGTCGGTTTAACCACCGGACTAAAAGTCTCGTGATAGTCAACTCCTGGTCGCTGGTGAAATCCCTTGGCCACTAGGCGAGCTTTGTAGTGATCAATAGTGTCATCATCATGTCGTTTGATGTGGTAGATCCATTTACAACCAACAATATTATGAGCATCTGCCGAAGGGACCAGATCCTAAGTTCCATTGCGAGCTAGTGCATCAAACTCCTTTAACATGGTCTGACGCCACCTCACATCTTTTAGAGCATGAGAGACACACGTTGGTTTATTGTCTGCTGCCAGTTGAACCGAAAGACTCATTTTGGTGATGAGTTTATAGATGTTGGTTTTAGAGCGAATAATTATGGATGAATTTCCAAAAGTAGCACGCATATCAATAGGGTCAGCGGGCACGGGCATAGGCACAAGACCAGGGTCAGCGAGCACAGGAACTGGGACAGTGGGCACGAGGCAGGTGGACATACTATTATCCTCGAGATGGAGTTGGATGTCGAGGAAGGGTTGAGCAACCAACACAAGACTAGTAGCGGGCAATGGTGAGAGTGGTTGAGGTTGGTGTATGGGCGAGCTGAGATCAACCGCATTATGATTAGTGCTATGATAAACTGGCGGGGAGGCACTGGAACGAGCAACCGACGGTGTGTATGAGTGACCAAGTAGTTCATGAAGAGGTAGCCACGAGATACTAGCGTAGGTATCGGGGCGAGCAGAGTGTGTGGCCGGGGTGGACATTGGAATGGTAGACTCGACAAATCGAACATGACGCGAAATGTACAGCTTGGTGGTGCTCGGATCATAACACAGATAGACACTCTGAGTGAGCGAGTAACCAAGGAAGACACATGGAGTGGAACGAGCTGCGAGTTTATGAGTGGAGTAAGGGCGGAGCCAAAGGTAGCAGAGACAACCAAAGGCACGAAGTTTGGAGTAATTGGGCATAGAGCCAAAAAGTTTATAGTAAGGAGACTGGCGAGCAAGAGTGGGTGTTGGTAGCCGATTTATGAGGTAGGCTATTGTTTGGAAGACAAACAACTAGAAAGGTAGCAGAAGAGATGCACGAGAGGAGGAGAGAGGCCAATTTCAACAATGTGGCGATGGTGACGTTCCGAGAACCCATTGTGTTTAGGGGTATGAGGGGGCAAGGTGAGGTGAGAGATTCCATGGGCGGACAAGTAGGCAGTCAAGCCAGAATCCTGGGCAAGTCCCATGTACTCGCCTCCATTGTTCGAGTAAAGAGTGACAATGATTGTTTAAAAATAGTTTTCGACCAAGGCTTTAAACTTGTGAAAGATGGTGGCGACCTCAGATTTGAATCTGAGCGGGTAAAGCCAAATGTAATGGGTATAGTGATCAACAAAGATCACATAGTATTTGAAACCATCAATAGAGGGAAGGGGGGGTCCAAACATCAATATAAATAGTTTGAAGAAAGATAATAGACACAATATTATTTTGATGAAAATGAAGTTTATGACTTTCATTAGAAAGATAGTTATTACAATGAGTGCGAACAGTGTCTAATGCTAAACCTAGGCTGGAGAGAATCTGACTTTGATGGGGCCAGACAGATGACCAAGGTGATAATGTCAATCCTGGTGGGAGACTTTGGAGCTGACACAAGCAGAGGGGCGAGGAGAGGGAGCTGTGGTCGGCCATTCATACACATCATCCTTAGACTGTCCGGTCAGCAGTATTCTCCTTGTCAGTAGATCCTTCACATGAAAAGAAGATGGTAAGAACTTAATAGACATGTTGTTAGATATGTAGAATTGAGATATGGTTATGAGATTGCGTTTCATGCTGGGAACAAACATGACATTTTGTAAAGTAAAGGTGTGTGTAGATGTGGGGAGGATAAAAGAACCAGTTTTGGAGATATGTAGGCATGTACCATCACCAATGACAATGTCATCCATGCCCGTATAGTTGGAGTGAAGATGAAGATTGCCAAGGTCGTTGGTAACATGGTGAGAAGCACCACTGTCGAGAAGTCAGCCCGGAGTCCCTATGTCTAGTGTGGTCGCAAGGTGTGCCCGTGGATACTTTGAGTAGTTATTGGTCGAGGTTGAGGCAGCGGGCAGGGTTGTGGTGACGACCAATTGAAAGTTGGGGCATCGAGCAACCGTGTGTCCCTATTGGCGACATCTCTGACACTTACCAAGATAAGGATGTTGTTGACGAGGAGCAGAAGCCGAAGATTGCTGAGAGGGCTGCCGAGGTTGAGCGAGGAACCACCCGAGCTTGCGAGGAGGAGCGAGCATTCAAGTTGTTGTTTCTTGAGGTAGCAATACTGGCGGAGACAGGATGCGAGAAGAACGCAGGCTGGGACTGCTTCAGGAGCAGTTCGCAATTGATGAGTTTTTCATGGAGCTCATCAAACGATATGGGAGTGTCCCGACCTTCCACCACATCCACAATATGGTGGTATTCATGATCCAAACCACCAAGGATGGTCTCAATAAGGTCCTCATGGTCAAGCGATTTGCCCAGAGTCGCGAGTTCATCTGCCCGATTTTTGGCAGGCTGCATATAGTCGGAGACCGAGTGAGAGCCCTTGGATGCCCGTTTGAGGTAGTCTTTGATCTACTTGATGTGGCCACAAATCGGACGAGCATAGGTGTGAGCCAGAGTGTCCCATGCTTCACGGGTTGTAGCGGCATGTTGAATCAACGGAACCAGGGGAGCAAATAGGAAACTAACAAGAGTTTATCTTGCCAAATCTAGGGTTGGTAGTGAGGTTTTGGTGTAGGAACATCCTCGGATGATTGAACATCTTTGGTTAGGACTGTGGGAGGCGGGCAGGGGTGTGATCCGTCTACAAACTTGTAGAGATCATAGCCAATAAGAGTGGCCTCAACTTGGAGTTTCTAAGCTATGTAATTAGTGGATGTAAGTTTGGTGATGTTGTGGTGGGAGATGTTGATGAGGTCGAAGGTTTGCATGGGATCAAGAGGGTTTTTAATGGTGAAGGAGTGATTTCGTTAGCCATGATGAAATGTGGTTAGGGCGGCGGCTAGAGGAAGGAGAAAAAGGTTTAGGAGCAAAGCTCTGATACCATGTAGAAACTAATAAAGTTTGGGAATAATTACATAACATTTCCATTGATTGAATCACATATTTATAGGGAGAGTTACAATTAGGGTTACACTTGGAGTATGATACAAGAAACATATACAAGGAAGGTAACATAATAAGGAAAGAGCTATACAAAGTAATTACCACTAAATCGTAATTACAAATAAATAAGAATAAATAATAAATATACTATTCTCTAATACATATTCCCTCTTTCTTTGCCGACAAAATCTCATGGAAGCAATTACATTAGCTTTTATTATCTGCAAACCTCCAGCTCAATCCCAATTTCACGGTTTTCCTTCTTTAGCTGGAGTTCACTTATAAAGCCTGCATAGCAGAGCCATTAACTTCCTGAAACAGGAAAGCAAAGAAGATTCATGTAAGAAAGGAAGAAGGATAGTGGTCTGTAGTGCAGATTAACGGAACATCTGTACCTTCTTTATGAAAGATTCACTGAGTAAGCACCCAATTCCCAGTACTTAAATGGAAAAAAGCTTCTCAACGAGCATTTCACTTTTCCCATGTTAAATGCAATTTTTTATTTCTCTACTTGCAGCCTGATCCTAATGGATTCTGGCCATTGGTCCATCAAAACAGGGGAACATTTACACCCATAATTTTTGCAATCATATGAGTTGAAGGCTAAATATAAGCATATTAAATAAAGGAAGATGAAAAAAAATAAAGGGTTTGTTTTCCTCAAAATTTTATTTTATGGGTTATGATGAGCTAAATTCCGGTGAACAATGAATTTCTAGGTTGAATCTGGAGGCCAAAAATAGGGGCTATTGAGTAGATGGGTTTGTCAGTGAGCCTATGTGTAGAAGGTGGGTTATGGATTAATTGGGTAGTTGTAAAAAGAGAGAGATGAGTAGTTTGAAACTCCATGGCCAGTTTTGATGGTGGTGTAGGAGGTGGGTGGAAGACTGGAAGGTCTCAGTGATGGTGGAGGTGTGTGGAGGGGTTGGAGGTTGAAGATAACAAAAAAAACATCACTCGTCATGAAATGACATTTTTGCCCTCAAAAAATCTCATGTGGTGTACTCATGCCCATTTAACAACATTCAACCGAGGGACCTCTAGCATGTAAAAAAAAAGACTACTTTGGACCAAAATGTTCACTTATTATATTGAGGGATGATCGCTAGAAAGGTGTTAAGTACAAGAACCAATGGTGAAATTAACCCAAAACTATATTAAAGGATGTGAGAATCTATCGCTCCTTTATGTATTAAGGAATTTCACACCATCTAGGTTTAGTAGTTAAAATTGATTCGTGTTGTTGTTGAATAAACTTAATTTTAGCATTCACAAGGTATACTTTTGTAGAACCCATTTATAGCTAATATTTAGAGTTGATTCACTTGAATACCTATGAACTTTCTAACCGATTGACAATATTTTGAGATGAACAATATGTGAACTATTGGATGATTATACAACTAAATTAAAGCATCGATAATGGTTCCCTATTAAATATCTTATATAATAATATGTTCTAAAAATCATCTCCATTCATATGTTGTTTCTTCTATTTCTTGTAAGGATCTTGATGTACTTTGTATTATTATATAGCATGCAACTGTTGGAAAAACTAGGTTGATATAAAATAAAGGTTTAAACGTTCGAATTGGTATAATTTCCTTAACAAAAGTGGATGGAGCAACTAACGAGGCTGTGAAGTCTTAGTGTGGTAATGGAATTGATTATAAATAATTAAATATAGCATCACAAGTTCATAACCTTATGAATAAACACTTAAGTAGAGTGGCCAATTTGCTATTTAGGCCCAAAATAATCTAAACAGTTGGAAAAAGTAGATTGGTATAAAATAAAGGTTTAAACGTTCGAATTGGTATAATTTCCTTAACGAAAGTGGATGGAGCAACTAACGAGGCTATAAAGTCTTAGTGTGGTAATGGAATTGACTATTAATAATTAAATATAGCATCATAAGTTCATAACCTTATGAATAAACACTTAAGTAGAGTGGCCAATTTGCTATTTAGGCCCAAAATAATCTAAACTGTTGGAAAACTAGGTTGGTATAAAATAAAGGTTTAAACGTTCGAATTGGTATAATTTTCTTAACGAAAGTGGATGGAGCGACTGACGAGGCTGTAAAGTCTTAGTGTAGTAATGGCATTGACTATTACTAATTAATTATAGCATCATAAGTTCATAACCTTATGAATAAACACTTAAGTAGAGTGGTCAATTTGCTATTTAGGCCCAAAATAATCTAAACTGTTGGAAAACTAGGTTGGTATAAAATAAAGGTTTAAACGTTCGAATTGGTATAATTTCCTTAACGAAAGTGGATGGAGCGACTAACGAGGCTGTAAAGTCTTAGTGTGGTAATGGAATTGACTATTAATAATTAAATATAGGCAAAACCCTCCATTTGGCCACCCAACTTTTCAAAAAATTGCAAGGCAGCCACCGAAAGTTTAAAACTTGCAATGAGGCCACTGAACTAAATTAATGATGCAAGCGTGCCCATATTTTGGATGAACGTTAGTTCCACCGTTAAATATGAGTGAAATCCCTATTTTGCCCCCCTTTAAATAACAATTATTCCCTTTATGTGATATTAGAAACCCAAAGGGGTCTAATGAAAAAATATATTGTACATGTCATTTTCAAATTTCAATTTTGACTTCCTAATCTCTAAATAAGTAGATTTCAAACCCAATTTTAAACAGTTCATCTTCGTCTCAATTTAGGTTTTGAAACGTCATCCAACAAAAATGGCCAAAGAATCATCGGCTGTAGGAAAGAAGAAATCCCCAACTACTAAAAAGGCTTCAAATTCACCTCTTTCAACCCTCCATCTGCCTTACTTTCAGACGTAATGGAGAGAGAGATAGAGAGGGGAGCTATGGATTCGGTGCCTCCAAACTATTAAGTTCAGGTTTGAGACGACCGGAGATGATGGATCCTAAGAGGCTGGAGATGGAGAATTGGGAAGAGAGAACCGACGGCTATAAAGATCGATAAAGGTAGGAGGGAGGCCGGGGTGTGAAGTCGGATGGAGATCGGGGGCGCTGAGATCGAAGAACTAGGACTGGGTGAGAGAAGGCCGATCTGGAGGTGGCTTATATAAAGATCGATAAAGGTGGGAGGAGGCCGTGTGAAGTCGAGGAGATCGAATTGGCTTGAGAAAGAACTCGGTAGGAGCCGGGTGAAGGCCGGATTCGGAGGTGGCTTCGCAACTATGAAGATCGATAAAGGTGGGAGGAGGCCGTGGGTGTGAAGTCGGAGGAGATCGAACTGGGGGAGAGACCGAAGAACCAGAAAAGGCCGGATAGGTGGCTTCGACTGATTGGATAAATTCTTGCTTGAGACTAGAAATGAAGGTGAACGGAGAAGAAGAATTGTAAGTGAAGTATGAAAAGGAAAAGACCGGATCAGAGAGAGAGAGAGTTTGGTGAGGCTTTGTCCAAATTTGAGTGAAGGAGATCGGAGATGAAGGTGAACAAAGAAGACACCGAAAATTGATGGGAGATAGTGAGAGAGAGAGAGACAGAGATGAGGGTGAACAAGGGGCGACCGGGTATAATATATTTTTTTCATTAGACCGCTTTGGGTTTCTAATATCACATAAAGGGAATAATTGTTATTTAAAGGGGCAAATAGAAATTTCACTCATATTTAAATTGAGCTAACGTCCATCCAAAATAGGGCACGCTTGCATCATTAATTTAGTTCGCTGGCCTCATTGCAAGTTTTAAACTTCTGGGTAACCTTGAAATTTTTTGAAAAGTTGGGTGGCCAAATGGAGGGTTTTGCCTTAAATATAGCATCATAACTTCATAACCTTATGAATAAACACTTAAGTAGAGTGGCCAATTTGCTATTTAGGCCCAAAATAACACACAAACACACACACACACACACACACACACATATATATATATATATATATATATATATATATATATATATATATATATATATATATATATAATGACTAATGCATATAACACATTTAATTTTTCGTCTAAATCAACTCACTAAAAATAGATCATCATTAAATAAGTATAACCTTCAAAATTTAGATTATATTTAAAATTTTACTTTGAGAATTAAAAATAAAAAAATGTTAATGTTATGGTCAATATCTCTTTACATATTTCTTTACCTTAGTTTGTATTTAGATTTCTGCAAAAACTCTTCATTTTCTGTTTTTTTAATCAAGTTAATTGAATGTAACAACTATATTTGTTACATTGTAAATAATATTGAATGAATGTAGAAACCAGGAGCAGCCGAAGCATCACATGAGTAATTGAATCATTCAATTTTTGATTTCTAAAATCAGTATAAATTATAAGAAATCCGTTCACAATCACATTTGTAAAAACAGAGAACAATAGTCTCTAAAATGTTGCCCTTATTCATGTTAGTGAAACAAATCAATCCAAGCAAGCTGTAATAGGCAATGAAAATCTGATTAGTACAAGTTTATAATGATATATGTTTATTTAAGCGGTTTCCGTTAATTTATTATTTTAATTTTTCTTCTTCTTTATTTTACTTATTATTTATGTATAGTTCAGTTGAATAAAATATCTTACGTACATTTAACGCACAGGTAAAAAAACTAGTTAATATTTAAAAGTGTAGATCTTTGATTTTGACTTTTAATTTTGTACGGTGTTTTTTATTTTATGAAAGCATAACCAATATAGCCACACACACACACACACAAAATAGAAGGTGCATTACTATGAATAGATTTAAAATTTATTAAATCTAATTCTTGTATGTCATTCCTATAATACCAAAATGAGTATTTCATTTTTATTTTTTTTATAAAAGATTTTAAGAATATTTAAAAATAATTTAATTGATACGTATGCATGAATACCCTTATTATATGATATGATATATATATATATATATATATATATATATATATATATATATATAATTTATTTTTTGTGTAAATTGGGAGTGATAGATTTTTTTCTTGGTATACGGAGGAAAGCCCAACTTTGAATATGTATAAAAGAATTAATTAAAAAAAATTAATCTGTAGGCTAAGTTAAATAAAAATTTGCATATCAAAATCTTTGGCTAAGTGATGACTACTGCTCTTGGTTGACAAATAAGGTATGAAACCAATATACTATTATACTACTCCAGTTCAGTGTAGAGCATGCATGTGCAGAGGACTTCGTACAATGCAGACCCATTCATTATTCAACACCTGTGACTGAATTTTTGAAGTCTACTT
This sequence comes from Codonopsis lanceolata, assembly GCA_013146195.2. NCBI lineage: Eukaryota > Viridiplantae > Streptophyta > Magnoliopsida > Asterales > Campanulaceae > Codonopsis > Codonopsis lanceolata. Next base: position 134,894,737 of record CM028378.1, on the reverse strand, counting down.
TTAGTTTTAGTCATGACTTTAATTCCTTTTTGCACTGCTAGGGCCTAGGAGTGTCTTTTTATCATTCTATTTAACTTCATATACGGAGTATTAATTAAATTACTCAAGCTTCATTTTCTTTATTTCTGCCATTGTATTTTTTAAATCTTTTTCATATACTCCCACAATTTTGGATAAAAGAGTTTACTATTCCATTTTGAAATATTTTACTTAAAATTTCAATTTTAAAAAATTATAGCATAAAAGAATCATTTTATTACTAACTAGTACTCTTGCCCGTGCCGATGACACGATTCCAGTTTGAGAATTTATCAATAAATGAAATAATGTGGAAATGAACCCAAATACCTAACAAAATAAAACATTTTACTTCGAAAAACCGTAAATAATAAGTAAGCCATAGAATATGCCTTTATTGGAACATTTATCTATTTTTGGAAGAAAAAGAAGCAGTAAAATTAGAAAAAGTAACAGTCTTTCACACGTTTACATTTTAGATTAAATGTAAAGCGTAGGATTGTAGTAAAAGAATTAATCCCAGCCTGTAATTAGCATTTACCAATTACACACGTGTTTTGGCATCTCTGTGCCTATGGTACGGTACCAATATATATGATTTCGTCAAGTCAAATGATTGTACCTAAATAGAAGGTGTTATTTAAAAAATATTACGGTTGATGGTACATTAGTTCAAGTGATAGTTGATGGACTGATATTTTATAAGGGGTGATTGTTCAAAAGACTAATCGCAGGATGCGACTTTGTAATATGAAGATAAAATATAGGGAGAAGAAAAGAGGGTGACTACTCATAATATTAATTATAGGGGGTTAAAAATGGATAACTACTCACACGTGTGAATGTGAGGGTGAATCTCAACCGTTAAATTTTAAAAAATAATTTAATCTCAACATCTGAATAGTTCTAGTCAATTACCTAGTTGTTTTATAAGGAAACATAATTCTAACAGTATAAGGAAACCAAGAAGAGGAGATTATCCAAATAAATGACAGCCGTAGGATGATAGTAAAAAAAATTAAATCCTGACATCTGAATAGCCCTAGTCAATTACCTAGCTTATTTATAATATAGATAAGCTACTAATTAAAAGTGTTATTTTTTTAATAAGTTTGACTTTCTAACGGAAACTATTTGTCCGGAACAGAACGGTTGTGGATTATAATCACCATCTTTATTGCCTCTAGACTCCGCTCGAACATACCCACTAGCCTTACCACCAACCCGAAGTTCAACAACACAAATTAATTACGAGTACAAAGTTTCTCACATCTCTCTAAAAACTAAAATCATTTCTCCCTGTGAAATGTCATAACATTTTCTCTCTGAACTTTCGACAATAATTTACGAAACGTTTTTAATAAAGTTAATCATTTATCATACAATACTTTTCAGCAGTGTTCTAAAACTCTCCGTCTTGCTCCGCCTAGGCGCTAGGCCCCTCTCTACCGCCGCGACTTTCTTAGTCGCCGCTAGAGATGTTAATCGATCTAGCCCTAACGGTTTCGGTCCAACCCTAACGGTTCCGGTCCAGAATAGGTCCGGTTTAGTCGGTTTTCACTTTTGTCCGGTCAAATACCTGACGGTTTCGATTCAAACCTGCGGTTTCCAACCAATGATTAAATTTGTACGCTTTTTCCCAATTTCGAGGCTTGTACGCTTATTTTAGCGTATTATACGTGTCCTGTATATTATACTAACTATATTAAAGCTGTTAATCAGTCCAACCCTAACGGTTTTGGGTATTATACACATCCCGTATATTACTAACTATACTAAACCGTATGCAAGTCGGCTTTCGGTTCAACCCTAACAGTTTTCGGTTTGGCACTAACGGTTTCGGTCCCTAATCGGTTGCGGTTTAACCGGTCCGCTTTAAACGGTCTGCTAAAATTGCAAACCTAACCCTGAAAAAACCCGGTTTAATAGGTTCAGACATGCGGTTCTCGACCCTATTAACATCTCTAGTCGCCGCCTAATCGACCAAGTTGGGGTCTATGCCAAACCTCGTCGACCTTAATTTATTTTTGTAGCTTTGATTTTGTGGCATGCGGTGACCGGAGAAGGAAGGGGGGTGAACTGGAGGAGGAATGGGGAGTGGTAATGGTGAGGCAGAGAGGGAGGTAATGGGGGGCGAATTGGAGTAAAATCTTTTATGTTTTTAGTTCTAAACTTGGCTGATTTATTGCTTTGGGGTTGTTGAAAATTGAGATTAATGGTAGGTTTGTATATTTTTGTTTATTTTACAAATATAGACAAGTGTTTGATAAAATGACAAACATAAAAAAAATTAAATTTGTATTCAATATGTTTGATCTTTGATGTAAACTATCAAAAAAATGGTAATTATGCCTTAATTTTAGGCCCCGATTACGCCCCGACTAGCCTCCTAGGCGCTAGTGTGCCGTCTAACGGCCACCTAACAATTTTTAGAACCTTGCTTTTCAGCTCGTCGAAATACACAAAAATTTTAAAAAAATAAATTCTTAGGAGAAAAATAGTATAGAAACTAATAAAGTTTAGGAATAACGGCATAACCTTTCCATTGATTGAATCACTTATTTATAAGGAGAGTTACAATTAGGGTTACACTTGAGTAGGGTACAAGAAACTTATACAAGGAAAGTAGCATAATAAGGAAAGAAATATACAATGTAATTACCACTAATTACTAATTACAAATAAACAAGAATAATAATAAATATATTATTCTCTAATATGCCCCGACAATATGGACGCCCGAGAGGAGAGACCAATCTTGTGAAGTAATTGATGAAATCGCTGGCGAGCAAGAGGCTTGGTCAAGGCATCGGCCAATTGATCGGCCGAGGAAATATGACAAACTCGCATAAGCTCATCTTGAACTTGTTGCCGAATGAAATGAAAATCCATGGCCACATGCTTTATGCGAGTATAAAAAACCGGGTTCGAGCAGAGACTCATGGCGCCTACATTTTCACAGTAAATGACTGGTTGAGTCGAGGAGGTGAGACCGAGTTCGCCAATAAGAGACACAATCCACCTGACCTTAGTTGCAGTGGCAACCACTGCCCGATATTCAACTTCAGTCGAGGAGTGAGCTGCAGTGCGTTGTTTCTTGGAGCTCCAAGAGATCGGGTTGCTTCCACGATAGACAATGTAGGCACTGGTGGATGTGTAGTCATACTTGTTGCCAGACCAGTCCGCATTAGTAAAGGCATGGAGAGCAGGAGGAGACTGGCGATGAAGGAGGATGCCCGCATTAATAAAGCCACAGAGATACCGAAGAACTCGTTTGACTGCATTCCAGTGCTCAGTGGTCGGCCTATGCATGAACTGAGAGAGTTTGTTAACAGCAAAGGCAACATCAGGCCGAGTACGAGACATATATTGAAGGCTCCCGACCATTGCTTGAAATTCCATCGGATCTGTGAGAGTAGTGCCCGTGTGAATAGTCAAGGTAAGCGAGGTAGCAAGGGGCGTAACTACTGGGCTAGCATCAGTCATGCTTGTACGAGAAAGGAGATTAGCTATGTACCCACGCTGGGAGAGCAGAAGACCACTTGGGCGCTTAACAACTTCAACCCCAAGAAAGTAATGAAGTTTACCAAGGTCCTTGAACGAGTAAATATATGAAAGTCTGAACTGCAACAGGTTGGTTCCTAGTGACGATGATATCATCCACATATACAAGGAGATAGATTATGTTGTCCGCTGTACAAAGGATGCACAGTGATGCGTCGGCCATCGAGTTTTTGAAGAGGGATGCAAGTAGAAATTGGCGCAGCTCATTATACCATGCTCGGGGAGCCTGCTTGAGACCATAAATAGCCTTGTGAAGCCGACACACATGTTGAGGTTTGTCCTTGTCTGTGAACCCAGGTGGTTGCGCCATGAATACCTCATCGGACAGATTTCTTTGAAGAAAGGCATTGTTCACATTCAATTGTCGAAGATCCTATCATTGACAAACGACCAGTGAGAGAACAAGTCGAACAGTGATCGTTTTAACCACCAGACTGAAAGTCTCGTGATAGTCAACCCTTGGTCGCTAGTGAAATCCCTTGGCGACTAGGTGAGCTTTGTAGCGATCAATAGTGCCATCAGCATGTCTTTTGATGCGATAGATCCACTTACAGCCAACAATATTGCGAACATCTGCCGAAGGGACTAGATCCTAAGTTCCATTGCGAGCTAGTGCATCAAACTCCTCAGACATGGCCTGACGCCACTTCTCATTTTTTCAGAGTCTGAGTGACACATGTTGGTTCACTGTCTGCTGCCAGTTGAGTTAAAAGATTCAGTTTGGTGACGGGTTTATAGATATTGTTCTTAGATCGAGTAACTATGGTTGAAGTTCCAAAAGCGGAAAGCATAGGTAGGGACTGACATGGCATGGACACGAGCATATGGTGCAGTGCAAGTAGGCATTGCTAATGAGTTAGTTGAAGCGACCAATAAAAGACTAGTAGTGGGCAGTGGTGAGGGTGGGTGAGGGTGGTGTATGGGCGAGCTGAGATCAACCCCATTCTGATTAATGCGAGGAGAAGCTAGTGGGGAGGCACTAAAGCGAGCAGCCGACGGTGTGTATGAGTGGCCGAGCAGTTCATGAGGGGGTAGCCAAGAGACACTAGCGTCGGTATCTGGGCAAGCAAGGCTAGTGGTCGGGGTGGACATTGGAAAGGTAGACTCGACAAATCGAACATGACGCGAAATGTATAGCTTGATGGTATTCGGATCATAACAAAGATAGGCACTCTAAGTGAATGAGTAACCAAGGAAGACACACGGAGTGGAGCGAGCAGTGAGTTTGTGAGCGGAGTAAGGGCGGAGCCAAGCGTAATAGAGACAACCAAAGGCAAAAAGTTTTGAGTGGTTGGGCAGAGAGCCAAACAGTTTATGGTAAGGAGATTGGTGAGCAAGAGTGGGTGTTGGTAGCCGATTTATGAGGTAGGCCGCGATTTGGAAGGCAAACGACCAGAAAAGCAACGGAAGAGATGCACGAGAGAGTAGGGCGAGAGCAGTTTTGATAATGTGGCGATGACGACGTTATGAGAACCCATTGTGTTCCGGGGTGTGAGGGGGCGAGGTGAGGTGAGAGATGCCATGGGTGGACAGGTAGGCGGCCAAGCCAGAATCTCGGGTAAGCCTCATGTACTCGCCTCCATTGTTCGAGTAAAGAATGACAATGGTTGTTTTACAATAGTTTTCCACCGAGGCTTTAAACTTGGGAAAGATGGTGGCGACCTCAAATTTGAGTCTAAGCGGGTAAAACCAAATGTAATGAGTATAGTGATTAACAAAGATTACATTGTAATTGAACCCATCAATAGAAGGAAGGGGGGATGTCAAAACATCAGTATAAATAGTTTGAAAAGGGAGGGTAGACACAATATTATTTTGATGAAAAAGGAAGGTTATGACTTTTATTAGAAAGACAATCATTACAATGAATATGATTGCGAGCAGTGTCTAATGCTAAACCTAGGCAAGAGGGTATCTGACTTTGGACAGGGCCAGACGGATGGCCGAGGCGATGATGCCAATCTTGGTGAGAGACTTTGGAGCTGGCACAAGCAGAGGGGCAATGAGAGGGAACTGTGGTCGGCCATTCATACATACCATCCTTAGACTGTCCGGTCAGTAGTATTCTCCCTGTCAGTTGATCTTTCACATGAAAAAAAGATGGTAAGAACTCAATAGACATATTATTGGATATGCAGAATTGAGATATGAATATGAGATTGTGTTTCATGTTAGGAACAAACATGACATTTTGTAAAGTAAATGTGTGTGCAGGGGTGGGGAGGATAGAAGAACCAGTTTTGGAGATATGTAGGTCTGTACCATCACCAATGACCATGTCATCCGTGCCCGGATAATTGGAGTGAAGATGGAGGTTGCCAAGATCGTTGGTAACATGGTGAGAAGCACCACTGTCGAGAAGTCAGTCCGGAGTCCTGGTGTCTGCTATGGTCGCAAGGTGTGCCCGTGGGTGCCTTGCGTAGTTACTAGCCGAGTTGGAGTCAGCGGACAGAGATGTGGTGGCAACCAATTTAAAGTTGGGGCAACGAGCAGCCATGTGGCCCTGTTGGTGACAACCCTGACACTTACCAAGATAAGGTCGTTATTGACGGGGAGCAGAAATCGAGGATTGCTGGGAGGGTTGCCGAGGTTGAGCGGGAGCTGCTCGAGCTTGCAAGGAGTGCCGAGCATGCGAGATGTGGTTCCTCGAGATAGCAACACTAGCAGAGACAAGATGCAAGAAGGACGCGGGCTGTGACTGCTTTAGGAGTAGTTCTCGATTGATGAGTTTTTCATGGAGCTCATCAAACGATATGATAGTGTCCTGATCTTCCACCATATCCATGATGTGGCGGTAGTCATCATCCAAACCACCAAGAATGGTCTCAATAAGATCCTCGTGGTCAAGCGGTTTGCTCAAAGCCGCGAGTTCATCTGCCCGACTTTTGACATAATGCATGTAGTCAGAGACCGACTGAGTGCCTTTGGATGCCCGCTTGAGGTAGTCTTTAATCTGTTTGATGTGGCCGAGATTTGAGCGAGCATAGGTGTAAGCCAGAGTTTCCCATGATTCTCTAGTAGTGGCGGCATATTGGATCATAGGAACCAAGGGAGCAGAGAGGAAACCAACAAGGGTGCCGAACAAGAGTTTGTCTTGTTGGATCCAGGGTTGGTACTGTAGGTTTGAGACATGAACGTCCTTGGATGATTGAGCATCCTTGGATAGGACGGTGGGAGGCGGGCATGGGTGTGAGCCGTCTACAAACTTGTAGAGGTCATAGCCAATGAAGGTGACCTCAACTTGGAGTTTTCAAGCTATGTAGTTTGTGGAGGTGAGTTTTGTGATATTGTGGTGAGAGATGTTGATGAGGTCGAAGGTTTGTGTGGGGTCAAAGGGGTTTTTAATGGTGAGGGAGTAATTTTGATTAGCCATGGCGAAGGTTGGTAGGGGCGGCGGCTAGAGGAAGAAGATGAAGGTTTTAGGAGTAAAACTTTGATACCATAGAGAAACTAATAAAGTTTAGGAATAACAGCATAACATTTTCATTGATTGAATCATCTATTTATATGGAGAGTTATAATTAGGGTTACACTTGGACTAGGGTACAGAAACTTATACAAGGAAGGTAACATAATAAGGAAAAAAAACTATATAAGATAATTACCACTAATTATTAATAACAAATAAATAAAAATAATAATAAATGTATTATTCTCTAATAAATAGTTGAGGTCGGTGGCGGTGAAGATAAGGGTGGATTAACAAAGGAGGTAATGGATTGGAGTAGGGGAGGTTGCAAAGAAGGTCGACTGTGCCAATGCAATCACTAAGATTGTAACTAGGGTTTAATTTGGGTTGTGGACAGCGGCAATTTCGGTCCATGGATAAACATTAATGATAGTGATGATGATTAGAGATTTTGAAATTGATTTTAGAGAAAGATAGATTAAATGAATTGAATTTTAGAATTTAGTTAGAGAAATAATTTCGTAATTAACTATATTCTTTGACTTGAGAAATATTGGTGGTAATGTTGTTTGTTGGTACGTAGTAGGGGTGAGTCTGGTCCGGTTCGGTCTATTGTTTTGGAAAAATTAAAAGAATCAGGACCAGATCAATAGTCCGGTTCTTAAAAAATATAGAACCAGGACCAACACAATATGTCTGAAAACCAATACATTGGTTCGGTCCAAAACCAATTGAAGACGTACGAGAACCAGAACCGGACCAATACGATACGTATCTTTGATCAAGAGGATAACTAGATTTTTCAATAAACAATGATCAATAATCAAATCATGTTCTTCCTTCATACAATATTTTGTTGGGTTCGTTGTTCTTGTGAAAATAAACTAAAAGTAAAAATCATTACTTCCAAATTAATAAAGAGAAATGAAAAAGAAAGTTTTAAGGAAATTTATTGCAAGTCATCTTCCTCTTCGATCCCTTTATGATTAATTTAATTAATTTACAGGTAACAATCCTTCAAACTAATAATGTTTGGAATCACAAAAAGAGGTAGGAAATTAATTAATAGCGAAGAACAATGTTTTCCATCCTATTTTCTCTTTAATCAAATAAGGAAACTTGGTTGAATATCAAATTATTATATATTTTCTTTAGGTTGTAAGTTGTATTCCTTTTATTATATATTTTCTTCAGGTTGTAAGTTGTATTTTTTTAATTATCTTCTTATCAATATATATATATATATATATATATATATATAATACTATATTAGTATATTATATATAATAAAATAATAAATACACATTGGTCCGGTTTTGCGTTTTTGGTTTCTGGAACCGGGGAACGACCCAATTGTCCGGTTCTGTAAAAATTCAGATCCAGGACCAATTCAAAGTATCGATCTGATCCATTTTTGACTGATCTGGTCCGATTCCATTGATCCGATCCGTTTCTGAAAAACTCCTGCTCACCCCTAGTACGTAGAGGGAATGAGGAGGTTGTTCTAGAGTCTAGATGTGACAAAGGTGAGCATTGTCATGACTTTTGATTACCACGTTCCTAAATGGGTGTTTATTTTAGTTTTACACTAAAATTAAGGAGGTTGATTATTGGGGTAGTATATGTACATTAACGCTTTTAATAGTTACATTTAAACATAAGAAGTCTACGTTAAAACATTACGTGTCAAATGTCAAATTAATGAAATTGTACAAAAACAGACAATTATAAATTTTAGAAATGGGCAACTAACTAGAGTATTTTTTCCTTTTCAATTCTCAAACATCATAAAGTTTTAAGTTTTGAGTTGTCTTCGTCTTACTTAAGTTACGGGTCCTAATTTGTAAAAGTAAGTCTCACTCTCTCCTACAATCCAGTGGCCGGTGGGTTAGATGAGATAGATACATCTTCCAGAAAACACTTACGAGATGGTTGGTTCTAATTTTTTGCCTTTGAATTTTTAAAAATATAAGAATTTGTGACACTTGGGGAGTTTTGAAAAATAAAAAATGGGAGTGTTAGAAAAGAAAACGGGATGGAGAAGAAAAGGGAGGTCAGGTGGTACATCATTAACATTAATCTCAAATTCAATTTTGCAGCAAAATCGATGAGAAGTGGTAGACTGAAAAGTGTGGAGTTATTAAGAAATCACATGGTAGTGATGTACGGATGAAATGCTTTTTTCCATATTTTAATATTTTAATCTATTATTCCCACCGCCAGGAGCTAAGTGCTAACCGATCGATGGACAAAAGTTGTTTTCGGATTAAACTGACTTCTCTAAGGTAAAAAAAATAGAATAAAATAATTTTTTGGTCCCTGAACTATACCAATATTATGCGTTTTGTTCCTGTATTTTTTTTGTAATGTGTTTGGTCCTTAAAGTAGAGTTTTACTAAGAGATTACCCCCTCATGGGGTTACTGTTAGTTTTTCCGTCAAATTTTTTATGAAATTCCAAATTTACCCTTAGTAATATTAGTGGTTCAAAATAAAAATAATAAAAAAAGAATAAAGAAAAAAAGAAAAAGGGAATATGTACAATTAAAGGAGAAGAATCGATCATCTCCCATCTCCCATCTCCATCTCCATCTCCCTCTCCGATAACTTCAGCAACGTCGTCAAGCTTCACCTGTCGGCGGCAACTCATCTTGGCTGAAACCAGGCGCAACTCATCTTCCTCGAAATGCCCACTTCCTTCACAATATTCCTCCCCCACATAATTGTTTCCCCTAGGGTTTTCAATCTGGGGGTTTTTGTTTGGAATTTTGTTGGACGTTTAATCAGTGTTTGACAGGTGATAGAGGCATCATCGTCGACTAACGATTCACAATTAGAATACAATGTGAGGTCGAACCGTCAATTATGAAACTGGGTTGTTCGATTTGGTGGAACTGGGTTGTTCGATTTGATGAAACTTTCCAACCAAGAAGGTCAATCATAGGGAAAGCTCGCTATACTTTGTCGCCGATCCACGGGAATCTTCTGTACCGCACCGATAATAGCTCCATCCGCATGCCCTCGGCATCGACCTCAACCACGGTGACATCGCCGGCTACCTCCCGGAGGAGCTCGGCCTCCTTACGGATCTCGCATTGTTTCACATCAATTCCAACCAGTTTTGCGGCACTATTCCGAAGAAATTCAGAAACTTGAAGATTTTGTTTGAACTCCATCTGAGTAACAACATTTGCAGAAAATTCCCTTACGTTGTTCTTCAATCACAATCGATTCCACTTCGATTTACACAATTTAGGTAATTCTTCGGTGTCTGTGATTTTGCTGGCGAACAATCGGTTCCACGGCTGTGTTCCGGCGAGCCTCGGTAACATGTCGAATACTTTGAATGAGATTGTTATGAAGAACAATGGATTTGGGATACTTTGAATGAGATTGTTATGAAGAACAATGGATTTGGGTCTTGTTTGTCTGAAGAAATTGGGTTGTTGAAGCAGTTGAATGCAAGGGTAAATTTGGAATTTCATAAAAAAATTGACGGAAAAACTAACGGTAACCCCATGAGGGGGTAATCTCTTAGTAAAACTCTACTTTAAGGATCAAACACATTACAAAAAAAATGCAGGAACCAAACGCATAATATTGGTATAGTTCAGGGACCAAAAAATTATTTTATCCAAAAAAATACTCCAGTAAGAAAGAAAGAAAGAGGGTACAAGTAAACTGGAATAGAAAATATAGAAAGTCAACGCTAGGCAACAGATTGTTATGTGCAAGAAAATTGCTACTATTGCAAGTGTAGTAGTCTCTCTTTTCTAGTTTTCACTGTTAGAGCAAAATAAACCACTTTATCGTAGCTGTGCATTTAATGAATTTAGGTTATATACAAATTTATGTTTATCCTAACATAGTAACATCCATGCATTGCAATGAATCAAAAATATGAAGCCAAAACCGTACAACGCTTGTATGTATCTTTGTTTGGGAAACATGTATCAAAATTACTTTGAAAATAAATTAATTACTCATCTGTTTCGTGTAAATAGTCCACAATTTTATTTTTGTAATCTTTAACTTAAAAAGTCTATTTTTAAAAATTAAGACATAAAAATATCATTTTATTACTAATTGACTACATTTTCTTAAAAAATTTGACTTTTAAATAAGGATTCTCTTTCCGGAATTGAGAGAATATTAAGGAACATTTAAGTAGATAAATTTTACGGAACTATGATTATAAAATATGGAAAAATACCAAAAACTCTTATATCCAAAAATCTCAAAAATTATTCTTATATTTAAAAAGTCTCAAAGTTAAACTCTTAATACTTAAAAGTCCAAAACTTAACGTTTCTTCTAACGTCATTAGAGTATGAGGCTTTATTTGAAATATATAGAGCTTATTTTTAATTTCAATGATTTAAATGATTCAATATTTTAGATAAAATACAAACAACAACAAATAACTTACTATTAATAATAACAATAATATTTTAAAAAATTACTATCAATATTATTACATTATTATAACTACTATGACTACTAATATTACTACCACAATTTTATAAAAGTGTAAAGGTTAAAATTTTAAATCTTAGTATGAAAAGATTAAGAGAGAGGCTATTTCCAATACAATTTTTGCTTATCCACTACATCCTTAATTATTGTATCAAATAAATATATGTTTGGTCAAAATTACCCCTTAAGTACTTTCACATTTTAAGTTGACTAATCAAAGTTACTTTCCTAATTATCTTTTAACATTATTTTTTAGTTCAAATATTTATGAACAACATATTATTTCTATTATTATTTTTATTTTTTGTAATGAATTTATTAATTAATCATATGACTAAATTTATATTGTATAATTAAAAAATATCGTAAATGATGTAATAGTAAATAATAATCGAATAGCAAAATCATAATATAAAATAGTTTCGTAATATTTAAATATTTTGTCTACATTTATAATTGATTAGGAAATTTAATTCTTGAGTTGATTGAAACCAATATTCTGTCTAATACGTACCATAATAATTGAATTGATATTTTAAAGTAATATTTTTTCAACTAAATTAGAATATTAATTTTTTATGATAAAATTTCCAATATAATCTAAAATTTTGGTAGAAAATGTATTAATCATATTAATTTTATGATAATGAAATATGAAATGTGAGTGATTAGAAGAAAATGATTAAACATATTTATTACGAAAAAAATAAGTACATTGTTTATTGAGAATTAAAATGTTGAGAATATAAATATAATAATCATGTTGTCCATTGATGTTTGATAAAAAAAGTTAAAAGGTAATTAAGATAGTAACTTGATTAGTCTAACTTAAAAATAGGTACTTTTGTCCAAATATGTATATATTTAATGCAATGATTAAGGATAGAGTGGATAAACAAAAATAATAGTAGAAATAGTCTCTCCCAAAGATTAATTTTAGATTTTATAGATTGAATGGTTGTTTTGGAATCATTGTGAAATGAATTTTTTAAATAGACTTTTAGTATTTAATATACTAATAATGTTAATGAAGATAATAATATTACTATTATAATAATAATAATATATTTTTATAATAATAATAGTAGTAATAATAATAAAAAAAATATTTAATACAATTTTTATCATCATTGTTATAAATGAAAAGAAAAACAAATTTTCATACAAATGAAAGCTTTTAAGTACATAACGGCGTTCGTTGATATGTTAAGTTTTGAACATTTTGGTATTAAAATTATGACTTTGGGACTTTTTGGATATGAGAAATTTTTAATGGGGATTTTTATTATTTTTGCCTATAAAATAACGAATTACAAAACAAAGCTATTTGTGGATGTTTTTGAGAAGAAAGTTAAAGGTGATTGAGGTAATACGGAAAGCATGGAGGTGGTGGATGGATGATGGATCACGTGATGGCCGATGTAATTTTGGATTATAACTAAACAGATCAACGTGTTACATGTATGTATATATCTTTTTGTACGTTTCATATGTATAGTGCAATGAATCGGTATTCCAGAGAGAGAAGGTTCTGAATCCAAATCCATGGTGCAAGAAACTTGCAAGTAGGGGAAGTGTTGGATGAAATACGTGAGGAGAGGCAAAAGCCAAAAAGAACAGAGTTGAAAGAAAAATACAAAGCCTAGTTATAATAACAAAAACGACTCAAATTTCCATTTACCACTATGTATTTTGCTTATCATTGCACTTGGGCCTTGCAGTTTTAATTTTTCCATATTGATGTCTAAGGTTGCGTTTCAGCTGGGTAATTTCTGTTTTTTAACACTTGGTGTTATTATTGTCTTCCCTATATTTGTTGGTGAAGTGAAAATGAAGTTGGGAAGAAAGTGATGGCAAAAGATTAGTTAGGTTATTAAAATATGAGAATTTTTTTTACTAAATAAGAAAAAATTGAATTTGACTTTTAATTCATTTGTATAAACGGACATGAAAGCAAAGAAGACTATAGTCTTTTTTTTAAAAGTCATTAACGAGAACCCTCTTTTGACTTACAATTGCAAAGAAAACGCAACCTTAGATCCAAATGTGCAAAAATTGAAATTACAAACCCCTAACGCAACACCTATAAAACCATTCGGTGATGAAGTGAAATTAAACCAAATCCGAAACGCATTCCTTGCTTGAGTTAAGGAAAAAGCCGTTTTCAATGTTCTCTTCTCGTGATCACTTTTCTTTTAAGAAATTCTCTACTATTGTACTATTCAGTTTGCAACCTCTCTCCTCTCCACAAAACCAGTGACCAATACAATTTGGTTTGTTCTTGGTATGTAATTTTATAGAATCACATCTTTGGATCGGTCTCAATTTTCTAAACACAAAACAAATAATCCGATCGAACCAATCCCAATAGATTAGTTATTATATATAATTATATAGTTATATATAATTATAACTATATAATTATAACCTATGCTGGGGAAAACGCGTTTTGAAAAGGTCCGTCAATTTTGCCTATATTGGGCAAAACGCACCATCCATTCCACCCAGTGTTGTTGTTTGTTTGCTTGAGGTCGAACTACATTTGATCTGATTCCTTTTATTAAGAGATACGTAGGCAGCATACTTCGGTAGATCCGACCATTAAAGCACTTAATTTGCATATCTGCTTAAAAACTACGATAACCTGTTACAACCGAGTAAATATGTCTAGGGTATGGAGATTGGAGCTACTACATTATAAACTGTTGCATCATAAACTGTCGCATTTGCGTCTCTCCCCATTTTAATTGTATGAAATTGAGAGTTTATTTCCTATCAACGATGTTCGTTTACTCAATAAGCTTCGAGTTAATTACCAGTAAACTTCATCGTTGAGGGGCTCTGTAGATGCCCCAATTTTATACCTCTGATATGTAATCTTGACATGAGATATCAAGACCTGTTAAACACTAACAAATGTCAAGTTACAAGGTTTAGATTGCAAAAAATGCAAAAGAAATGAAAGGATGCATGAATAGTGAATGACAGGGGGCAAAGTGTCAAAAATCGAAACAAAAAGCAATTGGCACCACCCATACTCCAAATGGGAGCCACGCCCAATTCATATGGGTGCGGCGCCCAAATAGTTCCCCTGCACTGTTGCGTTATGCTTTCGGTACAATCTCTCAAGTATGCGGTACAAGCCGATGGAGCACAGAAAGAAAAAACTTAATGACGAAGAGATCCCCACTCCCACCCATAATTAAAGGTGCTCGGCTTTAGAATTGATGACGAAAAAATTTCACACACTGCACACACCGCGCTCACCTTACGCAGAGAGCGATCGTCTTGAGAGTTCCTCCTCCAAAAAACCTCAAATTTCCCCCAAATACAAATCCAATCGGTCAAAGTGAGCCTTAGCTTTCCAGCTAGGATTCCACCCTATTTTCCCTGTCCAAAAATCCCAAAAAGAGCAGTTGCTTTACCCGAATCCAGAGGCCAAATCCGCTAGAAGCAAGCAGTTGTTCTGCCCGATTTCTGCCAGCAGCAAGCAAACAACAGCAAAAACACAAGCAGTTGCTCCGTCCATTTTACGGTGTCTGAAAGCAACTTTCGGAAGCAATTATTCTGCCCGAATTGCAACAACAGCAAAAGACTCCCTCTCCCGGAAGGACAGAGCGAGCACACCTTACGCTCTTAAAGGTAAGTCTTTAAGAGTTTTTATATAAAAATATTATTTTCATCCGGACCAATGTAAAAAATATAAGCAGTTGTGCTGCCCGAATTTCTATAGAAAATAACATTAAAAAGAGTCATTATTATGTCCAAATATTTTTAAATGTATTTGTAATTATTAGAAGGAGACGGCTTCAAATATGTAAATAATGTAGATACAAATATATCTGCTTTTAATGATTTATTTATTTGCTAGATAAATATAATAAGAGCATATTTTAGCCAAAAACCATTTTTGAGACCGAAAGGGCGAGTTGTGTGCCTAACACCTTCCCACCTCGTAACTTAGCCTCCGAACCCCTTTTTACAAACTCTGGTAATTTGTGGTTTTTATTTATTTCTCCTTAAAATAAAGATGGCGACTCTGTTATAACATTTTGGATCATAGTGAGGCCCGCAACATCTTTTTTTTTTTTTTTTTTTTTTGCATTTTTCTGTTTTCCCCTAAACAAGGGGCGATGAGGAATGAAAAGGGTGATACATTTCATGTATCTTATTTTCCCCTAAAAAAGAGATGATGAGATACAGGGAAGCCCAATGCACTCAGAGCGATCCAAAATAAGTCTAAGGTCATGGTGAGGCTCGCAACATCATTTTTTTGCACTTTCTCGTTTTCCCCTAAACAATGGACGATGAGAATGAAAATGGTGATGTATTTCATGTATTTTATTTTCCCCTAAACAAGGGAGGGTGAGATATGGAGAAATCCCATGCACTCATAATGACTTAGGGCAATTTTCAAAAGTCCACACTGAGGCAGGGCGTGTTCCCACGCGCCTTCGCAACATCTTTTTTTTTTGCACTTTTCCGTTTTCCCTAAATAAGGGACGATGAGACTGAAAAGGGTGATGCGTTTTCTGTATCTTATTCTCCCCTAAAAAAGGGAGGGTGAGATACGGAAAAATCAAAAGTTCTCATAATGGACCAAAGCTCACTCGGTGACCGAGGCGTATTCAACGCGCTTTTTGACAACACTCTTTTGCACTTTTAATTTCGTCTTCCCCTAAACAAGAAAGGATGGAATGGAAAGCGTGATGTCTTGCCGCACATCGCGCTCCCCTAGAAAAAGGCGCGCGGGGTCTGGGAGCGATCCGGGGCACCCAACAAGTATTTTCAAAACGTAATTTTTTTTTCTTATAAACATGTTTGGAAAACAATTTCAAAACACTACTTTTATAAATAAAATAGTTGTAAACGCAAAACTCTTCACATTTTTAAAACGATATGTTTTAAAACGCTGCATTGAAACACTTTTAAAGAGAAAACTCTGCGTTTTTTACTAGTATTTTGGTCAAAACACTCCACCAAACAAGCACTTAATTCTCTAATATTGTACTACTCAGTTTGCAACCTCTCTCCTCTCCACAAGACCAATGAAATCGGACCAGACCAATACAATTTGATTTGTTTTTGGATCTGTAATTTTATAGAATCAGATTTTTGGATCGGTCCCAATTTTCAAAACACAAAACATATAACCGGACCGAACCAACCCCAATAGATTAGTTATTATATATAATTATATAGTTATATATAATTATGTATATATATATATATATATATATATATATTTATTTATTTATATATTTATAACTTTATCCCTAATTAACTCCCTAAGTATGAAATGTTATTTCTATTTTGCCGCCAGAGAGAAAGCGTTTTTGGTTCAAACAAAACTTCTGAAATCCTAGTTCGTTGCCTCGTTTGAGTTCTTTGAGTCTTTTCAGCAATTTGTTCTATTTTTTTAATTTTTACTCACTTTTGTAATTTTATTTCCATCGGATTGTTATGCTATGAACATATGACTCTGACAGTTTTAATTGTTAAATGTACAATTATTGAATGCCTTTTAATCATTTTATAAAGTTTAAGATTTTATTATTTATTTATATTAAACAATTGAAAACCGTTGTATTGATACGGTTGTGATTCTCGTACATATTGATTGATTGTAGTTTTATATTTTTTGAGAACCAAATTATTGGTGGCTTCAGTTTTCCTTTTTTTGCATTCATAAGTTGGCCTGGCTTGAAGAGACTTTACTCACCCAAGGAGAGATGTTTGCTTCTTTAACCTAACTTTAACTTGTAAATACTTTAGAAAATCAATAATAAATTGATCCGGTTGTAATAGATATTGTATTGACTGTATAGGAGGAAAGTAGAGAACTGAAAAATGAATAGAGCGGAGGGATGAATTTATTAATGTTACTCCTATTTTTTGGTTTGATGGGAGCGAAAGATCATGGAAAGATGAAAAATCCCCAAGGTGAGACCATCGCATATTCGCATTTAGCCGGAGGGAGAGCTAGTTGAAATGTCCGAGGGGCAGTCCGGCAGTTGTCGGAAAAATGTCCGTCCGGCCGGAGATTTTGTTCGTTTTTATAATATTTGCTTGGCCCACCTTTTAAAATTGTTTTGAATCGGTCATCCGTGCTATAAAATGTCGTAAAATCAAAAATGAAATTCAATAGCCATAATTTATGAAACAATTATTATCATTAGTTTATGAAATGAAATTCACACGGAACCACTATGTTTCCTCTCACTATCAATCATCGACAATCGTAATGAAGTAACTAGGTTAAGACAGAATTTTGCGTCACAAAATATGGGTGAATTATCTTATCTTATGGCTGTCTCAATGAAATAATTAGTTTCATTCCACTTTTAGGTGCAGACAATAGACCTTTGTGTGAATTCAAAACTCAAAAATAAATAAATAAATTAAATGTATCTACAACTCTCCTCATTTGCTACTTAATACATTGAAAATAAATAGGAAAATTCATAAGTCATCCAAACAAAAAAACTCTTCAAATAACTTTGCATACCCACCATCTTCAATACTAGGGGTGGCAAATTTAAGGCACAGCACGATTGACCGACACGAACACGACACTAAATTATAGGGTTTGGGCTGGGGCTTATTGGGTTCGGACCGTTATAGGGCCAACACGATAAGACACAATAAAAAATGAGTTGTTATCGAGCTGGTTTGATAAGCACGATAAGACACGATAACTAAAATATATATGTTTTAAAAATATATTTTTAAAAATTTACTACGGGTTATTCATTTCTTTCGAACTATTTTCATGATTATTTCATAATTTTATCATTTGAAAATTTATGAATTTTAAACTTTCGACTATTTATATTGATAAATTTTCAAAATATGTATTAAAAAATCAAAAATATATATTATGTAATGTTTATTGAGCTTAACGGGTCTGACAAAATAAATCGTGTTTTTTTGCTTATCGTGTTTTTATCGTGTCGTATTCGGGTTTTAATATTAGGCACGATAAGCTTATCGTGACGTGTTCGTGTTCGTGCTTATCGTGTCGTGCTGTTATCGTGCCGGCCCGATAACAGCCCAACACGACCGATTTGCCACCCCTATTCAATACCTGTATACATTACTACACATCTTTATCTCAATAAATTTAATATCTTTATATCTTTTTTATATTGATAAATAATTTTGTTTTTGAAATATGAATTTGATATTGCATAAAATAATATATTTAAATTTATATTTTTTATAATTTATAATAAAAAATGTTACAAATTTGAAATTTTGCAAAAAAAATAGTTTGATATTCTCTATTTATAGATAAAAATGTGCACTGTTTTTTTAAAAAAACAAAAAAATAATACTCCGTACATCTTAAAATAATTGAGGTAAAAAAAAGACCAAAAACCGGAGATAAATGAAAATTGGGATTTGGGAGCAACCCCACTGAGGGCGAACTTGTAAATGCGTCACTCATCCTCCCATCGACCAGACAACCTTGCCTTTTCTTTCAATTTGAAGGTGCAATGTTTTGATCAATTCTTTCCCTTAGCTTTTTGTTTGAGTAGCAATCAAACCCACATTTCTTAAACTTGATAGTCCCATTAGCTATTCTTGAGCTCCCAATCACCCATTGGGGTTGCTCAAGGCTAAATTCGCCGGCATCAAGCGACCAGCAAGGACAATGATTTGAAATTGAGGAATATTGTTCTTTTACCAAGCTAAGTGACCAAACAGTGAGAATCATGTCATGTCATATCCAAATCCAAATCATATGTATCGTAGGTAGTAGGTACTCAGCTTTACCAAATTTAGAAGAAGTTGGAAATGGACATTAATAATGTATCTTATTCTTGTGTGATTCTTTATCATTCATTTGTTTCATTGACCCACAACATAATTGTACTACATTTTCGCATTTCATCACAATTGGAAGGTGAATTCTTATATTAGT
Source organism: Codonopsis lanceolata (assembly GCA_013146195.2). NCBI lineage: Eukaryota > Viridiplantae > Streptophyta > Magnoliopsida > Asterales > Campanulaceae > Codonopsis > Codonopsis lanceolata. Next base: position 134,875,344 of record CM028378.1, on the reverse strand, counting down.
CATCCCGATGCAAAATTTTATTTTATATTTTAATATATGACATATTGAGGAATGAGGATGTGTCATAAGATTATCAATGGAAGGGTAATTAAAACTTTGAATAAAAACCGCCAAAATGCCCAAGGATAAGTCTAATGATAGTACTTTTTTATAGATATCAAAATCAAAATTTGATATCTATTAGTTACTATTCATATGTATCAAATAATCATCTCCAATCATATGTATCAAAATTTGATATAATGATAATTTTGAAAAAATTAAATCCAACACATATAATAATATAAAAATAAAAATAAAATATTAATATTCAATAATTTACCAATACATATTATGACTTAAATATATGGTCAAAATAAAGGGTATTAAAATTAGGTGTGGTACTAAGGCCAACTCCAACCGTGCTCCCAAATCCTTGATTTGGGGGTTTGGTCTCAACTTTGCCACTCCAACCGTGCCCCCAAACCCAAACCAAATTTGGAAGTTGCTACAGTGCTACCCCAAATTTGGGGTACCACTGTAGCTCTACCCCAAATTTGGGGTTGGTGGGTCCCATGCCATTAAATTAATTTTTAATAATTATATAATTGTTAAAATTATTTATAAAATTATATTTTTTATTTAAATGTATTAAAAATTAATAAATACCTAATACTAAATAATATAAATTATATTTCTTCAATTTAGTTAAAATTTACTAATTTTTAAATATTTTTAATAACGTAAATATAATTATTAAAATTATTAATTGTGTAATCTTAATAATTATTTTTAAAAAGGTTAATAGCAAATTAATATTCATGTTGATAAATAAAGTAAAAGAAATAAAAATAGAATATGTAAGGAATATTCTATTTGGGGGTTGATGGTTGGAGTTGAAATAGTGTTTGATGCTAAAATGAACCAAATTTAGGGTTAAATCTGACCAAATTTGGGGTTGATGGTTGGAGATGACCTAAGGGAGGTATCAATTTTGGTATACATTTTATTTTAACTATTTGAGAACCTAATACTCTTAGGTATCAAAATTTAGTTTTGATCCCTACCATTGAACTTACCCAATGGAGTGACCTAGTGGTAGGGTCATCTTCACAAAATGTTAGATCTCAAGTTCGATCCATTCTCACACCCCACTTAAAAGCAAAAAATAAAAATAAAAATAAACAAATCGGTGTTATTGTGATTTTATGTTTAGTACGAAAGAAACCACAATGAAGATTTGCTATTTACTGTTGATTTTTTTTTAATCTCTAAATCTAACTAAACCCCCTAAAGACCTCCTAACGAAATTCAACTCTGGGACTAATATCTGAGAGAATGAGTGTTCTAACAAATAGAATAAACACTAAATCTCATTTACCATTGAATTAAGAAAAAGTTAAAATAGTGAAAAATATGTGTAGTGTACGAACATTTTTGTCCTCCTCCCACCCCAAGTCCCAACCCCATGGAACTTAAAAAAAAAAAAAACAATTCCATTCATAATGTGGCAGAATGACAGTCACGTGCAAAAGAATATTGTTGATGATCATGGCGATTGGCGATTGGCGATTGCGTGCTGGGATTGATTAATCAGCATTTCACCAAATATAGATAAAGCGCAATAATCGATTGGTCCATTGTATTCCAATGCACCCCCACGTCACTCACATAGGATTAAATCTGTATCTATATTGAAGATGTTTATTTTAAATGAATGTAAATAAAATCAATGATTGCCTTGGCGATAGTCTAAGCCTTTTTGCTATTTGTAAAACCTAACTTTTTCATTCTTAATTTGATAGTTTCTCTTGCTCATGGACCATGGTCATGGGAATATCAAATCCAACAAATTTGTTACACTGTAATGCATAATACCGTAATTAATGGTGGTTTGAAGCTTTGTGTAACAAATCATGGGGTAAAAGGCAATATTATCACTTCAAATTCAGCTTCAAAGAATTCAATTATTACATTTCTGGTAATTAGAGGTGGTAAATATGTGGACATGGCGTGCCCATATGGGCAACGGACTTAAATGAGCGGACAAGTAAATGTCCATTTAATAACATGGATATATATGGACGGATACTAAATGGACATGGACGCCCATGACGCGCATTTACTCAATATATTTTATGTAATACTACTTTAATTTGCTTGTGTATTTTATTTTTTATATTACTTCCTCCATTCCGAATAAAAAATTCTTGTTTAACAATTAAACTTTTTTAAAAAATAATATTTTTTGTAACTCATTAATAATAAAATAATATTTTATATTTTAATTTTTGAAAATATAAATAAAATATTATACTCATACAATATTACTAAATATAAGTAAACGAAAATAGTAGAATACTAAGATGAGTATGCTTTCAAATGATTCCATTTCATGAAAGAAACACTAGGACGTGTTCAGCGGGCAACAAATATCTCTCCCACCTTTTAGGCTACGTGTGGGCTCCCTCAGAATATGGAGAAGAACATGTGGTTCAATCGTGAAAGACTTTTCACATAGGAATGGACGAATTAATAACTCCAAGATTTTGGTTTTGAGATTGAGACCGAAACTGACTTAACTATAAAATAAATAAATTTTAGTGAAATATTAATATTTTATTTTATTTTATTTTTGCTACAAGCATAGCCACATATATATATATATATATATATATATATATATATAAACCACCTAGAATGTATGTATAAAACATAGTTAGGGAACATAAAAAATATATAACCAATGTCACAAACGCACTAAACTCCAAGCTAAGTAATATTAGGTATATTACAAAACATCTATCGATGGAAAATTAGGGCATCGAGCTCGAGTTGCAAAAAAAGCTAACCGTCTAGCAGTCTTCAACATCTTTTTGCCTCTATAAAGCCGACAACTATGAAGATTCACAGCTATCATACATATATCATAGCAATAATGTTTGACACTTCCTCTTGCTTAGATATATGTTTCATAAAAACACTAGAGTAAGAGCAAAACAATATATGAATGAAAGAGTTTGTCAAAACCCAAGATAAAAGCATAATAAGAGGAGGTACAACGGGGTTCCCCCCCCCCCAAATCTTGAAGAAATCAAGGGCACAACGGAGATTTTTAAAAAATTATAAGTTTTGCTTAATTTGATTTTCTGCCCAAAAGAATCACAAGACGAACCTCCGCAATCTATAGAACAGTCTCTAGGCTACGCCAGCGTTTTAAGTTTCAATCCATCAAAACGGTGATGTTTTGATGGGCCAAATTTGAAGAAAAAAATCCAACCGGTCGACAAGGCCTGCTCCCGCCCTTTACACGCGTTATTAAGTGGGCGGTTGATGAGATTTTTTATTATCTTCTGTTTAAGGGCAGTTTGGGCATTCAAAAAAACTTTTAAAAAAACAATGCACATTTTTATCTATAAATAGAGACTTGGTTTGCCTCATTTGGATACCAAATGAATTTTTTGCAAATTTGAATTTATTTGTAAGTTTTATCTCTCTTCTCATTCTCTCCAAATTTTATTTTTTTAATTAATTTATTTTTAAGTTGTGTTTTATTTATTATTAGTATTATTATTATTATTATTATTATTATTATTATTATTATTATTATTATTATTATTATTATTATTTACTACTTAAATATTTTAAATGGATGCAGATTATTACATACAATTGTCTTTATTGTTAATTGTTTATTATTACCATTATTATTGTTATTAGTTATTATTATTATCAATATTATCATTAAGTAATATTAGTTGTCATTATTGTATAATTTTTGTTGCTAATTTTGTTTTATTTTCAGTCATTGTCATCAATGTCTTCACGTCCGGTTTCTCGTAAAAGCAAAAACCCTCAAAATCGAAATAATTAACGTTTGAATACACCAAATGAACTCTTTCCTCGTCAGAATCATCAACCCACTCCACAAAACCAACCATCCCATTACAATAATTTTTCTAAAACACAAAATGTTCCAAATTTTGGAGTTCATCCAAATTTTTAAAACCCAAACTCTATGCAATATGGAAACACACCAATATTTCCCCCTGTGTCATTGATGATGTCGCAACAAACTTTCCCGTGGAATACTCCATTACCTTCAAATTTGTCTCATTTTTCAACACAACAATCACACTTAAATCAATGGTATTTCCCCATGGGAGTTCCATATAGTTCTTCATCTGAATATATTCGACTAGTCTCGTAGCTTCAAATATACATTTTTTTTCAACACAACCAGAACCAGATAATGAATAAGAGATTGATATTCGATCAAGATGATATGGTTGATGAAACCACTCCTTAGAGTGGGAAAATAATAAGAACTAAGTGGGCGACGTACGAGATTGTCACCTTGTGTAAATCGTGGGAGAACGTGACTACCGATTGTAATTATGGCACTTTTAATCAAGCATTAGCTTGCAAAGAAAGTAGCTGGAATGACGATGATGTAATTATGAAGGTACATACGATTTATGAAGCTGATGAAGGGAAACATTTTATGTTAATAGAGGCATGAAAAATCTTTCGTAAGATTCCCAAGTGGTGGCCAAAATAGATTGAAGTGAGAAAACATACAACAAAAAATTCAACAAGCAGTGGCTCAAAACGATCTCAAAATGAAGCTTTTGATGTTCAAAACTCCTTAAATATTGAAACACCTTCAATGACATATCCAACTCGACCTCATAGAAAGAAAGCTTCAAAAAATAAGGGAAAAATGTGGATACAAAAAAATTTCTGAAGACTTACATGAATCAAACCGTATCAAATCAGAGCTTAGTGAGAAAATTGAGCGATATTTCACTATCGAACATGAAAAGCTGGAGGAGACGAAGAAGAAGCGTATGTTCAAGCAATGGGAGGTGTTGAAAAACATGGAAAACAAATCAGTTGAAGAAGAAGATTGCACAAGGTTGTATCGTGCACTGTTTAAGTAGATAAAAAAATTTAGTATTGTTTTTAATTTTTGTTATATTGTAACATATTGAATGTAATGTTATTTTATCAATGTTTGTAACATATTGCACTTTCTTTAATTTGTCAAAATAAATCAATGTGTTGTCACTATCACCTAAATATATAAAAAGACAAAACAAAATATTTCAAGAAATCCATAAATTTATGAAAATTCATGTTTCACGGTATTTGCTTTCCATATCTATCTTTTTTGGCAAAGAATTAAAAAAAAAGCATCGTCTTGTCACAATCACCTTTGTACAAAGGTGATTGCGACAAGACATTCCTTCTTTATTATTTAATTGAATGACAATTGAATTTTCTTATCTTCCGTGACTTTCTATAAATTTGGTTAATGATGCATTTGTGTAGGAATTGAAGAAACCATCACCCGTCACATTTTGATCGGTGTATACACTTAAAACCAAACACACACTTTAGAAAAATTGTATATTTTTCAAGTTCTAGTTGGAATTCAAACACCGATAATGAGCATGAAGATGGTTTACAGAATGACATTCGACGAAATGTGAATGAATATGTATTTGACCTTAATGGTCATCGATGTCGCGAGCATCAAATTTGTAGAGAACTAATAAGATCTCTAGAAGATGAAAGAGAAGTTCGTGAACTTATATACATTGATAGAAATTGTGTTGCCATCAACTCCTGTATTTAGACTATTTTGCAGAGAAAATTCAACGTACACCGACCAATAATTTTGCACCAGATTTCGAATGCGAAGACATGTCTTCCTTCGTGTAGTGGAAGCTCTTGGTCCTCATAGTCTATATTTTCAATAACGATTTGAAGCATGTGGGAGACCTGGTTTATCACCAATACAAAAATGCACTACTGCTTTAAGAATGCTTTAATTACGGAATGTCTGGTGATGCATGTGATGCATGTGATGACTATATACGTATTGGAAAAAGTACAACAATTGAGTGCTTTGAAGAAATTTTCTGAAGGTGTGGTTAATGTTTTTAAAGAACAGTACTCGCGAAAGCTAACAGAGGACGACCTCCAACGCTTGCTTCATGTTGGGGAGACACACGGTTTTGAGTTAGAAGCTCAAGTCAGTGCTAGAGGGCATTGTGGACTTTTTATTAATTTTGAATTTCAGAGATATGTTAAATCCTTGTGGATTTAAACATTTTTTTTTGTTAAATTTAATTCTTTCTATGTAAATATTGGGAGAATTAGTTAAAGAGGGAAATTAGGGATTTTTGAAAAGGTCACTAACTGCTTCTGTTAATGGATGAGGAGCAGAGGTCGTGTCCTCTATTTTCGGGGGAAATCACTAGAGCAGAAGGATGATATTGCTATAAATGTTTAATGCCGCCAAGCAGGGCCGGCCCAAGGGTAAGGCTAAGTAAACTAGGGCTTTAGGTCTCATTAAATAGGAGGCCTCAAATATTTTTTTTTTTACTATTAGTATTAGGCAGGGGTGGTAAAATAGGTGTTATGGATAATGATGGATTAATCTATTATGGATAATAGACTAACACATGATTATTCATAACACCCATTTTGTCACCTCTAGTATTAAGTGTGACTATTAGATTTCCTAAACAGCTAAACTAAATAAAAAACCAAAAATATCTTGTACATACTAGATAAAACAATATATTCATTTCAAATTAGATTTGAACAATTTAAAATGTATCAAGATATTTTTGGTTTTTTATTTAGCATTGAGAAATTAAGGTAATTGAATAATGAAAATTTGAAAGAACATTGTCTTAACCTTGAAAATTCATTAAAACATAATGACAACTCTGATATTGAGGGATTAAATCTATTTATGGAATTAAAAATTGTAAGAAAAATTATACAAGTGAAGAATGATACACCAAAGGACATACTTAATTATATATTAAGGGTTGATTTTTTTCCAAATGCGGAGATCGAATAATGCTAACAATTCCCGTAGGCCTTGATTCGGCAGAAATGAGTTTTTCTAAGCTAAAATAAATAAAATCTTACCTAAGATCGACAATGTCTCAACAAATATTAAGTGGACTAGCTTTATTATATATTGAAAAAAAATTGTTAATTGAAATCAATTACAATAATAATTTAATAAATGATTTTGCATCTCAAAAAGCACGAAAGATAAATTTTAAATAAAAATATAATAATTTTAATAATAAATTATTATTTATTTTAAAAAAGCCTAATTCTATAAAAGTAGATAGATAAGGACGAAGGTGACAGTACATCAATGGCAGCGCTTCTTCTTCTTCTTTTGGGTTGAACACTTGGTGATAAGTTTTTTGAATTTCATTTGTAAGTAATTTTTTTTTCATTAAATTATTTATAGTAGCTAAGTTTCTTTTTTCCAGTTAATGTGTGTAGAGTAATTCCCTAGGAAATTGCTATTGGGAGATTCTAGTTCTTGTTCGAATTAATGACAAGTATTTGTTCATTCTCTAATTTTTCTTAGTTGCAAGAATTTGCAATTCAAGATTGTTAAGTTTAATTACTGTTTAAGGGCCCGAACTTTAATTGATCTAAGAGTCTATGACTAGTTAAACCCAATGATCCGTAATTGTCCTTGGGGATAGCGGAGTAGCAAATAACGCACCGTTTAGGCATCACAAGCTACTCAGGTAGCGTTGTGAGATTGAGTAATCTAATTTAAAGGATGTTGTTTCAATATGCACTGGTTAGAATCAGATTTCTCTAGTTTAATGCTTTCAAAACACTAAATCCTACGAATGTCTCGGGGGTTGTGTTTTTGATTAGTGAATAATTATAGAGTTTCTCATAATTATCGACACTGTAAGGATAAATTGGAAGTTCGGTGTTTGTCAAACTCCTATAACCGGTTTACGTGTCTATTCTTTAGCACTTTATTGAATCGATGAACGGTAGAATACTTTGGGGGATTATGTTGCACTCATTAATTGGACCTTGCTCATATTTGAATTAAATTTATTTTGTTTTGCTTTAAGGGTTTAAATTTCATTTTTTTTTCAATTAGTAGTTAGTCATTAGTTTAAATCAAAAATTGATGTTTTGGTTACATTACAAAATTCTTAAGGACATTAGAACATCGTTCCCTGTGGATACGAATCTTACTTCCATGTTCTTGTTATTTGGTAAGTATGAATTTATTTTTGACGGTTTGACACCCATCATACTCCATCTGTTTTCAAATTATTATATACTTTTCCTTTTTCGTCCGTTTTTAAATAATTCTCCACTTTCAAAACCTTCTTTCTTAGTAAAACACTTTTATCACTTTACATTTACTTTTTCTACCTAATTTAATTATGACCACATACTCAAGAGTATTAAAAGAAATTACACATTTTACAAATATTTATATTCCAGTTAATTCGTTTTTCTTAAATGATGTGTTAAGTTAACTCAAACAATATTTTGAAAATAAGGGGAGTATTATTTTCTTTAATACTTTGTACATACGACCAAAATTAAAATATATCAAATGAAATGATAAAATTGTTTTCATAAAAAGAAAATTTATAAAAATGACAGTTATTTATAGTAACAAACAAAATAAGAGAGGAGGACAATTACAATCTTCCGTAGTCGTTTGGTAGTCAAGATTAAGGTAAGATATGATTAATATGTCGAGTTGTTTGATATTTGGTATGCAATAGGTGATCGGGACTAATAACACGAGTTATCCGGATAAAGTCATTATCCTCTCACTATTAATACCCAGCGGGTGGGTGGTATTATTAGTGTCCTCACTAAAAAAAAAGGATTAATATTTGTATTCTCAAAACTACTCCTGATATACAAATGATGATTAATAGCAAGGACATTAATAATACTGAGATTAATAATACCGGACGGCGGTACAGATGCAATTGATTCGATCCGTGCCCAGACAAAGTGGATCCCAGACCCAGCCAGTTCTCCGACGCATTTGCCTTGTTTGACAACTGAGAGGAGGGAGCACAAATCGGCATAGCTGCCATGAAATGATGAAAAGGAGACTATAATTACACGTGGTGCAACAGTCAAGGTTAACTATGTTAATTACTACTCCTTCCATCCTTAAATAATTGACTTTTTAAAATTTATATACTGATTAAGAAAATATATGTATAAAAATAATTTACACTTCTATTTTTTGTTTGGAAAAACTTTTCATATTCTCAATATATTAAAACATTTTCGATACAACATTTAATTAGTAAGTAATTAATAAGGGTAATTTTAACAAAATGTAAATAAATTTATATTGAAATCTTAAAATATTATTTATGTTAAAATAAATTGTTTTTAATAAAACATCATTTATTTTGAGAAAAAGTAATAAGTTCTAACCCGTACTAAAACACTAGCTTCTTCTTCAATCTTAGACTTTATTGTCTTCACTGATGTATGAAAAGCCAAATTACGGTTGCCCGGCCTAGTGAACTGTGAATTATTCTCTCATTTCTAAAATTATTTTCCTTATTTTATTTTCGTTCGTCTTAAAATAATTATCTTGTTTAAAATTTTTTTGTTTTTAAACAATATTTTTATTATTTTACTCTTACTTATTCATCGTATTCTAATTATGAGTTATCATATTCTAATTATGACTCACATACATATGAGTTTTAAATAAAACTACACATAAAACCAATACTCTCCATCCGTTCAAAAAAAGAAAGAAAGAATCTATCATACTATTTTAAAATGTTTCATTTTAAGAGTCAATTTTAAAAAAGATACTTATAGTTTTTGTAATATTTTATCTTTACCCTCAACTTATGCTGTACTCCCTCTTTATCAATATAAGTGTCGTTTAGCAAAATATTTTTGTTCCAAAATAAGTGTCATTATAAGATTTTAAAAATTTAAAAAAACATTTGTTCATATTTTCTCAAAACTGTCATTATTTATTACTTTCAACTTAAATGATATTAGAGAGGAGATTGTTAAAAGTAAAAAGAAAATACTAGTGTAATTAGCTACATTAAATGAACTTGAATAAGGATATATCAGTTTTTTTTATAAGTTTTTTTAATATATGTGTGAATTACTAAAATAACATTTATTTTGAAATGAATGGAGTAAATATCTTTGAGCGGAATGAAATGAGTATTAATAATAAGTCAATTTCTTTTTAAATTTGTGTGTCATATCATAAGGGACAATAATTTTGTCGCAAGGAGTACTTTTTTAGTCTTTAGTAAACTTCAAGTCTCTTAATGTTGCCTTTTTTGCTTTCATAATTGTTTTGTTTAGGGCGATATCAAGTTTTTCTAATATTTTATAACTCTCAGATCTAGAGAGTTTTATGTTGATTAGAAGATGTTGACACATGGCAAAAATAAAATAAAAATACCAGTGCTACGTTAACAACATGACACAGAGTGACATTTCACTAATGATCTCTTCATGATTTGGAGCCTTGGAGGGGGTTGATTATTTATGAAGCATACATTCGTATAAAGCATATCTAAATAAGGTTTATTACCAAATTCGATCTTATACAAGTTTTTAAAAGTTGACTCATAAATAATCAACCTCTTAAAGAATTCGTTAAAAAACAAGTTGAAGTGTTGACCCCTTGGTAATGCAGTAATGCCACATTAATTATGAGTAGGACTGATGATTGGATGGATTGAATCGGGTATGTGTTGGATCGAAATGTGTAATGAGTTGAAATGGGTCGTAACCCGTTATAACCTAAAATTTAAGGATACAAAATGGGTCGGGTTGAAATATGTAATATGTTATAACGGGGGACCCGTTTCGACCCACACATTTTCATAAAATAACTTGCATTTATATAAAAAAAAATAGTTGGTTAAAATGGGTAACGGGTTTGACCCACTTTAACCCGACCCAAATCGATCCGTATTTTTTTTTGCCAAATATATATATATAATACTTTTCAAGTCGGGTTGATTAAGTTAACGGGTTTTGAGTTGTGATTGTTAGACCAAATTACGAGGATAAGTAGTTGGGTTTTGTTTTCATGTTAATAATTATAAAGATCGTGTTTTGCACTGGTGCGATTTAAATTTGAGATAAATTGATACGTTCAGAGTATTTATAATACAATATAGCTCATTTTCACACCTATGCAATTGACTAAAGCTATTTAGAGGTTGAGATTAAATTATCTTACAAAATTTAATGGTTGTGATTCACTCTCACATTCACATGTGTGAGTAGGTTATCCACTTTAACTCTCTCTCTCACCATGTTATCACCCCTACAATTAATATTATAAGCGGTTGGTGGCGCTAAAATTAATCTTCTAAACCATTTACCCCTTACAAAACATTAACCTTACATTAATATCTATATTACTATATTACAATAGAGCTCATTCTCACACATGTGCAATTGATTAAAGCTATTTAGAAGTTGTGATTAAATTATTTTAAAAAATTTAATGGTTGAGATTCACTTTCACATTCACATGTGTGAGAGTAGTTATCCACTTTTAACTTTCTATTTTCTCTCACCATGTTCCAAAGTCAACCCCTACAATTAATATTATAAACAGTCACACCCTGAGATTAATCTTCTAAACCATTACCCCTTTTCAAAACATTAACCTTACATTAATATAATTTCACAATAATTCCCCTCAACATTTTTTAAAATTGCATCTTTTATTTAGATGGGCAAATAAACATAGAGTACTAGTCTTTTATAAAAAATATCATTATTGAATAAAGATGTTTGTTGATTTAATGCCAATTAGGTGTTGTCAATATATACAAATTTATGGTCATTTAATATAGTAGTTTCGTTTTAAATAAGTATTATTTTTATACGGGTAAGAGTAAATAATTGTTTTAGAAATTGGTATTAATTAGGAGGATTGTTCATGTACAATTATTAGTACCCTTTAATTGATGATAGACAAAAACTTATATAGGATTGAATTTGGTAAGACGGAGCTCTATTTAGGAATTTACGGGTCATAATAAATAAAAGACAAAACACACAAATGAGTCACCCAACTTTCCCACTTTTTGCAATTCGGCCACCAAAAGTTTGAAATATCTATTTTGATCATCCAAGTTTAATCCTGTTACAAGCAAGCCTATTTTTTGGATGGACGTTAGATTCAACCGTTAAATTATGTCAAATATCTATTTTTTTACCCATCTAAATACAATTTTTGTGTGATATTAAAAATTTAAAGAGGCCTAACTGAAAAATAATAATTACATATGCAATTGGTATAAAGAGAAGGGTTCAAAGTATAATAAAAAAATGTTCATCTTCATCTTCAGGGACCATTTAAGTAATACAATCATGTTCATCTTCATCTGAGTCAACAATGTTCATCAATATATATAGTGGAACAAACCCAGGAAAATCCAGAAACGTATAGCACTTTACGTGGATCACGGAATGAAGTTCGAATCCAATCAGTGTCAAAAAACCAAGTGAATGAAGTTTGAATCCAAATTTAATCTCAAAAAGAAAAGAAAAAAAAAAGATGATTAAACAACCCTTGTCTATAGCCGATGTCCCCTCCCCGGCTCCCCCATTTCGTCTTCCTTTGCTCTCCCTCACATTCAAGCTGCACTATTTGGCTCTCTCTTCTACAATGCCGAAACTCCAGCCCCACCATCTTCCATCATCTAGTGTCATCGACTCGTCGTCCTCCTCCATCTAGAACTCTCAACTTCACTCTTCGTGAAATTTCTGCAAATCCAAGCCTAGGGCTCAAAATTGGAAACCCCCATTGTGTATTTCAAGTAAGATCTTCTAATTTTGAACAACCTAGTTTCCCTCGTCTTCATCTTTCTGTATCTGGGACGGCGGTTGCGATGCGTTAATGGTGAAAGCATGTAACGACAAACAAGACGAGGACGAGTTCATAGGAGCATGAAAGTGCAGTGAGAATGTTTTGTATCCAAAGATTTTGAAGCAATGTAGATATGGTTATAGATCTAGGTTCATCTTCATCTTCCCACAACATTTACCATGAACACAAGAAACAAATGGAAGAGCTCAAGCTCACAACCCAGAAACATCGTCCTGAAACCGACCCTAGAGGTGGAACATAATTACAGGGGGAAGCTGGAGAATTTGTTTGGTGAAGAGAGAAGAGTTCTCGAGAACTGTCTCGGTTGTCAAAAATTTGGTGAGCGAATCTTAAAATTTTGGATCTTTGGGAATGTCGTTCTTGTTGTCTTTGGAATTAGAAGAAGAGGAAGAACAGGAGCATGAAAAGTTGGTGGAGAGAGAATGCGATCAAGGGACTTGTACATGAACCCAGATCTGAACAATCTCAAAATTGTTCATTCCTTTTGTTTTTATATTTAGTTGAACTCCTTTAAATTTCTAATATCACAAAGTTTTAGTATTTTCAGGGGCAAAAAATGGATTTCACTTAAATTTAACGTCCTGGGCTAACACCCGTTAGAAAAGGAGCTCGCTTGCAACATGACTAAAGTTGGATGACCAAAATAGATATTTCAAACTTTCGGTGGCCGAATTACAAAAGTGGGAAAGTTGGGTGGCCCATTTGTGTGTTTTGCATAAATAAAAAACATGTTACTTATGACTCACAAAAATGGTCCATCCGAGCTACTCACGGACGGAACTCAAAAGCTCTAACTCAGGCGGAACTTAGAAGCTCTAAACCAGATGAAACTCAGAAGCTCTAAAGGTAGAGCTTTTGAGTTCCACCTGTGACCAGCTCGGCTGGACCATTTTTGATAACACCTAAACGCATTCAAATCAACAAATGACCATATTCAATAATGATAATCTTTTAAGTTCAAAAATGACACTATCAAGAGAAAAAAATATTATTATTTTCATTAAAATGCAAAGGGATATTTATAGGACCAAAAGTGACACTTTTAATGATAAAAAGTGACACATTTAATGTTAAAAAGTGACACTTCTATTGTCAAAAGGAACATATTTAATGCTAAAAGTGACATTTTTAATGTTGTAAAATGACACTTTTAATGCTATAAAGTGACATTTAATGTCAAACGTAATTATTTTTATTTATAAAAAATGAGACACTTTTCAAAGTAAAAGTAGCATATTTAAGGCTAAAAATGACATATTTAAGTCAAAAAGTAAAACTTTTTAGGGAAAAAAATAATAATTTTCAATAAAAATGTAAAGTGATACTTCTAGGACCAAAAATAACACATTTTATATTACAAAATGACACTATTAATAGTAAAAAGTGACACTGCATATATAAACATGAGGGTAGGTGCTGTAATTTTTAAAAACTAAGGGATTGCATTGAAATTTCTAAATTTTACCTCATTTAACCTGAATAGATCCATTTTACGAATAAGGATCCGTAAGACCACCAGAGACCATCTCTTGATGATATGAACATAAATTGTTGTTTTAAGCCCTCACGGGTGTAGTTCAGTTGGTTAAGAGCTAGTAGATTTGGAACAGGACCAATGATCGAGTCCTAACAACCGTAGTGTAGGGGTTTCATCCTCTTGTGGGGGTGGGTCCTTGTAGGTACTAGGCACGGGTCCTCCTAGCTATTTAATCATTGAGTCACCATGATTTTTCCTTTCACATTCTCAAGGGGCTGGGGTGTGGGGGCTCCCGGGGGGAGAGTTTCCCCTTTTTGGAACATAAATTGTTGTCTTAGTAACGGTTAGTAAACATATGCAATTCTAATTGGTCAATGTATAAAACCAAATACAATGGCGGTTCACGGAGGGAATTGCACTATTGCAGGGTTCTTGTGCACAACAACGAAGAAACAAGCAGGCGGGTTTGGCCTCTGGCCAATGGAAGCAGGCTGGAAAAGCCACATAACGGTGGCCCAAAACCGCCCAGGGCCGGGCAAAAAGCAGGCAAGCGGGCTTTGGATGGAATTATAGTTGCAAAGACACTATGGATGTAGAATGTGTGGAGAAATTAAGGAGTTTTGTACTGAAATTTTTGTAGTTAAAGGATTGGTTATCACCTTTTTGTGTGAGTCACCTTCTAATTTCATCTTATTGTCGCTTTTGCATTTCAACTTCTTTTTGAGAAATGCTGTTAGCTTGGATAGTTTGATTATGATATCAATCCCTCCTTTGGCATTTACACCAAGTGATTAAACAGTCTCTACAGCTTGGATCCATGGCGAAATCACATGGGATTATTTATTCTACTGCTAAATCCCCCAAGCACCCCAGATTTTGTGGTACGAACCAGGGGATGGAGCTTAGGAAGCACAACAATGGGTATCTCTCGAGATTTAAGTTTTATATAAAGGGGTTGTGGCGTAAAGGTGAAAAGTTAAACAGTTCTGCTCTGTCGCAAGAATCTTCATTTTTATGCAGATCAACAGAAACACGGGATTCAGAAACAGAAGAATGTATGAGGCAATACAACGATTCTTCAGATGTATCTGGGTATGAGAAATTTGATACCTTAGGTCCCTAACCCTTAAGACTTTACGGGCCTACACTTAGTCTGTGACTCTGTGAGTGGGCTTGGGCCGCTAATACTTATAACAATTAAGTGATTAACAATACAACTTACAAAGTTATAAGTCTAGTCCAGATTCCAGAGTCCATAAACTCCCCGCCCCAACCCGTAGAAGCCCGCGGCTCGCACGGGCAAGGCCCGAAAAGCCCGCATCCTAACGGGTATTGAAAACACCAGCCCAATCCGCCCCTAATAGGTGGCGGGGCAGGCTTGCCTGCGAGCTTTTGCCCGTTTTGACAATTCTATGTAAAACCAAATACAATGGCGGTTCATTGAGGGAATTGCACTATTGCAGGGTTCTTGTGCACAACAACGGAGGATTTAATGGGTATAAAGTTAAAAGAAAGAAACCGTGGTTGAGCTTTTATTTTTGTAATTAACAAAAGTTAATATCATATATGGCTATAGGTATTAAATACTCGACCCAAAATTATTGTTATATTTTTATTTTTCGTCCATTTAAAAATAATTCTCATTTGAAAATTCTTTTTTAGAACAACTTTTACCACTTTACCGTTATTTTTTATATAACTTTAATTATGAATCACATACGCACGAGCTTTAAAGAAAATTAACTACACATTAAACAAATATTAATAATCTAATCAATTTTTTTCTTAATTTGTGTGTCGGTCAAAAAAGACAATAATTTTGGAATATAAAAAATATAATGATAAGTCAAATATTGTAACAAAAACTTAGAAAAAAATGGGTAATGCTAGGGCCACTCTAATAGCCCTCAATTTTGGGTACCAAATGATGTGGCATCTTATGTGTCATATTGTTAACATAACTTTTTAACTTATAGTGGAGCTCATAAAATGCCAAATAAGATGACACATTGGAAACCACATCATTTGGTGCACAAATTTGAGTGCTCATTGAGTGGCTCTAGCATTACTCAAAAAAAAAATATTTTTTGTAACAGCTACTATTAGTAATTACCAATAATGCCACGTGCCATGCATGGTATATATTTAATCTATATTAATACTAAATAATTAATTTAGGGAAACATTATTTTCACTATATTTTTTTACTTATCCACTACATCCTTAATTATTATATTAAATAAATACATGTTTTGACAAAACTACCCATTTTTAAGTTAACTAATTATCAAGTTACTTTCTTAATTACATTCTAACATTATTGTTTTGATCAAACATTAATAGACAACATAATTATTTTATTTATATTCTTAACCTTTTAATTCTCAACAAACAAGGTACTTATTTTTTTTGTAATAAATATGTTTAATCATTTTATCTAATCACTCATGTTTCATATTCCATTATCATAAAAATAATATGATTAATACATTTCCTACCAAAATTTCAGACTATATTGGATATTTTATTATCAAAAATTAATACTCTAATTTATTTAAAAATATTATTTTAAAATATCAATTCAATTATTATGGTATGTATTAAACTGAATATTGGTTTCAATCAACTCAATAATTAAATTTTGGAATCAATTATAAAGTAGATAAAATATTTAAATATTACGATACTATTTTATATTATGATTTTACTATTCGTTTATTTTTTTTTACTATTACATCCTTTAAATTTCACTTTTAATTTTTTCTATCACCAATGAACATTTATTTACTCAAAGTTTTGGTAGATAAAATGTCCTTTAGATATTTTTTTTATTATGCAATATAACTTTAGTCATAAGATTAATTAGTAAAGTCATTACAAAAAGTAAAAATAATAATAAAATAACTATGTTGTTCACAAATGTTTGAACTAAAAAATAATGTTAAAAGGTAATTAGGAAAATAATTTGATTATTAAACTTAAAATGGGCAAGTACTTAAGGGGTAATTTTGCCCAAACATGTATTTATTTGATGCAATAATTAAGGATGTAGTGGATAAGCAAAAATTGTAGTGGAAATAACCTCTCCCTTAATTTATTAGTGACAACACTGTATGAAAATCAAACAGATTATTAAAATCTAAAGAAAAAAATATTAATTAAAGAGAATTACGTTAGTCTAAAATTTATTAATTTTTTTGAAATATCTCTTTAAAAAAATATTGGGTAAAATTATGGTTGGTCCCTTTTCTAAAGTTTGTAACGCCTCCAGTATCACTTTTTTTCAACCGTAAAAAGACATTTTTCAAAATATTGTTCCAAAAATATTATCGTCTCCTTCAATAGCTTTGACAAACACATTGGATTCGAAAATTACCATTGATAAGCAACAGAACGGGGATCGACTTGCCCGGTCAAGGTTGAGAGGATAGCGCTCCCGATAGGTAAGTAGTTTTTTTTATTCATTAAAGTCGAAACTGTAATGAATCAGTGCTGGGTTGAAGGATTTTTCAGTAGGCGGAAGGCGGAGGAAGAGGGGGAAGAAGAAGGCTTACGACGGAGGAGATGAAAGAAGAAGGTGGAGAACATGGTTTGGTTCATGATCATTTTGTATCGCGGTGCAAAAATGGATTAGATAATATTTTATGTATCGCAGTTCAAAAATTAATTCATCGCTGTGCAAAAATGGATTAGCTAATTAAGATTTATGTATCGTTGTTCAAAAATTATTTTATCGCGATTCAATAATTGTTTCTTTGTGATTCAATAATTGTTTCATCACGAAGCCAAAAATCAATTCATCGATCGAAGTGCAAAAATTGTTTCATCACGGTGCAATAAATAGTTTATTCGCAGTGCAAAGACCTCCGTAGCGCGCCTACGGTTCATTAAGGATATCGTAGTCATTTCACCACAAAAATGACTTTTTCAGTGAAAAAAAAGATGTACTTTAACGATTAAAAACTTTAAAATGTGGATCGACCCGCAATTTGTCCAACAATATTTGTTGTCGAAAATGTGTGATTTCTATCGGTATCACTTATTTATATCGAAAGCCCATCATTAGGCTATCTTCTTGGCCCATCGAAGTACCCTACATGTCTTATTGACTCATCGAAAAATTGTACACATTTACACAGGGAGTTAGTTGTGACTGATATCAACTATATGAATCTCAACATATGCTAGTCTCTATGTATTATTATTGCCCTTATTAATAATAATATTCTACCAATAATATTTAAAAATAATATATTTATTTGAAGGGATTTTTATGCATTACTATGAATAAACAAACTATACATGCCCCCGAGTTGATTAGTTATAACACCCCAAGCCCGAGTTGACAAGTTATAACGCCTTGAACATGAGGGCATGGTCGCTACGTGTAACTTACACGTTGACCTACTAAAAACCTCCCACCCTGGGTCACCTATGCCTACCATAACTTGCTCCAAAAAATTATGAATGTTGTTGATGTGATTCACCCCACGAGCAAAAGCCTTAAGCTAAGAAAGCGCATTGACATGAAGTTCGAGGCTTGGAAGCATAAGGATCGAGCCTTTGAAAACTTCAAGGAGGATGGGTCATGTTCCAGTATTCATCAAGAAGGGTTAAGAGTCCAAGTACACAATACACATCGATCAAGATGGTTCAAGGAAAGAAAGGAAGAAGCCAAGGAAGGCTAAAGGAAGAAAGACAAACTTGCCTAGCAAGACAATCAAGTTTTAGAGCTTTAAAAACCCTTTATCCCATTTTTTGTGCAACATTGTTAGCCTTACAACTAATTTTACAACTTTCCTTACAACTAAACTTTGAAGAATGATAAAGTTGTCTTTATCCAAAACAACTTTTCTCAATTTAAGGCTTAGTTGTATGGGTAGCATTTTCTTTTTTTGTGTTGACTAGGGATAAGGTTAGTCCTAAAAATGAGATTGGTAGTTATTAGGTTAATCTATATTTCCTAATTAGGTTAGATAGGTATCTAGTTGTTATCTAGATAGATTAGGTAATTATCTTGTTTCCTTATTCTTTTAGGATTATGATTCACAACCCATATAAATAAGGGTTGTGACTTATTGTTTTTTGTTACACAACTTTGATTATTGAATTTAGTTTTTGAGAGTTTCAAAACCTCCTTGTTATCTTTAGGTGAAAGGCTAAGTAACCGAATCTGAACTTATGAATATGATCTTTCATCCCTATTGTGGCGTTCTTCAATATACCGAAGGTTGTGGTCGTCTTAAGCGTTATTTCAAAGTCAATATACCGAGGAGTGCGTTTAGATTGTTCCATTAAATCGAGGTGTCATCTTCCATAATCAACATTGACATTCTTCACTTCTCTTGTCGTGTGCACTACGGTTCGTGTTCACGAGTACGTGACTTGGATCATATTAATTGTTGGTGTCTAATAATAGTGAGTGACCATTTTATAAAGTACAATCATGCCCCTCATCTACCCAATGTGGGATGTGATATTATAACATTCCCCACTTATGTATTTAATGTCCTCGTTAAGTCGACCAAACAACCACTAAGATTGTACCCTCATCGAGTAGATGTAGCTCTTAAATGTGTTTTATAAAATGATCATTTACTATTACTAGACATCTATATTATTTTTAAACTATTGGGTAAGACTGTGGTTGGCTCTTGATGGCGTGGCGGTAGGTGACCACTTAATTAGTTGGAATTTAGGAAGCTCTCATTCTCACCATCTCCTTTTCTAATTCAGAATCATTATTGGGAATTGGGAAAGGGCGGGGGAGGGGGGATAGTGGAACACCTGAAAACATGAAAGTAGGTAAGTTTGAAAAGTACCACAATGAGTTTAAAGGTCGATGGATTATGGAAGGCTCTACACTTAAGAAGCACAATGCAAAATTAATAATTGAAGAAGAAAGAGAACTTCCACTCATAGTTTGAGCATTTGTGGTTTTGAATGTGTTGATACCTTTTAATAATATTGGAATAAGATCTTATTACAAAACATCTTCCCTCAAAAAAAGTCTTATTTTTACATTTAGCCAATCAATTGCATTAAAATTTCAAAAAATAAAAGAATAAAAATATCAAAAACATGATGCTGCTCTTACGTGCCATGCAATAATAATAATAATAATAATAATTTGAAGAAAATATATATATAGAAATTAAAATGTTTGACTTTTCAAGTTATAATTTTAGGAAAGAGTAAACAACTTTAAGCTAATCATAAAGAGACTAAAATATACTAATCAAGCTTTAAGTATTCCATTAATTTTGAAAGTGAATGAGATAAGGTAGTTTTATTAAAGTGGAGAATGAATTGAGTCACTTCAACAATTTGATGGAGTAATATTGCGTGCCAACTGGCAAGTAACTTTCAAGATTATGAAGTTCTCATTCTCACTATCCCCCTTTGGCCCTTTCTAATTTGGAATCATTAGTAAGGCTTAAGGTTCGTCAGAGTAGAAAACCTCAAAATATTTGTCCATGGCCGCTTCAATGGTAAATTAATTGAAGAGGGTCTATATTTGTGTTTTTGAATGTACTCATATCTTTTATTCCCTCCATTTTACTCAGAGAATCTGTATTTGAAAATTTTAATTATTAAATGGTATTGCTTTTGTTCGGACAAAAAATCAATCATACATTCTTATTTTTTGATTTATTAAATACAAAATTGTAATGAATATGTGTTGGGTTGAACGATTTTTCAGTAGAGATAAAGGTGGAGACGAAGGAGTAAGAGGAAGAAGAAGACTAACGACGGAAGAGTAAGACGAAGAAGACAAATGACATGGTTTGCATCGCAGTGCAAAAATATGATGCAGCGCGATGCAAAATTAGATGAGGGATTTAAATTGATGCATCGTTATGTAAAAATTGATGTATCGCGGTGTAAAAATTGAATTAGTGATTTAAATAGATGAATCGTAGTGCTAAAATTGATGCATCGCAGTGTAAAAATTGATGCAGTGCGGTGCATTAGAGTGAATGATTTGTAGTGCGCCTTATGCTCATTAAAGATATCGTAGTATTTTTATCCTAAAAATAACTTCTTCTGATTTAAAAAAACGTGATACTCGAGCGTTTGAAAATTTTAGAAAGTGGACTGGGTTGAATTTACCCCAACTTTGTAAAGGAAAATTTTGTGGCTGGTCCATTTTGATTTTTTAAAAACATGTTTAATACTCCATTTTTTATAATCTGATAAAGATACTTTCGTTAAGTTAGTCCTAAAAAGGGCCATCAAGCTGTTTCGACTTTAATGTTTCCTACAAAGCCTTACCTTCCAAGCTGGTTTTTTTCCTTTACGCTCTTTCCCTTGCAACGTGATTCCTTCCTTAATCTTTCATATTTTGCTATTGTATCTAAAAACTATATGAAAATCATAATTGTTAAGGTAACGGGGGTCGAGAGGGCAGCGCCCCATTGTGAGGGTTCGAGGCGTTGCCTTTGAAAGATAAACAATTTTTCTTATTCTTTAAGTATGATACTGAAATAAATTTCTTATTCAATCAATCAACAATAGAATTGAGAATCTATTTTAGCAGCACATGCATGGAGAATTCGTAGTTCTTTTTCCTATTTCTAGGCTGGACTTGGTTTGTGGATTATGTATTTCTTGGATTTTATGTATAAAAGTTATCTGCTTTCTCTTTTTTGGGTTTATATTGTGATTTGAAATATTAAGACACATATATTTTAAGCATTGAAGAGTTTCTATATATGTAAATTGTTCAATAAATTTTTTGAATAAGAACTTGTTGGTTTTTAGACGTCGTGATGTTTCAATTTGGAATTGCGATGTATCAATATGAAATGAAAATGACAGTTACACAATTTAGAATTATACATCGCGACTCAAAATCATGCATCACATTCAGTTTTGAATCGTGATACATCAAGTTGAAATCGTGATGCATCGCAATGAAATGAAAATGACAATTACACAATTTAGAATCATGTATCGCGATTCAAAATAACTATGCATCAAAATCATGCATCGCAATTCAATATCACACATCGTGATGCTTATATTGTGCATCGCGATGCCTTGAGTTACTGAGTGTTAGTGCGTCTTGGGACCGACCTGGTTTTCATCCATTCTTAAAAGGAGTAATTGCATGACGGTACCATTTTCTGAAATTGTAATCGCTGAAGTACTTTTTTTTTCTTTTCAACTGCATAAGTCCACTTTCATAAATTTGTTCCTAAAATGCCCCCACCAACAAACAGCATTAACCGCATTCAACGGTCTTGCACATTAATGAAAACTGTCCAATGGAGTGCCTAACTTGTTTCCTAGATCTCATCACCACTAGATGCAGTGGCGCATATATTCTTCTATTACTCCATGCCTCAATATATACACAGATTTGTGTGTGAGAGAGAGAGATAGTGGGTTAGAAATCTCTGAACACAGAGTTACTCCCTCGAACAAAACCACCAGATTTAAATTTGGATAATACAAAAGAGATAACTCATACAATAATTCAGCCTTTACATCCACCCGCTATAGATCGAAAGCAACAAAGGGAGGCAAATGAAACAAAGCCAAGACATGGTGAGGGAGCAACCAATAGCCCAATATCAAATTGTAATGTTAAGATATCCACAACAGTCAAAGGTGGTAGAAATTGTAAAAACGGAGATGTTGGTGAGGAAGATAAGGATTCAAGTGGAGAGGGGTATGCCAAAAGAAGTCAAAGCCCTAACAAACTCATGGTTCTTCATTGGTATCTAAGGCCTGCCTCGAACTTTCCCTATTAAGTATCTTAGTCTTCTTCTTGAAAAAAGAAAATGGAAGCAGGTACACTCGTCTTGCTTTCAAATATTACAGCACCGAAATGTCTTTAAACAAAAAGAAAGACAGAGAGACCTCGGGCTAATCCCGATGCATAATACTTGCATCCTAATGCACAATTGATGCAGCAAAATAAATCCCGATGCAAAAATTTTTTTGATGCACAAATTTGATTACACCTGAAGAAAAATTCTGATGCATAATTTTGATTTTGCGATGCATAATTATTTCGATGCACAATTTTTTTTCCCGTGCAAAAAATGGATTACCCTTGATGAAAATTCTGATGCACAATTTTGATTTTGCGATGTACAATTAATCTCAATGCTCAAATTTTTTTTTCGATACACGGATTATCCCTGAAGAAAATTATGATGCATAATTTTGATTTCTGATGCATCGACTTGGAATTACGACGCTATGCTCCCCTAATCCAATTTTAATTAAAGGTATACTCGTCCTTTTACCCCCAAAAGTATTCTTTACTGGTTAAAAACAATAATCGTATACCAACGATTGAAAATTGATGTAAAAGGACTAGTTGATTATCACCTTTCTTAAAAGTATTGGGGTTTGTGTCATTAAGCCCGACTATTTATGAGGATCTTTCGGATGGGTCCACTTAAATATGTATTTTACAAGAAGTAGATTTGAGAAAAAGGATAGCGATTCTCCTCGATCCCAAAATTATTTTCTGGTTGACTCGATATACAGATTAATAACAAATAATTGATTTGATTATTAATATTTGGTAAAATGTATAGCAATCTTTAAAGTTTATGTGTATTTTGGTCATAATTAAAGGAGAGAAAAAGATAATTGTTCTAAAAAAGAAAGTTACAAAAAAAAAAAAAAAACAATCTTTTTGGGATGCACAAAAAAGTTAGGACAATTGTTTGGGGATGGATGTATTTAGCATTCCAAAGTACGGGTGGTAATTGGGTGTTACCGGATAATTTAGATAAAACTATTATCTATCCAATATAGTTAATGGATGTTATTGGATATGTTATTGTATATTAATATCCAATAACATCCACTAAGCTCAATGGTGTTATTGGATAATATTCAATTATATAAATTAATAAATGGATATTATCCAGATAATATTCAATAAGTAACATCATATTTTAATTTGATTTTGAGTATTATTTTCTTATATATATTATTATTCACTAATAACAAAAAAAAAACACACACAAAACTAGACAAAAACACATAAACACACACACACACACACACACTAGCTGTAAGATTACTTCATATATATATATATATATATTTATAATACAATACAGCTCATAGTCGCACGCTTACAATTGACAAAAGATAAAGAGCGGTTGAGATTAATTCATTTACTGAGATCCTACGGTCATTATCACTCCTTGGGTTCACATGTGTGAATGAGGGTTGAGTAACTACCCCTCTCTTTCCAACTCCCCCCACTATTCACGGTTGGTGGCCACTAATCCTTTCTCCACCAAACCCACCAATTTTATGCATGCAATTTTGTATACAAATAAATTTTAAAAAAATCGTAAGTTTTGTAATTTGAAATATTTGAAATATACTGGCGCCGTGCTATCGACACGGGTAAGAGTACTAGTATATATATAAAAGCACTCACACAACACTTGTTAAAAAAATAACACAACTGTAGTCGTGTTAATTGCAATTGGCAAGCAAAACAACCATATCTTGGGGACCTTTCTAGGAAACTCTATATCACAAAATGCTTTAGTTGTCTCAGCACATACTATCTATAAAATATTTTTGTTCTTACAAATAAATTAGAGAAATTATAGTAGAATGAAAATAGTAACATATGCAAAGATTAAAAAAGACAACAAGTAGTGAATAACCAATAATTCCGAATGTACTGACAAACACTCATGACTATCAGGCCAATATACTCCCTTCATTCCGGGAAAAATGTCCACTATTTCATTTCAGGATGTTTCACTTAAATAGTCCACTTTAAAAAATTGAGGCATAAAAGTGTCATTTTATTACTAATGCTACTAAAAGTTAATGAAATGAAATGGATCATCAAATATTAAAACATGCATATTTTTTGTTAAAAAATGTCATAATTTGTGGTCATGAATTTTTATTATAAAAAAAATACATATTAAACTTGTGTAGAATTTGTTTTTTTTTTGTCTTGCCAACTTTTAATTTCTAGCTAAATATTTTTTAAACCAAATGAAACGAAGCAACAAATATTAAGCTAAATAAATGAAATGGAACCAACTGTTAATTTAACAAAATGAAATTGACAAGTAAATGAAGAGTGTGCGGTATAATAAGTTGATGCAATTTAGGTGCAATTTTTACAAAATAAAAAAAAAACAATTAAATTTAAATGCTTATATTCATTATAATTATAAATAATCCAAAACAAATTAATAAATAAGTTCATAATAAACAACAACTTTTTTGATTACTTGTTTATATCTATATTAAACTTTCAAATAAATTTTAAAAATTGATCTAGGCTAATGGTAGCAACCTTTGTTATAAAGTAATTTGATCTAAGTTTGTATCTTTTTAATAGCTAGTTCCATTTCTATTTATTATCATTTTCAAGTAAAGAACATATAATGGTGGCGGTGGAGGAGGTTGGGGGTAGATAGTGGTGGCGACGGCGAAGGTGCGATGGCAGGTGGTGGTCGGAGGTTGAGGTTGGCGGCATACAGTGGTGGTGGTGGTGGTGGTGGTGGGCAGTGGGTGGTGGTGATTGGTGGCAGTTGACGGAGTTGGGAAGTGGCGGCGGTGGGTGGTAATGGTGACATTAGTTGATAAATCAAATGGTTATGGTGATATTAATGGATAAATCCAATGGATAACCGGTTAATATTCATAATTATCTATTTTGTTATTGGTTTCTAATTAATGTTATTTATTAAAACATATTAACTTAATTAGATGTTAATGAATAACACACAATAAGTTTTTTATAATGGTTATATTGGATAACCCAATGGACCGGACTTTTTGAAGAAGGTAATCTGTTGAAGTTCAATTGGGCCGGACTTTTTGAAGAAACTCGTAGTCACAAGTGTAAAGCCTGAAATTGAATAGAATCTTAGATCCATTTAAGAATGTGCAGTAATGGTCATTAACTAAGAGACCATTGACCGTTAAGACTTAACAGAGCCACATTCCATCATTATTCATTTGTTTGTTCAATCTTACAAGTTATACTACCGTAGAAAAATTATGATACATAATTTTGATTTTGCGATGCATAATTATATCGATGCACAATTTTTTTTTCCCGGTGCAAAAAATGGATTACCCTTGATGAAAATTCTGATGTACAATTTTGATTTTGCGATGCACAATTAGTCTCGATGCTCAATTTTTTTTTCCCGATACACGGATTATCCCTGAAGAAAATTATGATGCATAATTTTGATTTCTGATGCATCCACTTGGAATTGCGACGCTATGCTCCCCTAATCCAATTTCAATTGAAGGTATACTCGTCCTTTTACCCCCAAAAGTATCATTTACCGGTTAAAAATAAAAATCGTGTACCAGCGATTGAAAATTGATGTAAAAGGATTGGTTGATTATCACCTTTCTTAAAAGTATTGGGGTTTGTGTCATTAGGCCTGACTATTTATGGGGACCCTTCGGATGGGTCCACTTAATATGCTTTTAACAAGAAGTAAATTTGAGAAAAAGGATAGTGATTCTCCTCGGTCCCAAAATTATTTTCTGGTTGA
This sequence comes from Codonopsis lanceolata, assembly GCA_013146195.2. Classification (NCBI taxonomy): domain Eukaryota; kingdom Viridiplantae; phylum Streptophyta; class Magnoliopsida; order Asterales; family Campanulaceae; genus Codonopsis; species Codonopsis lanceolata. Next base: position 134,848,628 of record CM028378.1, on the reverse strand, counting down.
CTCGATATACAGATTAATAATAAATAATTGATTTGATTATTAATATTTGGTATAAGGTGTAGTAATCTTTAAAGTTTATGTGTATTTGAGTTATAATTAAATGAGAGAAAAAAGATAATTGTTCTAAAAAAGAAAGTTACAAAAAAGACAATCTTTTTGGGATGCACAAAAAAAGTAGGACAATTATTTGGGGATGGATGGAGTATTTAGCATTCCAAAGTAGGGGTGGCAATTGGGTCCAATAACACCCACTAAGCTCAATGGTGTTATTGCATAACATTCAATTATATTCATTAATAAATGGATATTATCCAGATAATATTCAATAAGTAATATCATATTTTAATTTGTTTTTGAATATTATTTTCCTACATATATTATTATTTACTAATCACAAAAAACACACATACAAAACTAGACAAAAAAAAAAACAAACACACACACACACACATTCTTACACGTACAAAACTAAACAAAGACACACACACACACACACACACACACACACACACACATAAGCACTCACACAACACCTGCTCAAAAAATAACACAACTGTAGCCTGTGTTAATTGCAATTGGCAAGCAAAACAACAATAGCTTGGGGGCCTTTTTAGGAAACTCTATATATCACAAAATGCTTCAGTTGTCTCGGCACATACTGTCTATAAAATATTTTTGTTCTTACAAATAAATTAGAGAAATTATAGTAAAATAAAAAAAGTAACAGATGCAAAGATTAAAAAAAGACAGCAAGTAGTGAATAACCAATCATTCCGAATATACTAACAAACACTCACGACTATCAGGCCAATATACTCCCTCCATTCCGTGAAAAATGTTCACTATTTCATTTCGCAATGTTTCATTTAAATAGTCAACTTTAAAAAATTGAGGCATAAAAGTGTCATTTTATTACTAATGCTACTAAAAGTTAATGAAAGAAATGGATCATCAAATATAAAAACATGCATATTGTTTGTTAAAAAATGTCATAATTTGTAGTCATGAATTTTTATTATAAAAAATGCATATTAAACTTGTGTAGAATTTGTTTTCTTTTTTATCTTGCCAACTTTTAATTTTTAGCTAAATATTTTTTAAACAAATGAAATGAAGCAACAAATATTAAGCTAATGAAATGAAATGGAACCAACTGCTAATTTAACAAAATGAAATTGTCAAGTAAATGAAGAGTGTGCAGTACAATAAGTTGATGCAATTTAGGTGCAATTTTTACAAAATACAAAAAACAATTAAATTTAAATGCTTATATTCATTATAATTATATATAATCCAAAACAAAATAATAAATAAGTTCATAATAAACAACATCTTTTTTGATTACTTGTTTATATTTATATTAAACTTTCAAATAAATTTCAAAAAGTGATCTAGGCTAACGATAGCAAGTCCCTAAGGGGGTGACTCAGTGGTAGAGATGAGACTTCACAATGTGTGAGGTTTCAGGTTCGATCCCTTCCCACGCCCCCTTAGGAGAAAAAAAAACGATAGCAACCTTTGTTATAAAGTAATTTGATCTAAGATTGAATCTTGTTAATAGTTAGTTTCATTTCTATTTATTATCACTAGTTATTTAGCCCGTGCTATGCACGGGTACAATGAGGGATATATATATATTTGTAATAATAATATAACTTTTAAATATTATAATTAGATTGTTAATCTCTTCCATGATTATAAAATAATTTAAACTCAACATCATTTTCTAATCAATGTGAGATATACATCTTCTATTGGTAATAATGGTAAAAATCTTTTATCATATATATATATATATATATATATAAAGTTGGTGAGGAACACTATGGTTGTGCCACCTCACCACCTTTGGATAAATCTTCATTCTAAAGCATCCATGTAGAAGCTTTAAAAACTTTTGGTTTTCAAGTGACTTTGAAAATCAACATCACTTTCCAACCAATGTATGATGCATTTCTTCTATTGGTACTTAATAATAGAATTTTTAAAACCAACATCAATTTCTAACCAATGTGGGATACATCTCTTCTATTGTTGAAAAATTAGTATTTTTAGTTAAAGAAATTGTGCAACTTGAGGCACAAATTTCATTGTGTCATTTGTTTGTTGACGAAGATAATTGCGCAAATGTGTTCTACTCGGTGAGAGCATCAAAATGATATATTTATTTGTCCAAATCGAGTTTTGGATAATAAGATATCAAGACTTAAAGTATAATACTTGTTAAAACAATTAGTGTTTTTAGTGAGAGAAATTGTGCAACTTGAGGCACAAATTTCTTTACGTGTCATTTGTTTGTTGGCGAAGGTAATTGCACAAATGTGTTCTACTCGGTGAGTGCATCGAAATGATATATTTATTTGTCCAAATCGAGTATTGGATGAATAAGATATCAGAAGTTAAAGTATAATAATAATACTTATTAAAACATTAGTGTTTTTAGTGAAAGAAATTGTGCAACTTGAGGCGCAAATTTATTTACGTGTCATTTGTTTGTTGACAAAAGTAATTGTGCAAATGTGTTCTACTCGTCAAAAACATCGAAATGATATATTTATTTGTCCAAATCAAGTTTTGGATGAATAAGATATCAAAGCTTAAAGTATGATGTTAAAAGTTAGTCATTAGAAGTAATATCTAACCTTGAAGAGTTTTATCCCACATTGGTTAGAAGTAATGTTAGTTGTAATTTTTTTTTAAAATTTAAGTCTTCTACTATTGACAATAGAAGAAGTTATATATATTAATACTAATACCTATTATCATATTGATTATTATCATGTATTATTATTAGCTAATGGTTAGAAAACCAAAAGTATATATATCTTATATTGTTAATAATAGTAAATCTTTTATATAATCTAAAATAATTAAAAATCAACATCATTTTTTAACCAATGTGAGATATGCATCTTCTATTGGTAATAATGGTAGAAGTTTTTTATCAAAAAACTTTGAAAACCAACATCACTTTATAACAAATGTATGATACATCTTTTCAATTATTAATTAATAATAATATTTTTAATACAAACATCAATTTCTAACCAATGTGTGATACATCTCTTCTATTGGTAATAATAGTAGAATATTTTGTAACCATGTGAGATACATCTCTTGTAAAAGTGAAAGTCTTTAGTCTTAAAGACTTTAAAATCTAACATTTTCTTTTTAAACAATGTGTTATACATCTCTTTTATTGGTAATAATATAAAATAATTTAAACTCAACATCATTTTCTAGCCAATGTGAGATATACATCTTCTATTGGTATTAATGAGAAAAATATTTTATCATATATATATATATATATACACACACACACACACACATATATATATATTTAAAATTGGTGAGGAGCACTATGATTGTGCCACCTCACCACCTTTGTATTTAAATTTTTTTTAATCTTCATTCTAAAGCATCCATGTGGAAGCTTTAAAAACTTTTGGTTTTCTAGTGACTTTGAAAATCAACATCACTTTTCAACCAATGTATGATGCATGATGCATTTCTTCTATTGGTACTTAATAATTGAATTTTTAAAACCAACATCAATTTCTAACAAATGTGGGATACATCTCTTCTATTGTTGAAAAATTAGTGTTTTTTGTGAAAGAAATTGTGGAACTTGAGGGACGAGTTTCTTTACGTGTCATTTGTTTGTTAACGAAGATAATTGCGCAAATGTATTCTACTCTGTGAGAGCATCAAAATGATATATTTATTTGTCCAAATCGAGTTTTTGATAATAAAATATCAAGGCTTAAAGTATAATACTTGTTAAAAAAAATTAGTGTTTTAGTGAGAAAAATTGTGTAACTTGAGGCACGAATTTCTTTACGTGTCATTTATTTGTTGGTAAATGTAATTGCACAAATGTGTTCTACTCGGTGAGAGCATCAAAATTATATATTTATTTGTCCAAATTGAGTTTTGGATGAATAAGATATCAAGAATTAAAGATAATACTTATTAAAAAAATTAGTGTTTTTAGTAAAAGAAATTGTGCAACTTGAGGCACAAATTTCTTTACGTGTTATTTGTTTGTTGACAAAAGTAATTGTGCAAATGTGTTCTACTCGGCAAGAACATTGAAATGATATATTTATTTGTCCAAATCAAGTTTTGGATGAATAAGATATCGAAGCTTAAAGTATAATGTTAAAAGTGAGTCATTAGAAGTAATATCTAACCTTGAAGAGTTTTATCCCACATTGGTTAGAAGTAATGTTAGTTGTAAAAGTTTTTAAATATAAGTCTTCTACTATTGACAATAGAAGAAGTTATATATGCTAATACTAATACCCCTTATCATATTGATTATTATTATGTATTATTAATAGCTAATGGTTAGAAAACCAAAAGTTTTTAAAACTTCCACATGAATGCTTTAGAATGAAAATTTATCTAAAGGTGGTGAGGTGGCACAACCATAGTGCTCCTCACCAACTTTAAATATATGTATATATATATATATATATTTTCAAGTAAAGAACATATAACGGTGGCGGTGGCGGAGGTTGGGGGTAGATAGTGGTGGCGACGGGCGAAGGTGCCGACGGCACGTGGTTGGCCGGAGGTTGGGGTTGACGGCATACGGTGGTGGTGGTGATTGGTGGCAGTTGACGGAGTTGGGAAGTGGCGGCGGTGGGTGGTAATGGTGACATTAGTTGATAAACCAAATGGTTATGATGATATTAATGAATAAATCCAAATGATAACAATTAATATTCATAATTATCTATTTTGTTATTAGTCTCTAATTGATGTTATCTATTCAAGCACATTAACTTAATTAGATGTTAATGAATAACACACAATAAGTCTTTTATAATGGTTATATTAAATAACCAAATGACTTGACTTTTTGAAGAAGGTAATCTGTTGAAGTTCGATTGGGCCGGACTTTTTGAAGAAAGTCGTAGTCACAAGTGACAAGCCTGAAATTGAATAGAATCTTAGATCCATTTAATGGTCATTAACTAAGAGTCGGTTGACCGTTAACACTTAACAGAACCACTTTCATTTGTTTGTTCAATCTTACAAGTTATACTACAGCGTAGAACGTATTTTCTGGTTTGTAGAGTTATTTAAAGTTAGAAAAATCATTTGAATCGTCATAATTAAGGCTACTTAACGTGCAAGGGAAGGCTTAGCAGCCAAACACAATTTACGTTCGTGGGTGGGGTGAAGGTGACCAAGACCAAGTCAACGTTCAAAGTTCAAACAATTGGAGTAGAAGATGGGGAAGTAAAACAGTCAAAATTTGAAAAGACACAAAATCGAAATTCATAACTCCCAAATTGGAATTCGGTGTATGTATAATTACTTTTCTTTATTCTTCTCAAATATTTTCTGTTTTCGTATTATACTTAATTTCCAATAACTATGTTTAGACTTTAGATGTGCTACGTTTTTTTTTTTAATAAAAATTCAAAAATATAAGAAACAAATAGAAAGAAAACATGATCATGATCATGATTTATAATTTTAAACTTGTAAAGACAATTTTTTGCATAAATCTTCAGTGATTAGGAATAGCATAATAAGCGAGAACCCGATCCAAAAATAAAAATAAAAAATGAGTACCATTTATGTCTCTAAATGAGTGCTAATTTATATTTTTTCTACTATGAAAAAAATAAACAAAAAATATTTTGATAAGGAGAGGGCGAGAAGAAACCAAGATCATTTCAAAATGAGTGAGAAGTTTCGGGGCGGTGGTTCGAGCCCAAACGAGGATGACCAAGACTATGAGTATGATTAATGGAGTCCTTAAGGGAGTGGTCAGTGGTAGAGATTGAGCGTGGTTGAGATTGAGCTTCATAAAGTATGATGTTTCAGATTCCATCAATTTCCATGCTCCCTTAAGAGTTAAAGAGGAAAAAAAAAAAAGATTAATGGAAAGCCGTACGTGGACCGGCCCAGAGCATTGACAAATCTTAAAACCTTAATTTCCCCCCAGCTGTTGTTAGCTGTTACTGGATCCATCTCAATCTCAACTGGACATAATAATCCCCCCATAATATTTGTCTCACCACTCACCATTCCACTCATTCCAACCTTCTATGTACATACTCATTCACGGAGGACAACCAAAACATCCAAAAAAAATTTGTTGGGATTCTTGTCAACAACAAAGGATTTTGTGGGTATCAAGGTTGAACCAAAGAGATAAAAAGGTGGTTGAGTATCCACATTTGATACTCAACCATCATCGATCAAAGAGTTGGATGCCTCTCTCTCTTTCCAAAATTTGATTTTTCTCCCCGTTTGGATCTTTTTGTATGCGAATTTTTACTTATAAAAAGTATATATATTTATTTATAAATAAAAGTTAGTTTGGTTTGCCTCATTTGGACATCAGCCCAATTTTCTCTAAAAATAGTAGGCATGTAAAGTTATTGAAGATAAAGATAGTGGGATATGTAAAATTATCGGAGTTGTGACAAGCTTTTGGATATTTTTTTTGTATCTTGTGGTTATCAAATGAATTTTTTACTTATTTTTAATAGGTTCAATATCAAATGAGGAGCAAATGTGATACTCCATTGAACTTGGTCTTATCTCAAAATCTTTCCATTTCCATCTCCTTCTCTTTTTAATATAACTAATTTTTGCACACTTGAGTTAAACGCACGACATATATATTTTTAAATTAAATTATATATAAACAAAATGAATAGAAAAAACGAAATTAGAAGATGAACACATATTTTGAAATGAATATCGATCAACACGTATTATGAAATAAAAATCAAATTATTTTGAATTTTTACATATAAAAATTACTTCAATCCTTTCGTGATTTTACAAGTTTGTTTTAATGTTTGCACCTTTAATGAAATATGATTAAAATGATATCATGTACTTTGGTACTTGTGAATCATTGTGTGTTGTATATGAATCATTTGACATATACATCTACTAAATAGCCGATAAAAGATGTTATTAATTATTACGATGCATGAATATACATCAATATTTTAACATTTGAAATCATAATAGGATAATTATCTCTTATTTTGTATGTTCAATTTATTAATAAACATGATTTTTATATTATAGTATTATGTAGCTATTTCAAGAATTATTTGTCATTTATGCATCTCTAAATACACATATGGATATGTAGTAAGTAGTTTACCAAAAAATATGAAGTAAATTTGCACCATTTATTTTGGATGTACTTAAACAAAAAATGGAAATTTGATAAACAAATATGATAAATTAACTTTAGTTATAAACTATTTTTTATTTTTATTTTACCGAAAACGGTACTAAAATTTGTACCATTTGTGTTTTAAGTACTTCAACCAAAAAATATAAATTGATAAACATATATGATGAATTAATTTTACCACCATAAAATATTTGTAAATTTGTTTCGTGGAAGTTTTTGTCACCAATTTAGATCACATCAATTGTAGACATAAATTGTAATTCGTAGTTGTTGGTTGTGATATATGTATCTGTCATGGCTATCAAACACTAAAACATTTGATATGTAGTATAAACAAATAATTTATCTATTTATCACTTTGTAAATACAACAATAGAAGTTATATTATTAGATTAGATAATTAATAAAAGAGAAAATCAGAATCTATAGGAGTATAAGTTTTATACTTACCTCGACATCAACAATAATGATCAACGTCATATTATTTTCGATAAAAAGTAATGTGAAAATATCTAACTGATTAAATTAGATTTATCTTTCAAAATTTTGTAGACCACTTTTGAAGGTTCACTAATAAGTAATACTGTAACACATACACACACACACACACACACACACACACACACACACATATATATATATATATATATATATATATATATATATATATATATATATATATATATATATATTATACAGGAGATATTTTTTTTATATAGGACATTAACTGTTATTAAATATTGTTAATTATAAAACCTATGAGTATGTAACCTATAATTAAAGTGTATAAAAAAATAAGGGTAAGATAGTAAAAATATTTTCCTAAAAAAATTTTACAAACAAGTTAACTTTTTTTGAACGAACAAAAAAAATAGGACAATTATTTAGAAATTGATTGAGTGTGTGTGTGTATATATATATATATATATATATATATATATATATATAGAGAGAGAGAGAGAGAGAGAGAGAAATAACATTTTCTTTATGGAATTTTCGTTGTGTTGTTTTGTCCGTTGGAAAACATAAAAGCGGCAAAAATATGTCATAACTGTTGGGATTTACACGAATTATTTCTTAAATTTAAGCTACAAAGATCGATCTCGGTTCACTAATAAATTGATAAACATATATGATGAATTAATTTTACCACCATAAAATATTTGTAAATTTGTTTCGTTGAAGTTTTTGTCACCAATTTAGATCACATCAATTGTAGACATAAATTGTAATTCGTAGTTGCTGGTTGTGATATATGTATCTGTTATGGCTATCAAACACTAAAACATTTGATATGTAGTATAAACAAATAATTTATCTATTTATCACTTTGTAAATACAACAATAGAAGTTATATTATTAGATTAGATAATTAATAAAAGAGAAAATCAGAATCTATAGGAGTATAAGTTTTATACTTACCTCGACATCAACAATGATCAACGTCATATTATTTTCGATAAAAAGTAATGTGAAAATATCTAACTGATTAAATTAGATTTATCTTTCAAAATTTTGTAGACCACTTTTGAAGGTTCACTAATAAGTAATACTGTAATACACACACACACACACACACACACACACACACACACACACACACATATATATATATATATATATATATATTATACAGGAGATATTTTTTATATATATAGGACATTAACTGTTATTAAATATTATTAATTATAAAACCTATGAGTATGTAACCTATAATTAAAGTGTATAAAAAAATAAGGTTAAGATAGTAAAAATATTTTCCTAAAATTTTTTTACAAACAAGTTAACTTTTTTTTAACGAACAAAAAAAAGTAGGATAATTATTTAGAAACTGATTGAGTGTGTGTGTGTGTGTGTGTATATATATATATATATATATATATATATATATATATATATATATATATATATATATATGCAGAGAGAGAGAGAGAGAGAGAGAGAGAGAAATAACATTTTCTTTATGGAATTTTCGTTGTGTTGTTTTGTCCGTTGGAAAACATAAAAGCGGCAAAAATATGTCATAACTGTTGGGATTTACACGAATTATTTCTTAAATTTAAGCTACAAAGATCGATCTCTTGTATCTAGGGCTGTCAAATAGGGCAAAATCCCATGAGATTGCCCGTCCCGCTACCTATTAGGGGCAGATTGGGCTAATGTATTAGATACTCGTTTTGATGCGTTTGTCGGGTGAAAGGGGGGCGTGGGCGGGCTGCCCGCATTTTCTTACAATTCTTAAAAAATTTAGGGCAAAATTCAGACCCGTCCACTTTTCCAAGTTTCTAATCGCTACAGTACACCTTTAAAAAGAAAAACCGGAAAAAATCATTTTTGTCACAAAAAGACTGTGATACCCTTAATGAGCAAGAGATGCGTTACGTCAAGTTTATCTATTGCTGTACAAAAAAAGTTCATTCATCAATTAATCCCACATAATTTTGTACCGAGATTCCTTTTTTGTATATATCGCGGTGCAAAAAAAGTTCCGTCATCAATTAAGACCACATAATTTTTACACCGTGATTCCCTTTATATATATATATATATATATATATATATATATATATATATATATATATATATATATATATATCATGGTGCAAACAAAGTTCATTTTTCAAATAATCCAACATCTTTTTGAACCGCAATTTATCTTTAATATTTATTTTGTGAATCACGATGCAGAATATCAACATGAAGAAATTAATGACAAACAACCATTCTTCTTCCTTTTTTCGTCTTTAAATACCTACTGTCATTTCTTCTTTTTGTATTCATAACCATTTTTCTTTAGTCCTTATTTCCTTTCATTTGTTGTAAATCCAAAACAATGTTTTTGTATCGCGATTCCCTTTTTGATATATCGGGTTGAACATATTTCTATACCGCGCGCGGTATATATATATATTTTTAAAATTAGAATATCAAGAGCCAGCATTGAAAACAAAATTGACCTATATCATAACATGAGGCACTATCATCATATATCATAACATGAGACACTATCATCATCATTGTCCACACATGAAGAATTGATATTGCTTTGATAAGATGCAGATGAATCGCGATTTGAATAAGTTGAATTGCTGTTACATACCGAGGCATCCATATTTGCAGTAGATACACCGCGATTATAATTCATTGAATCGACAAGTAAACGTACATCCCTAACGTTACAAGAAACAGAATCCCCAAGTAAACCTACTCTGTTCAATCCAAAACTAAAATAATTTTTATTTTCAACAACATCTATGGATATAATATTACTTGACAAAACTCTCGCCAACAACAACATGTTTACACAATTCTCGTCATTCGCCAAACAACAATTCATGTGAGATCCAGCATAATACTTCATAGATAAATTCGAAAATTCAACATTAGAATATTTACCTGTTATCAATTGAATAACATCACCAATGACAACATTTTCACTAACTTTATAAACAATCGCATCTCGTCGAAATTTAACCAATAACATAATGAGTTTTTCCATTGAAAAAGAGAGTGAATAGGAATAGGAAAGAAACGACGATTTACAGAAGAGATAATAAAATGCTTTAAATGATAAATAAGGTTTTGAATCGCGGTATATAAAACTATGCACCACGATTCAGCCAGCTAGTCATCTATTAAGCATAATTAAGGGTAACGTAGTCATTTCGATCCCAAAAGTCACTTTTGAACCGCGGTTCATGCTGCTAGTCATGTCTTAAGTGTTCATTAAGGGTAATGTAATCATTTCCCGACAAAAAGTGACTGTTTTCGGTTGAAAATAAAAAAAAGATTTGAGTGATTAAATTTGCAAGAAAAGGGACCGGCCCACAATTTTTTCAAACATTTACATTACATACATTGCACAACCCAACTGTCAAACGGCCCAAGCCCATTCCATTTATTAGAGTTAGGGTTAGTAGTTAGTAAATGCAACATTCTAATCTCACTCAAAAATCAAAAATTGAAAAAACTCTCACGCTCCCTCTCTCATGTATAGCACGCCGCACGACTTCCGACTTTCTTACCCGAAAATTTCGCCGCCTTGTCCTGGGCCCTGGCCTCCGGCTCCGTTTCACAGTCATTGCCCAGTGCTCACTGGTCCAGCGCACTGAGAACAAACATAGCAACTTCGTCTAGTGATTGCAATTTCCGATTTCCGATTGCACAGAGACATTCACGTCGGTAGAGATCGCGATTCACGGCGACATCACGCAGTCGGTCGTCTCTTCCTCTGGCTCACCGCCTCTCTTTCTCTCCCATCCTTCTTGCCCCTCACATGGTTTCCTCACCTTCTTGGCTTCTTCTGTATTGAATTTGATACAAATTAGTAACGAGCTATATAATTTAGTATGTGATGGAAGAAAATCATCTTTGACTGCGTATCTATCTATCTTTCAGTTTCGTTTGTTGATATACCATAATTGTACAATATTAAAAATAACTATCTTTCATTTTATTTTTTGCGGGCTTTGCCCGTTTAGCCTGCGGCCCTACGCGAGACGGATTGGGCCAAGAGATTCAAAGACCGTCAAGATTGCGGGCTTTCCCGCCCAAGGCCCGTTTAGTAGCGGGCTTTCCTGGCCCACAAGCAAACTCACCCCGGTTGCCCGTTTTGACAGCTTTACTTGTATCCTATCCCTTTTTGAGTAATAGTGCCACCAAGCAATGTAATCCATGAATAACACATAATCCATATTCAAATTTGTTTAGTAATACAAAGAGATGTGTGATACATGCAATCTTAACTCACAAATCTATTATCCCTGCTAGTCGCTTTTAAATATATGTCTACAATCTACTTTTAATTTTTCACAAAACTAAAGGAAGTTATTTTTGGGCATTTTAGTAAAACGTGTACATATTTCTTAAAGTTGTGCAACAACTTTTACAATGTTACTCCGTCCGTTCCAATTAAAAAGAGTCTATTATATTATTGTAGGATGTTTCTATAAGAGAATATAATATATTTGTAATATATTATATTTATAGTTAGTTTATACTTTCCTAATCCCTTTGTATTTAGGTTTCCTAATCTCTTTGTATTTAGGTTTCCTAATTCCTTTTGTATTTAGACTCTCTAGGTTAAACTTGTGTAGCAAGTATTATACTCTTATATATATGTTCAACATATCAATGGAAAAGACTATGTCATTATTCCTGAAGTTTATTATTTCCTACATGGTATCAGAGCCTCGCTCTTAAAACCTAAAACCGCCACCATATTCCGTAACCCGAAAACTTCCTCCCACCATAGCCGCCGCCAACCAAGATCTGACAACCAACCTCGTGTTCAGATTAAGTCGGTTTCCCTCCCCTCTTGAGCAACTAAAGGACACCTCGACAAACCAAGCTCTTATGAGCTCGCCGAGGCCCTTCCTCAGTCGCCTCTCCTTTAGCACCTATTACCACCATTCTTCTGCCTCTATAAACCTGCCCACCAAAGTCGCTGCCAACACCGCCCCTCCCTTACCTTGGCAACCTCCTAACCCTAACCCTAAACCACCAACCTTCCGCCTCCTTATACCTTCCTCCCACCAAAGTCGATGCTAACCTATATTTGACCACCAAACCCAAGTTCAGATCCGACAACTCTCCATAGCCAAGCCGGTTTCCCCCCCCCCCTTGAGCAACTAAAGGACACCTCGGCTAACCAAACTCTGACTAGCTCGCCGATGTCCTTCCTCAACCGCTGTCTACCAACCTTTCCACTACCCTAATCCTCCTTCCACCACATCAACCCAAGGACTCCTCGGCAAACCCAACTATGATCAGCTCGCCGACGCCCTCCCTAACCCAGCTTGCTCCTTGAGAAAATCCAGATTCCTTGGCAAACCCAGCTCGTCCTCCTCGGAAGGCAAGCTCGCCAACACCTTCCCTTCACAGCTCGCCGAGGCCCTTCTCTCACCATATGCCCTCCCTCAACCCGTTCACTCCTCCAATAACTCCGGCATCCTCGGTAACCCCGGCTTGGCAAACCTAGCTCTAACTAGCTCGCCGACGTCCTCCCTCAACCCGCTTGCTCCTCGAGCCACTCACGGTTTCCTCGGCAAACCCATCTTTAACCAGCTTGCCGAGGCTCTCCTCAGCAACTGCTTCTTTTCGAGCATCTCATGGACTTCAAAGAACTCGACTTTATCCATCTCACTCAACTGCTCGCTACTCGAGCACCACAAGGACTAGGACTCCTCGGCCAAACCTAGCTTTTGCCAGCTCGCCGAAGACTCCTACCTCAACTGCTCGCTTCCTCGGCACCACAAGGACTAGGACTTCTCGGCCACACCCAACTCTCACCAGCTCGCCGAAGACTCCCTTCAACAGCTCGCTCCTCGAGCAAACCTTGTCAAAGACCCCTCGTTCACTAGCTCGCTCATCAAGAAAATCATGTCTCCTCGGCACACCAGGTTCTCCCCAGCTCGCCAAAGACCCCTTGTTCACCAACTCTCTCCTCGAGCAAACCTTGTTCTGATAAACCAGGTTCTCACCAGCTCGCTAAAGACCTCTCGTTCACCGGCTTGCCGACCACCACTTCCTCACATTGTCAACTCGCGCGCTCTTAGCATCTTCTTCTCAAGATTGGTCTCTCCTAACTGTGATCCATCTTGCGGGAGCATATAAGAGAATATAATATATTTGTAATATATTTTATTTATAGTTAGTTTATACTTTTCTAATCCCTTTGTATTTAGGTTTCCCAATCTCTTTGTATTTATATTTCCTAATCCCTTTTGTATTTAGACTCTCTAGGTGAAACTTGTGTAGCAATTATTGTACTCCTATATATATGTTCAACATATCAATGGAAACACTATACAATTATTTCTGAATAAAAAAAATTATTTCTGAAGTTTATTTTTTCCTACTATTTCACTTTAAGATGGTCTCTTTTAAAGAATTCTGTTTATCATCTTAATAACATTTTAACTTTACCCTCAATATTTAATATTAATATATTATGCTCTCAAATTGTTGTAATTATGACAAAATTTAATGCTCATCATATATCCCTCAATAATAAAATATTTTGTAAATATGAGCTTTTTAGGTGGAACGGGTAGATTATTAATTTGTTTGAACCGTTGGGTTTTTTTGTGGTAATAAAAGGGAAAAAATACATATAAAATGTACCAATTTTTTTCCACAGCAACAACCGCCGTGATCGAATTTGCCCCCTATAGGACGTGACTAACTGACTATGTGTGGGAAAGATATCGAGAGGATAGCTGGAACACGCACAAACACAACACATTGATTCATTTCATGCATATATTCAACAAAGAAGCTTCCTTCCCAGTTCCCAGTCCCAGTCCCAGGGACCAGGAGAGATGTATATCTTTATACTCTATTCACTCTTGCCCATTTGAAAGTTAATTTTTTTTTAAATGATGCTTTTAGTAATTAAATGACATGTTTATATTTTAATTTTTTAAAATGATCCAAAGGGATGGGAGAGATGACAAGAACACTCAAGCAAATACATTGAGGTCCTTGGTTCCTATCTCCACACCAATAAAGAGATTACTATCACACTTACCTATAAAAAAAATAAAAATATCTAAAAAATGAAAGAATGAACTCTTTACCCGAAACAAAGGGGATGTAATCAAAAAATTAGTTTAATGATTTTTTTCCATTGTACAATATATAATCCTGATTTATCCATACTTCTCTTAGATCTGCTGTAAAGTTCCTAAGTATACCACTTTTTTGTACGTATACAAAAATATTAAGATGGGAAAGGAAAAAAAAGCAAAAAAGAAGAGAGAAGCTCTTGATCTTTAATTTGATTATATACATCCCATTAAACTCTTGTAGTTAACATATCTCTCATAGTTCTTGAATGCGTCAAACCACCCTCAGCAAGGATCCTCCTCTTATTACTAGTTTTGGATCTAATCAACTTGGACCAAAATCCTTGGCCTTCGGCCGCCTTGTTCTTGATGATCCTCCGATGATTATCGTCCATTGATATTCTTTCTCTGTCCTCAACAAAAGCCATTGATCTACTCTTTGTAAGCGTGACAATCTTGTTATCATTATTCTTGATAGTCATCATCTTCAAGAATGACAACAAGTTCCCTTTCCCTTGTTCCAAACCTCGACGATGATGATGCATGGGAGAGGAATAAGAAGAAGCATTTGAAGAGCATTCGGAGGAGAGGGAAGATAATGAAGAAGAGGAGGAGGCGTTTGCGACGGTGACGGTGGTTGCACGTGAAGTTGAAGAGCTTGCTGAGGGTAGTTTGGTCAGCTTTTCTCTTAAACAGATTGAGCAAACGCCCGGTGATTGCCGGTGTTTCGGGTGCTTCTTGCACAGTACCATTTTCTTTGATTTCCTGCTGCTGCTCTTGTTTTCCATCATTAAATTAGTTTGGTTGGTTTGGTGAGAGGAGCGGAGGAGGGGTAGGATTAATGAATTGAATATATGTAGAGGTGGAGGTGGAGGTGGAGGTGTTGGCTTTAGCTTACGTGTGGTGGTTCTACGAGGTTTCATGGAGGTTTCGTTGAAGTTTCACAAAAGGGCTTTTTCATGGTTTGTCGTAAATTTTGACAAGTCGACTAGTCAGTTGTCTAAGTGTGTGGGCCTACTCGAGGAGATTGAGTTGGTAATGGTGGGTGAGTTGTAATTAGGGTACTAATGTTTAAGAATATTCAATATAGGGTATCTTTGGCCATTTTTACATTAAAATATGAAGTCTTTGTGATGTGACATACTTATCATTCTAGAGATCGGACCCACAAAATATCCAACCAATAAGAAGATGCTTTCGTATGCTCGTATTTTGCGAAAATGAAGTGACTCTAACATCGCTCAAATAGTGTTTTCTTCAAAATAATGTTTTTTAGCAGCGCTGGTTTTACGATATTTTTTGAAGGATTTTTTTTTAAAAAAATTAAGTTTCGAAATTGATAAAGAAAATCAAACGGAACTTCTCCAACTGAAACCAAGGTAGTTGCACGGAAATTGTACGTAATTGGGAAGAAGTGCAGCGTGGAATATAATTGTAAACAAATTGAGGCCTCGATTGGTATACACCGAAATTGAACTGATTCCATGGAATCGATTAATAACGTTTTGTATTACCAAAATTTTATTTAAAATGAAATAGATTATTGAAATCTTGGAATTGATTCCTAGAATTTAAAGAATCACAATCTTGGTGGAAGTTCTAATAGTTGAAATCCATGTAAAAGAACATTTATATCTTTCTCACTCTTTCCATTTTATTTAATTTGTTCATAATAATTGTTTGAATGGTTTTGATTGTGTACCAATTATGTTTTTTTTAAAGCCAAGTAAACCCTACTTGTTAAGCCTAGAAATTAGTTTCAAACAATACCGAACTAATTGTTTAGTGCCGACTATTCGTGGTAATCAACAACGATGCTCTCAATACTAGCCATTTGATTGAGAAGACTAGAATTTTATTCCTTCTTCTGTCTCAAATTTTGTAAAATCAATTTGGAACATCAGTTTGCTATTTTCATTTAGAAGGTGCGATTTAAAAAAATATTATAACTAGAAGTACATTGCTTTAAGTGATAATTGAGTGATTAATGTTTTATAAAGGGTGACTGTTTAGAAGATTAATCGCATAGTGTGACTTTGTAATATAAAGATAAACCATATGGAGAAGAAAAAATGTGACTGCTCATAATATTAATTATAGGGGGTGACTTGTAATAAGGAGAGAAAAAATAGGAAGTTAAAAATAGATAACTACACACACGCGCACACACACACACACACACACACACACACACACACACATATATATATATATATATATATATATATACATATGACTAAAACATGTAAAAACCCGTCAAAATGCAGTTTCCAAAAAAAGAAAGTCATCTTTAATAAGTATGACTATAGAATAGGTAGCATGTATTGAAAATACAAATCTCATTAATTGATTAGACAACTCTCAAGTAAACATGACTGAAAATTTATAGATTTGTAAAAAAAATTTGAAAATTTATTTTACTAAAAAAATCAAGTATATCACCCGTTTTCAAATTATTATCTACCTTTTCTTTTTCGTCTGTTTTTAAATAATTGTCATCTTTCAAAATTTTACCTTTTAGGAAAACACTTTTACCATTTTAATCTTATTTTAATTATGACCACATATTCAAGGGCATTAAAGGAAACCACACAATTCACCAATATTTATAATCCAGTCAATTCGTTTTCCTTAAACAGTGTGTCTGGTTAATCCGGACAATATTTTGAAAACGGAGGGAGTATATTAGAATTAATCACGCTTTATTACAATATATTAACATAACTGATAAAGTATCTAGAAAGATGATAAATATCTGAAATATTTATCCATTTCATTGTATCTGAAATTTTTATAATAAAAAAAATTAAACTTTATTTTCTTAGTTCTTAAAAACTTAATTATTTTTTGAATATACAAATCTTTAATTTAAAAATAAGAATTTTTTAGTAAGTTGTTCCCTTTATCATATTTTTTTCTATATTTTTTAATTTTATTTATAATCTTCGTTTCATTTAAATATAATTTAATTAAAAAAGATCTATATATCTGTGGATTAACACACGGGATGTAAAACTAGTAACTTTCCAATTGAACAAAGTTGATGATGGTGGCGTGGCTACCTGTAATCTGACTACTTTGTCGGTTGTATTTGTAAATCCCTAAGAAATTCCCTCCATTGTCATCCTTACTCACCGCCGTCACCGGGTCTTAAGTCACAATTGTAGATCTCTCCCATGAAACATTGTTCAAACAATTCTACCCTCCAGTTGGAACCAGGGCCGGCCCTGGGAACCCAAGACCAATTATTTTAAACGGACATTTTCTTTCAGTAAGCATAATTTTTTTTTCTAATTTTTGAAAAATTAAAGAAACAAAAGGTTACGTATATTATTTTTTCTATTGGTAAATCTTTTGAAAATATGTCGAAAAATATTTTCGAATGTTCAAACACACGGAAAACAATATATGAATAAATACAAAAAATATATTCTAATATTAATGTCCATATTGAACATAAAATAATATTTAACTTTAAGTAATTTTTAGTAATCATTAATTTATCATTAATGATGTCAAATCAATAAGGTCAATTTTTTTCAACAAATACAAAAAAAATGGTAATAATGAAAAAACGTTTAAAAAGAAAATTTATAATATTTGGGACATCCCTAAATAATATAGTGGACACTAATTTTATGATGTAATGAGTATTTATTTAAATTATAATTTATAAATAATGTGCACAAACTCTAATTATATTTCTAAACAAGGTATTTTTGAGTAAAATATTGTGTGTTTGTAAATATGTATAATTGTGGAAGAGAACAAAGGAGTGCTCGAACATTTGAAAATGAATCAGTAAGTCATTTTCCTAAAAGAAGGCTTCATTTTCCGTTGACTTTAAAAACTTTTATGTTGACTATATTTTCCTCTGTTACCAAATATTAAAAAATGGGAAAACGTTTTCAAAAAGTCATTTTCTCGTGAAGCAAATGAAGCCTAAGTCTTTCTTAGAAATTAGAATAAGACATTTATTTCATTTTTTAATAATGTGTAGGGTTTTTGTGAGATTTGGGCCTAAAAATTGGGCATTTTGGGGCCAAAGGCCATGGCTTCACTCTCCTAATGCAGGCCGGCCATGGTTGGAACTAATATTACTCTTCTATACGTTTAAGAAGCTATCCTCCCGAAGTGTCTATATTTAATCTACCTTCAAAGGCTTTGGGCCTCAAGTTTAGGCGAGGACTTTCCACTATACTCGGCCCATTACACCTTACAAGACTATCGAACACCAGGACCACCCACGCATGACAAGCCAAACACTAACCCCTCAAATAAACCCTACTATCTCATAGTAGTGGACTCTCTCTTCTTACTTACCCACACACCTGAGGCTACGCGCCTCCTATATTTTTCATACTGCATCGATTCTCATGCCTGAGGGTTTTGGGGACATCCTCCACCACTCACGGGCTTATTTTGCGTAGATCCACATAAAACCGTATATCCGACTCAAATGATACGCTGGCCACCAATCCGGTCAACGAATCCGATCCACGCACATCGACGACTTTTCGACACCCCCAGATGACCGATATTTTTGCCACATCGCTTTGTTCCGCTGTTTGAAAATCAACTTTAGCTTTGACGAACCTAACAACATTTGAGT